>JACEFZ010023082.1:17500-91105 GCA_014155875.1 Cepaea nemoralis | reverse complement strand
AAAAAAACAAAACCGACATGGCCCATTTTTAACAACAAACCTTGGGTTTCCCGCAAAACTGTTTCAACTGTCAATTCGCAATTGCGCCATTTAAGCGACGTTCGGTGAGAAACCAACGGTTCTAACATCATCTAACATTAACACTGAGCCGTGGACAAGAAACCTGGCCTGAAGCACTATACGCTGTTGAGCATGGTCTCTAACTAACAAGATTAAAGAGCTTGGAAGCTTTTGAAATGTGGTGTTATCGTGGGATTCAAGGTCGCTGGGCAGAAGAGACATGAAATCACCACATTGTTAAAGATGTCCGGGATATAGGCAATTATTGGAAAACCTACACAAAAGTAGGCCGTCTTGGCCTGTCACAGTTAGATTTAACAAGGGAAGCTACTAGAGGACAACATCCAGGGAACAATAAGGAGATTAGCCGCATCAGACACATTCTCAAAGTAATTTGCATAGATCATAACTTTAAATATAGGGGAGCTTAAAGCCTCAGGCTCCGAAGGCGCGGGGGTCGATCCCGTGTTAGGGCTGGTAATTTTTTTCCACGAACCATTGGTATTTAATATCACACATCCCTGTGCTCTCTTGGGAAATGAGATTGAATATTCTACTCTGATTAGGGCGAAAACCAGGAAGTCTTGCGTGCAAATTGTCAACCGTAAAAATCCCACGGCAGTTTGAAATCGCAAAGCGTAGGCTGCAAGGCCGCTGACCTGTCAAAATTATTATGGTATATACCCGCCCACGGGTAGATAGAGCCCGTTACCTTAGGTACCTACATTTCTTCATTACAATATTCTACATTTATTCAAATACGGTCATGTCATCTTCTTCTGGAACGTCTTTATATCTCTCCAAATCAAGTGCGCACCAGTGGAGTCTGTACTTCGACTGGCCGCGTTGCTGAACAATTCTCTCATTCTAGCTGATGATCTTAACTACGGCTTATTATAGGGGTAGATCTTATTTTCGGAGAAATACGGTATAGTATATCTAGAGGAAGTAATCTTGATACAAAAGCATGCCGGAGTCTGACCGACTGACCTTTGTGTTGCATACTTAGATGTGACGCACTGGTATGGAAATAGAAATCAACACCAGAAGAAGAAGAATTAAATGCCATTTTACATGCGTCTCATCCATATAATGCGTCTGGCCAGTTGTTCATTTACGGTACAAATTTCATTTATTCCTTGTTCGCATTTCTCAACCAAATAATGCCAGTTGTCTATATACGTTACAAATTTCATTTATTCCTTGTTCATATTTCTCAACCAATTAATGTCAGTTTTCTATTTACGTTACAAATTTCATTTATTCCTTGTTCATATTTCTCAACCAATTAATGCAAGTTGTCCATTTTGTTTTTAAAAAATCGCATATCCTTTACAGGACATCGCTATCAACAGCAGCATCTTTCAGCTGTCTGTTGATTTCTTGGCAAGATTACGCTCAGTAGTTTGCCATTGATTTCTGAGGGGCCGGCTCAGTTATCCCGCAAGTCACCAGCGGGGGTCGAACCGCTTCCAGCTCTCGCCCGCTACGATTACAGAAAAAGTGTTGTAACCTCTCGGCTAGAGAGACCGGCCAGTTGTCCATAGACGATACAAATTTCATTTATTCCTTGTTCATGTTTCTCAACCAAATAATACGACTGACCAATTGTCCATACATGTGTCAAATTCCGTGTATTAATCTATATTTATAAAACACAGTGTATGTATATATGTATGTGGGTCCGTTCTTTATGCGTTCGCGAACGGTCCATCCGATTGAGATGAAAATTTCTACATGTCTTCTTTTCATTCCGATGCAACCGACTGTCATAGTTTTGTACTTACTAAAAGCTATTTACTTACTAAATTTAATAATTTAAATTTACATTATCATTTCTATGTAGCAAGGGGACTTAACATAAGAAAATTTATTTCAAGGAGCATAACTTTTAATAACATTGCTATTATTTTATATATAGATTGTTGCATTGTTTTCAAAGATTTATAAACTCCTTGTCTACAGTTATTTACAGGCATATGAATAAATAGTGATACAATCTTTAAGGCATTTTCATAGTTTTCATAAAAGTAATGCATCTATTTAAATAGTGAAAACTTTCTAACTCATCTTTTTATTTTCTTCAACAGCACATTAATTTTTTTTTTAAAAAAACATTCTTATATGTATGACGCGTTACACCCACATTGAGTATTTGTTGTTGTCAAAGAATTGCTTCATGAGAGATGTTGAATGAAAGAATATATGAGAGGAAATAGAGAAGAAAGGCAGAATGTATGGCCTGCGATTTTCGTTCGTTTAAAAAAAAAAAAGTAATTTTTTGTGAGAGAAAGTTAGTTGCATATCGTTTGCAGTCAACCCACCGCCCACCATTTATTGGCTGTTCGTGATATCTTGGTAAGTTTACTTTAGAGAGATCTCTTCCAATCATATTTTCTACTATCAATCTATCTATTCTTCTATTCTATCTATATTTTCAACGGGAACGGGTCGAACATAGATAGATAGATAGATAGATAGATAGATAGATAGATAGATAGATAGATAGATAGATGGGTAGATGGATAAATGGATAGATGGATAGCTGGATAGCTGGATAGCTGGATAGATAGATAGATAGATAGATAGATATATAGATAGATAGATAGATAGATAGATAGATAGATAGATAGATAGATCGGGAACGGGAGCTTATATGACTACTTATATGAATTAAATGAGATGCTCCCCACCAGGGCCTGGGTGAAGTCGGGCCGGGTCGGACAGACAGATAGACAGACAGACAAATAGTCGGGAACGGGAGCTTATATGACTACTTATATGAATTAAATAAATGAGATGCTCCCCACTAGGGGCTGGGCGAAGCCGGGCCGGGTCAGACAGACAGACAGACAGACAGACAGAAACACAAACAGACAGACAGACAGACAGACAGACAGATAGACAGACAGACAGACAGACAGATAGACAGACAGACAGACAGATAGATAGATAGATAGATAGATAGATAGATAGATAGATAGATAGATAGATAGATAGACAGACAGACAGACAGATAGATAGATAGATAGATAGATAGATAGATAGATAGATAGATAGATAGATAGATAGATAGATAGATAGATAGATAGATAGATAGATAGATAGATAGATCCCCGCCAGGGCCTGGGTGAAGCCGGGCCGGGTCATCTAGTTGTTCATATTTCTCAACCAAATAATGCGACTGACCAATTGTCCATACACATGTCCGATTCCGTGTAATAATTGTTAATACTTCTCAACCAAATAAAGCGACTTACTAATTGTCCATACACATGTCAAATTCCGTGAATTAATTGTTCATATGTCTCAACCAAATAATGCGACTGACCAATTGTCCATACACATGTGAAATTCCGTGTATTAATTGTTCATATTTCTCAACCAAATAATGCGACTGACTATTTGTTCATACACATGTCAAATTCCGTGTGTTAATTGTTCATATTTCCCATCCATATAATGCAACCTGCCAATTGTCCTTCCATGCATCCATCCATCATGTGCCATGCCGGTAAGCGTAGGCGGTTTTGATTCGCTAATTCACTCGATCATTAAAGACGTGGATCAGCTAAGTGTTCTTGTCTCGACCATGCAACGTGGTCAAGCCACCTAAGTATTTACTTCGCTGTCTTCCTCTTGCTCTCTTCCCCTCGATCTTGCCTGTTGTCATATAGTTCTCTAATTTATTTCTTCTCAAATCATATCCAAAACATTTTGACTGTCTACTTCTAATTTCTCTAATCAGTTTACGATTTTTATTTGTTTCTTGTAGGACTTGATAGTTGGTTTTTCTGTCTTTCCATTGTATACTTTGCATTCTCCTCAGAAACCTCATTTCCACAGCCACCAGATGTTTTTCAGCTTGACTGCTCTTTGTCTACGCTTCATATTCATACACAAGTACAGGCTACCTTCGCCATGGCAATTTTTGTTCTAATCTCTTCAAGGCATCTCCCATTGGATGTTATGACTGTTCCGAAATAGCTGTACCGATTCACTTGTTTAAGAATATTCCCATTTACATGTATATTATATTGTGGTATTTCTTCCTTCCTAGTGACGACCATAATCTGTATCTTCTTACAATTCAATTCTAACCTTAGTTGTTCACTGTGTGCAACAACCACATCTACTAAATTTTGCAGGCCCTGTTCATTGTCTGCAATCAAGACTGTATCATCTGCATATCTAATGTTATTGATGTATCTTTCCCCAATGTTGATTCCTTCCATAACGTCTATATTTCTGAAAATATGTTCACTGTACAGGGATAAAAGATCTGGAGACATTACACATCCCTGTCTCACATCTCTCTTAATAGGCTGATATTGATCTATTTCATTATCAATTTTATGGCAGCTTGTTGTTTCCAATATATGTTTTTTACAAGTCAAAGATCTTTTCCATCAATTTGTAGATCTTCAAGCATCCTTATCATATCCACATGTCTCACTTTATCGAAAGCCTTCGTGTAGTCAATAAAGCAGAGGTGTAGATCTTTGTTTACTTTTATGGAACGATCAATTACTATTCTCAGTATGTACACAACATTTACTGTACCCTTGCTTTCTAGAAACCCACATTGTTCCTCTCCTATTTCAGGTTTATTTCTTCCTAACTCTTTGCATGATAATTCTTAGCAAAATCTTCGTGATGTGACTCATTATACTAATTGTTCGATGTTGATCACATTCCAAGGCTCCTGATTTCTTTGGGATTGCAATAAATACAGAATTACATAATTCGTGAGGTATATCGCCAGTATCATATATTGTATTTAGGAGTCAGGTAACTTTATCTATTCCGTATTCTTCTAAAGAAAAGATTATTTCTGCTGCGATGTTGTCTGAACCGGGAGTCTTGCCAGGTTTCATATGGTTAAGAGCACTCTGAACCTCCATCGTCAAAATTGATGGTCCTTCATTATTATTTTGAATAACGTACTGTTCTTCTCTGTTATCATCATAACGGAATTTTACATAATCTGACCATACATGTAAAACCTGTCTGTTTCTATTATGATTTATTCACCTTTTGTCTTTAGGCAGCCTGCTGATGTATGTGTTCTTTGATTAGTAAGCTCCTGAATTCTTTTGTGCATTAGTTTGGTATTTTTACTGTTGTGTTGTTTTTCAATTTCTATGCAATTGTTCTTTTGCCTTCTTACGTAATGTTCTGACTTTTCTGTGAATTTCTTTATATTTGGCAGGCGCTATACACATATCATATGTTCGTTATCCATCGTTCATATTTCAGAGCCAAGCCCAGAATGCCATACAATTTCAAATTCCCTGTTTCTAATGTTTATATTTACGGCATTTAGGGCTTTCGGAGAGTGAGTGCAGTTTTACAATCCCACAATCTCTATTTGAAACCAGCTATTTGCGTTGAATTTCACAACAGTATCAAACCATTGTCGACGAAAGTCTGATGAATCTTTCAAATTGTTTCCACTTGCGTGCCGCAAAACGTTTGACAAAATCTGATGCACTACCCGCTGTTCAAGTGGTTCTGGCATTTCCAATCAAATGAAAATCCGACGGGAGTTCACTACACTCGCTCACTCACAGGTTGACTGCCGGTGGCTGACTTTATTCGGTCTGGAAAAGATGCACGCATGAGCATTAATTTACACATTTCTACCGCAGGACATCCCCCCCCCCCTTCTTCCCCCGTGTTACATTTGATTCTGTGGAAAGATTCCCATACTTTTTGAACAATGTCGGTCTCCCTAATCGAGGTGTTAGCAGCTTTCTCCGTAACCCCGAATACTCTCGTGGTTGACGTGAGCGCAAGAGAATTGGAAGCGGTTCGAGTCGCGCCTGTGACTTGTGAGAGTATGGAGCCTGTCGCTCAAAAAGCAATGGCAAACTACTGAGCATAATCTTGCCAAGAAATCAACAATCAGCTGAAAGATGCTGATGTTGACAGCGATGTCCTGTAAAGGATATGCAAAAACATTTATCCTCAAGGCTATTTCAAATTAAAAATGAAGTCTTTCTGTTGGCATATTAACGGCTGGGACCACACACACACACATACACGCACGCACGCACGCACACACACACACACACACACACACATATATATATATATATATATATATATATATATATATATATGTATATATGTGTGTGTGTGTGTGTGTGTGTGTGTGTGGGTGAAATGTTCAATCTATCTTATACGTTACATTGGAGAAATGTGCTTAACAAATAGTCTCAAATTCAGAGATAAATCTAAATTCATCACAGACGAGGAAACAGAATGAAAGGATCATTTCTGAAACTTACACTTCCTATGTTCATTTTAACTAGAAAAGTCGAACGGATATTATCTTAAACTGCCTCTAGAAGATGCACTGTGGAGATGTCTGCAAGGTTTGAGAAGAGCTGTAAATATTCACTTGAATGCGACAGGATCAATCTTGATGACAGCCCGCCCGGTCAGTTGTCTCATACTAATCTGCTTGCACTGAATTCCCTGTGTCATTTGGTGGTGAATAGATGCAAAGAAGCACTCGAATGTCGTAATTAGCAGTTAAATGTTTCCGTGTGTATCTATCATGTCTTTTGGTCGTCCATGAGCTGTAACCTTTTCAATGTCTGTGTATTGATCTATTTGGTTAGACTGGCAACTCTTAGAACAAGATAAAATGTAACACTATTGACAGACATTGAATATTCTTTAAAATACTCCTGTTTTTCCCCAGACAGAAATTGTCCTTCCTTCCTGCCTGCCTGCCTGCCTGCCTGCCTGCCTGCCTGCCTGCCTTCCTTCCTTCCCTCCCTCCCTCCCTCCTGCCTGCCTGCCTGCCTTCCTTCCTTCCTTCCTTCCTTCCTTCCTGTTCTTCTTTTTCTTCCTCCTACTCTCCCTCCTCCTCATCTTCTACTGATTGTTCTTCGTCCTCTGTTCATTACTTTAAGTCGTGAAGCGAACACGTGCACTGTTTCTAAAATTCAAACCAATTTGTTAAACTTCACATTATGTACAACCCTTCTGTCCAGCTTCATGAAATCCGCATGCTCACCCTGTGTTCATGGTGCTCTTGATTTCTCATCACGCCAAATTCCGAGTCAAAACCCACTATTATTTAGTCTGCTTAAACTGTTTGCTTCAAGAATGTTAGTTAAATATCTTTATCTACAGTCAATTAAAATTCAGGTTTAGTATCTTTAACTAGGGTAAATGTTCTTCGAAGTATACCGATCTCTGATTGTGGTCCTCCGACAAATAAACCACCGTATGTTAATCAAATCTGTATGTTTATGCACTATGCCAACTTGGGCTGTCATCCTTGATTGTTGAATCTCCTACAGGGAAAATTTACTTTAATTGTGATGTCATGTTGTAAATTTGAACATGTAGCGTGAACAAAGGCCATTTCAAATTAATCTTTTTTTTTAACCATCTATCCCCCACTGAGGCATAGACTTTCTAACTGCACGAATGTTCAAAACCATTGGAAGCTTCGATAATGCAACGGGGTTTGTGCACTCTTCAAATTTTCTGGATAACATACATCTTTGGGAGAAATTTGAGGGCACTTAGGAAGACTCTCCGCTATAACCTGGAAACGTATTTCTATATATGTGATTTATTTATGCATGTTTCTTATTTTTGATTTTAAATTTGTGATCGCTACTGACAGCCTTAAGGAAATTCTCCACAGCTCATTGACATACTGCACACCAATGGCCTCGTGTGCCTATATAGTGGGCGAGTGTCTTGGTTTCGTTTGTTGTCCCTTTCACGGCTGCGTTTTTTTCTGCAGCATTTTCGGTTATAGACTACATGCCCCATAGCACTAAAACATTTGTGCAAATCAATAGGAGTATCAAACAATAGTATCCAACTTAGAATATTTACCACTAACTTCAAAGTGAGTCAACAAAAATATTATACACAGTTAGTTAGTTAGTTAGTTAGTTAGTTAGTTAGTCGAAAGATCATCCTCATTGCACATCGAAACATTCAGTCCATAAGTGCTCGGATCCCCTCCTCAGCAAATCCCGCAGCGTGTAGCGGCTAACGACATGAGTTCTGTGTTGTTTTATTAACCTTCTTTGGCTTCCTGCGTTGTGTTCTTGTTTGGCCACTGAAAAGAAAACCACAACACCATACAGTAACCAACACGCTGCGACAAAAACTCAAGGAGTGATTCGCTCAGATGCACGAAACTCCGTAGGACTGGCGAACAGCTTGAGAGGAAACTTCTCGTCTGGATCTACTCTAATCCTGATATTATTCCATGCACCGTCTCAATCCATCCAACATAATTTCTCCTGGCCGGCCTCTGCCTCTCTTCGCCTCGATCTTTTCAGTCACGATCTTCTCCAATGCCTCTCTTCTCATAAGATGACCAAAATGCCTCTTTCTTATTGTTGTATATAGTTTCTACTTTCATTAACCTCTTTCAGGCAATCGTAATTAGTTACACTGCCAGTCCAAGGAATTAACGATTTCGTATGAGGAACCGCATTTCTGTTGCTTCCAAGTTCTTCCTAATTTGTTCATTTACATTCCAAGATTCACTGCCATAAAGCTAACATGGTACTGCAGAGTCACAAATGCGGAGCTTAGTGAGAAATGTAGACCAATTCCAGCGAATCAAGAGGCGAGGGAAAGACGCTGACGTTGGACTGAACACACCCTGAGAAAACCTGATAATAATATCACTAGAACGTCATTATACTGGAATTCACGGAGACAAAAAATAGAGGGACAACTAAAACCCAGGGAAAAGAGAACTAGAAGCAGAGATGAATAATATTGGGAGGACATGGAGCGAGTTGATGGAGATAGCAAATGACAATGAGTTGGTTCAGAAAATAAGCTTCATTGGCAGAAAAGGCATCAGCGCCAGGAGATTCCTTGTTTCAAATTGGAACTAAGTCATGACCACCTACTTTCAAAAGACCGCCTACTTTCTACATCAGTAGTTTGTCTAGTGTAAATTTTATTAATTAATTTGTCTCTATAAATTATTACTTTATCCAACATTAGTAATAATTTATGTTTTCACAATAACTTAATATTTCCAAAATGTAACAAAATGCACAAATAGTCCAAACAGTTCAAAGGTAGGTGTCAATTGCGCAACGTTACTGAAGTAAACAAACAGAAACACAAGGTGTCACACGATGCTAGAAGTGTACGAAGTTAGAGAGAAAATGGAATATGAAACCTTGACAATTGTTGCAAACGCAATTCTAGAAGCAATGAAGGACACACACATTTAAGCGATATTACATACGCAGGCATGATACAGGGGACGTATGTCTAAACGATATTACATGCGAACATACATGATACAGGAGACATATATCTATAGGATATTACATGCGAGCAGACATGATAAAGGAGACATATATCTATAGAATATTACATGCGAGCAGACATGATACAGGAGACATATATCTATAGGATATTACATGCGAGCAGACATGATACAGGAGACACATATCTAAAGATTGTGACATGAAAGCAGGTATGATACAGGAGACGTATATCAAAAGGATATTACATGCAGGCAGACATGATACAGGATACGTATATCTAAACGATGTGACATGAAAGCAGGCATGATACAGGAGACGTATATCTAAAGGATATTACATGCGAGCAGACATGATACAGGATACGTATATCTAAACGATGTGACATGAAAGCAGACATGGTACAGGAGACATATATCTATAGGATATTACACGCGAGCATACATGATACAGGAGACGTATATCTAAAGGATATTACATGCGAGCAGACACGATACAGGAGACATATATCTATAGGATATTACATGCGAGCAGACATGATACAGGAGACGTATATCTATAAGATGTGACATGAAAGCAAACATGATACAGGAGACATATATCTAAAAGATGTGACATGAAAGCAGACATGATACAGGAGAAGTATATCTATAGGATATTACATGCGAGCATACATGATATAGGAGACGTATATCTATAGGATATTACATGCGAGTATACATGATATAAGAGACGTATATCTATAGGATATTACATGCGAGCAGACATGACACAGGAGACATATATCTAAAAGATGTGACATGAAAGCAGACATGATACAGGAGACATATATCTAAACGATGTGACATGAAAGCAGACATGATACAGGAGGCGTATATCTAAAGGATATTACATGCGAGCAGACATGATACAGGAGACATATATCTAAAAGATGTGACATGAAAGCAGACATGATACAGGAGACGTATATCTAAAGGATATTACATGCGATCAGACATGATACAGGAGACGTATATCTAAAGGATATTATATGCGAGCATACATGATATAGGAGACGTATATCTAAAGGATATTACATGCGAGCAGACGTGATACAGGAGACATATATCTAAAGGATATTCCATGCGAGCATACATGATACAGGAGACGTTTATCTAAAGGATGTGACATGAACGCATCAGACGTGATACAGGAGACATATATCTAAACGATGTGACATGAAAGCAGACATGATGCAGGAGACGTATATCTAAAGGATATTGCATGCGAGCATACATGATACAGGAGACGTATATCTATAGGATATTACATGCGAGCAGGCATGATATTGGAGACATATATCTAAACGATGTGACATGAAAGCATACATGATACAGGAGACATATATCTGAATGATGTGACATGAAAGCATCAGACATGATACAGTTGACATATATCTAAATGATGTGACATGAAAGCAGACATGATACAGGAGACATATATCTAAATGATGTGACATGAAAGCAGACATGATACAGGAGACATATATCTAAATGATGTGACATGAAAGCAGACATGATACAGGAGACATATATCTAAATGATGTGACATGAAAGCAGACTTGATACAGGAGACATATCTCTAAATGATGTGACATGAAAGCAGACATGATACAGGAGACATATATCTAAATGATGTGAAATGAAAGCAGACATGATACAGGAGACGTATATCTAAAGGATATTACATGCGAGCAGGCATGATATTGGAGGCATATATCTACACGATGTGACATGAAAGCAGACATGATATAGGAGACCTATATCTAAACGATCTGATATGAAAGCAGACATGATACAGCAGACATATATCTAAACGATGTGACATGAAGGCAGACATGATATAGGAGGCGTATATCTAAAAAATGTGACATGAAAGCAGACTTGATACAGGAGACATATCTCTAAATGATGTGACATGAAAGCAGACATGATACAGGAGACATATATCTAAATGATGTGACATGAAAGCAGACATGATACAGGAGACGTATATCTAAAGGATATTACATGCGAGCAGGCATGATATTGGAGGCATATATCTAAACGATGTGACATGAAAGCAGACATGATATAGGAGACCTATATCTAAACGATCTGATATGAAAGCAGACATGATACAGCAGACATATATCTAAACGATGTGACATGAAGGCAGACATGATATAGGAGGCGTATATCTAAAAAATGTGACATGAAAGCATCAGACATGATACAGGAGACGTATATCTAAATAATATAGATATTAGCACGGGCGAATGGATAAGAGCGCTTATACTTAAACACCTCATGTAATAATGCTAAGGTAGCGGGTTCAGCCCACGAGACGGTAAATTAGACTAAAATGTTTACTTCTCGTCCTTGAAGTAGGGATATAAATTACAAGTACCTCTGAAGTCGGAGTGGGTTCGTCTGTTGGCGAGGGACACTGGTAATAGGGGAAGCTAATCCACACGCAAAAGTTAGCCAAGTGACCTAGCAGTAGTAGAATGTGTATGGAATACGCATGAGTTAAAAGCTAGAGGACGAAAAAAAAAAAATTTAATGGATATTACATGAAAGCAGGCATGACATAGGAGACATATATCTTAACGATGGGCCATGAAAGTAGACGCAATACAGGAAAAGTATGCTATCATTTGTCATATTTGTTATGGTTTGCACGTTGTGCCTGTTTCCGATAATTCCTGATATACATATTTCTCCATAACACGATATCAAACTTTCTTGTATCCTCTGTCAAAGTTTTCCACTGTCTTTTTTCGGCTCCTGTTTTCTAGTTTTATGATATTTTGCAGTCTCCCCATTGGGATGTAGTGTTCAAATAATATGTTATGTTTGCTTCTGATACTTTTTATTGTAAGTTCTTGTTCTCTTCCCTCTTTGCGCTATTTAAGACATTTTCATTGCTTTCTTAAAATCTGTGAATGTTGGTATGATTATTCTTTTAAATAATTCAATTTATATAGCCTATAAGCAATTTTTCACTAATCGCCTGATTTTTCGTGATTAACTTTGCTTTCTAGTGCTATGCTAAACTACGTGGAGCATTGCAGACTTTAAATCTCATTTCAAGGTTATACTTGATAAACAAAAGCGAAGAACATAACAAGAAAATAAAATTTGTTCACTTGATCATTTCATGCAATTTTTTTTTGGTTTTAAATTGTAGATAGTAAACGAGAATAGAAATCCTTCTTTTTTTGTTGCATATCCCTTGCAGGACGTTGAAGTCAACAACAGCATTTTTCAGCTGCTGTTAATGTACTAGGAACATTTTTACGTTCAGTAGTTTGCCAATGCTTTCTGAACGACCGGCTCCCATACCAACACGTTATAACACAACGCGACGCGGTCTGCTGCACAAATCGGTCGCGGTTGCGTTTCGAACGCCTGGTAAGCGCCTAATGAACCGCGTTCGCAAGCCTTTGGAAAATGTGTAAAACGACGATTGTGATATTGGTCTTAGTGACCTCAGAAGTTCCACAAGAATTTATATTACTGTGTAGATTATTTTTAAACTAAAGACCACTTGAAGTGCTGTCAATTAGAATAGGAAAGCAAAAGAAAATATTTAAACGTGATAATGAGTTATGACGTAAAGCAATCGCTATTGTCTAGTGGACAGTACTAATGTAGGATCCTACAGACCCCTTTCTCCTTATAACCGGTTTCACTTGCTAAAGGCGCTGTGCAGCAATTGTTACTTTAGTTTGTACGAGTATATACATAATGCTACTTCCACTGTTGTCGGTCTCCCTGGCCTAGTGATTAGCGACTTTCTCCGTGATCCCGTATACTCTCGTGAGTAACGTGACGTGCGCAAGAATTGGTGGCAGTTCTAGCCGAGACGGTAACTTACGGGGTATGTGAGCCGGTCGCTCAGAAAGCAATGGCAAACTACTGAGCGTAATCTTGCCAAGAAATCACTAATCAGCTGAAAGATGCTGATGTTGACAGCGATGTCCTGTAAAGGATATGCGGAAAAAAAAACTTCCACTTTTCATATGGGTCAGTGAGGAGCATTTTGTATGATATTAACTGGCACAGGAACAGAGCATTATGGGGTGACCCTTTGCCGTGAAGTTGGAACAGCGGCTAACTAACATAATGTCACAGTACTTAAAGCAGTAGCTTTACAAGCACGAGCCTGTAAGGATATAACTCAGTGGAAAACAAATAACAAGGCTTGAAGCGTAAGATTGCATTGGACATAATTATTATGTAATACACGTTATAAATATTGAGAATAAAATGTAATAACTGACACAAACATAATATCGTTAAACAATCTTCTGGTCTAACTAATGCTATCACTGTCAATAATTGACAATGAACAACAAAGAAGAAACTAACATTACACACAGACACACAGACACACACACACACACACACATACATACACACACACACACACACACATAATCATAAAAAATTGAATGTGGATCATCTACTTCTTAAGCGAATCAATAGCTGTCTCCGCGAGCTGGGCTGTGTGAAGACACATTCACTATTTGTTTTACCTGCCTATGGTGTTTTTAATGTTCGTCTGAACAACGCCATTTCTGCAGCATATCAGCAATGTCTCGCTAATCTGCTGATGTTTATCATTCAATGTGTTTTCTTATGATACGCATATCACACTCAGTCACGTGATACATTACGTGAAAATGGTTTCTAGACAACTGTCACGTGCCAATCAGTTGCCAAATAAAATGTAACATCTTACTAGTTAACAAAAACAAAAACATTTAGTAACATCTGAATAATAGACAACTTGAGAAAACAAAACATTACGCTAGTATAAATAAAACGTCGGCTTCGTGGCTTAGAGGTTATGACTTTTCTCCGTAATCTCGTATACTCTCGTCAGGTAACGTGATGACGGTTCAAATCAGCAGTGGTTCGAATCGCATCGGTAACTTACTGGGTATGTGAGCCGGCCGCTCAGAAAGCAATGGCAAACTACTGAGCGTAATCTTGCCAAGAGATCAACATACAGCTGAAAGATGCTGGGCTTGATAGCTAAGTCCTGTAAAGGATATGCTAAAATAAATAAATAAATAAATAAAACAAACAAACAAACTGGAACCTTACATTCGGCACGTAATGGAATGGGATCAACAAAATCTATATTACATGGGACATGGGACGCAGAGGTGTTTCCAAGGCACCAGGGCCGGGATATATTCTGGCCAAGACCTGCTGACACGTCCACGTCGTGCGTCCTGGGCAACAGGTCTCTTCGGGGACCTGGCTAACATCAGTAGGATCGATGATTCTTCCGAAGTCGGAGAGTATTTGCCTGCATGGCGAGGAACCACCAGTCTGCACACCAATAAGGCAGACATGGGACAACGGATACTCACGCAAACCTCAGGTCCTGTATGACATCACAATGATGTTGGACAACAGGATGCCTTCATCCGACATACAGGACTTTTGCGTTGGAGCTCAAGCCAACGAACACAAGCAAGCAAGCAACATGGGACATCTGGTATTGAGCATTTACACATCTGCTTGATTCAATCTTCTTAGTCACCATTACGTACCAGGCCCTATTCAGAAAGTTGCTCTCATCACGGCCTGCCGACAAGTTTCTCGATCTCTTGTCATGGTTAATTCTGCTTCAGGCACCAGTACGGCCTGCCGACAAGTTTCTCGATATCTTGTCATGGTTAATTCTGCTTCAGGCACCAGCACGGCCTGCCGACAAGTTTCCCGATCTCTTGTCATGGTTAATTCTGCTTCAGGCACCAGCACGACCTGCCGACAAGTTTCCCGATCTCTTGTCATGGTTAATTCTGCTTCAGGCACCAGCACGACCTGCCGACAAGTTTCCCGATCTCTTGTCATGGTTAATTCTGCTTCAGGCACCAGCACGACCTGCCGACAAGTTTCCCGATCTCTTGTCATGGTTAATTCTGCTTCAGGCACCAGTACGGCCTGCCGACAAGTTTCCCGATCTCTTGTCATGGTTAATTCTGCTTCAGGCACCAGTACGGCCTGCCGACAAGTTTCCCGATCTCTTGTCATGGTTAATTCTGCTTCAGGCACCAGCACGACCTTGCCGACAAGTTTCCCGATCTCCTGTCATGGTTAATTCTGCTTCAGGCACCAGCACGACCTGCCGACAAGTTTCCCGATCTCTTGTCATTGTTTGTTCTGTCTCACGCACCAGCACGGCCAATATGTCTGCATTTTCTGGATCCATCTTTGTGATGGTCGACCTATATCTTTTCTTCCAGGAGCCATGGTTTCTATTGTCCCAAGCCACCGTTATATTTCATATAGCTCAAGAGTTCTAGTTGCCGAGGAGGGTCTGGCAGATTAACTAGAACGCCGGGCTGCCAATCGCGAGATCCGGGTTCTAATCCTCAGTAAGGTTATGACAATTGTTTCCTTTTGGGTTGTGAAAGAAAGCAATAATTTAAGGGAGTTGGGGGAGGGGGTGGGGGAGAAACCGATAACCTGCACAGATCGCGGTGACTGCGCTAGCCAGTTGGACTTAATTCCTTAGGTTGAAGACCCCGAGTCCTACACCGCAAGGACTTACAGGCAGTAATAACAGTTTCAGAGACAGGATACTTTTATAAGTCTGCGATGTTCACAACTTGTAAATTGTCAGAAGTTCATTTCGTCTTTGTGCACGATACTCTAAGAAATGCATTGTATCATTTCAGGTTTAGAGCGGTGATTTTCTTATTGTGTGATTGCAATATCTTCCACGACTCACACCAGTTTGTTGCCACAGGATGAATGCATGTTCTCTTTAATGTGTTTGTTGTTGTTTGTGATGATTCATTCGTAATGGTTGACTCCTTAAAAACACAAACGAGTATTTGGATGAAATATTTCCAAGCCAAAGAGCATTAACGGTAGAGTAGTTAGTGGACTTACCTACCAAGACAGTCCAGGTTCCATTCCCGGCAGAGACATGATTCTTTTCTCAATAATGCGGAGTTCTAGAGTTCACAGAAATTAATCAAATGGTTAACGGATAAATTTCTGATTAATCTGACAATTATCTGGGAAAGAAAGACGGCAATGAAAGCAGTTGTCCATCCCACCCCATTATGCCGTGGCCTAGTATATAAGAAGCCCCAATACCCCACATCCCAGTGTCACTATCTACTATAGGACTACATAACAGAAATCTTCTACGGGTATGTCATGTGTTAGGACTATCACATATTTTAGGCCTGTGTGCAAAATGAATACGTGGTCAGTCTTTCCCTCTCGTAGCGAATGGCGAGTCCAGGCATAGCACACCATTTCGACCGTGCTCATGCTATTCGCAGCGCAACTTCTCAACCATATCTTTATCTTTATTTCCAAGGTAATTTGTTCGTGATAAAATGTACATAACATTTACTTTCATTTACAGCTAACTATATTTTATATACTTTATAAATGTTCCTTGACTTGTTCCTTGACACATCCCTCAGAGGCTAGCGAAGAGAGAGTGAGGAGGAGAAGACGAGGAAATGGTGTGAGAAGACAGCATAGAAATAGGAGGGCAGGCGCCAGGAGAACAAGACGAAAAGTGGAGAGACTAGGTTTCAACTATGTAAGAGTGGGATACTGGAATTGTCGCAGTGCCAGACAGAGAGGTCCTGTATTGGAGAGACTAATATATGATTTTGATGTCCTCATGCTCCAGGAGCTAAATACAGACAAATACCATTGCCCTGGGTACACCAGTTATATAAACCCTACTGGGCAGAAGAGACATGGACAAGGTCTGCTGGTGAAGGAAGGAGTGAAGCATGTGGCACTTGACTTGAGCGAGTGGAATCACAATGCAAGAGAGGTCCAGGGTATACAAATGGAGATTGGTGGCTTAAGTTGGAACATCATAAATGTATATGCCACAGTGGACTGTTTTGTAAGAAAGGAACACTGGGACTGGCTTAAGGAACAGGAGGAATTACCAGGTGATAGGCTCATATGTGGAGACTTCAATGCGAGGAACAGAGATTGGGACATTAGTGGAGAAAATCGACAGGGAATTGCCCTTGCGGATGCCATGGTGGACTCCGATGTGGTCTGCATAAATGATGGTAGGCCGACTAGAATGGCAATGAGGCCTGGCGATGCAGACACAGCTATTGATTTGGCACATGTCTCCCAGTCATCAGTCCTTGATATAAAGTGGACTGTTTTGAATGACCATGGGAGTGATCACTTGCCATGCTCAGTCTTGATCTCTAAACCCAGGAAAGTTAAAGCTGGGCGAGCGCGCAAGGCCTTCCGGTATGAGAGGACCCATTGCCTTCTTGGACGCCTCAGGCAAGGGGCATGCAACAGGACTGTAAAAACTCCCTTTTTGCAGCCTCCATGGTGGACCCCAGAAGTAGACCATGCTTGGAAAGCAAAGAGAGCTGCAGTGAAGCAGCTAAAGAAAGTGCGACAGAAACTTCAAAGCTCACGAGAGGAAGTGGAGACAGCGGAAAATGTCAAGAAAGACAAGGTGGAGGTTTTCAAGCGCTATGCTGCAGAGGCCAAAAAGGCGAAATGGGAATGTTTCGTGGAGGAGATTGGAGGTGATAAAACACTGCGAATATTCTAGAAACTGCACAGGCAAATGCAGAGAAAAGATCGGCCTATGACAGTGGGAACAATTTATAGAGATGATGGTGTGCGCGTGACAACAGACAAAGAGAAAGGGGAGGCATTTCTCCAGAGATTTTTAGAGCAGACCAATCATAATGATGCAGACACCAGGGATGCAGTTAGAGAGGAGTTATCTGGCACCACGAAGAATATGCAGTATAAAGACATCATACGGGTGGAAGATGTTAAACATATTTTGAAAAAGGCAAAAGACACGGCACCAGGGCCCGATGGGGTCAGGTATGGCCACATGAAGGGTTTGAGTGATGCAGACCTGGAGGAGATGACCGACTGCTTTAACCAGAGCATTAGGACAGCATCAGTACCGCAGGATTGGGTGCACAGCTATCTCATCCCTCTCCCAAAACCATTCAAGGATCAGTCAAAGCTTAGCGGCTTTAGAATCATCACCCTTCAAAATACATTTGGGAAGGTTCTAGAGAAGATAGTCGCTGTCAAGCTGCAAGAGTTTTTGGAAAGCGGGAAGCTTCTTCCAAGAGGCCTGGGGAGCTACAGGCCAGGAAAAGATACCTGGTCAAATGCAGCCACTTTTGCCTTTGACGTTTATGAGGGGTTCCAGAGTAGACAAGAAACGATGGCGGCAGCTCTTGATCTCGAGGATGCGTACAATAGAGTTCGATATGATATTTTGATGACCGCACTGATGGAGAAGGGGGTCAATCCCTGGTTGGTGAACTGGATAGCAGCCGTCCTGCACTCTCGTCAGGTTGCTCTCCGTCTGGGTGCATGGACCTCAGAGCCACATATTTTAACCCCGGGACTGCCACAGGGATCTGCAGTCTCACCGGTGCTCTTTAATGTGTATACGAGCAAGATTGCAAACCTAGAAGCACCAGGGGTTGGAAGAATACATACATTTGCAGATGATATTCTTGCATATAGGCAGGGGAGAGATAGGGAGCAAACAGCCCAGGAGCTACAGGCGACAGTAGACAAAGTGATTGACTGGTGCACTGAAATGAGTGCTGTCATCCACCCGGAAAAGCGGCTGTTTTGTGGTGCTCTCTGGACAACAGGATTGTTAGAGCGGATGTCCCAAGCTTCGCTATAGATGGTAGAAATGTCAGCAGAGAGAACAAACTGAAGTATCTGGGGATCACATTTGACAGGAGCCTATCCTTCAAGGACCATGTGGAGACGGTTGTGACAAGATCTCAAAAGGGACTCAGTGCACTTAAAACTATGGCTGCAATGGACACAGAGCAGAGAATGCTTTTCACACTATACCAGCACTTGATCCTCTCAGTAATTGATTATGGATTAGGTCTGCTCACTGTCTCAGAGAGTCAGCTGGTGAAGTTAGAGCGCATACAGAACGAAGCTATGCGGGTCATTCTGGGATGCACTAGAGAAACCCCAGTAGTGTGTATGCGTTACATTCTTGGTCTGCCTGAGTGTTGCTGGTAAGCTCAAGGTGATGCAGGCGAAGGCATACCTCAGAGTAGCTGCAGACACAGACCACCCACTGCATGAGGCGCTGGACGCAGTTAAGGGTCAGCGATTGATAAGAGGGAAATCATGGATGGCTCAGGCAGAGGATACGATCAGAGAGGTGTGCCCCTTGGAGAACATTAGGCGTGGAGAGGAGTGGGTCAGAGTGCCAGCGAAGCAGTCAGAATTGTGCAGAGTTATAATCACATTAAGCCGGGAGTGCAGGGAGTCGCCAGCAGGGGCCACGGAAGTGGAAATCCAGCAACTAATTCAGGACAATGCTCACTCGAGTGACGTGATTATCTACACAGATGGTTCGGTGTCAAGAGGTGAGAAAAGTGGCTGGGGGTTCATAGCCAAAGCCAATGGTCGACGTTTGGGGTAGGAGAGCCTGGCATATGATACCACAACATCCAGCTTAAGAATGGAAGTGGAGGCAGTCACTGCGGCTCTCCGCTGGATGGAGAATACGACACAAACACACATCGTGATTGTAACTGACTCAGAAAGCATGCTGACGAGGGTGAGGGCGGGCAGGCTTCGTGCGGAGTGGCTTGCTTCGCTTCGGAGGTCACGGGTGACAAGCATCGCCTGGATCTTTTCTCCGGGGCATGCCGGTGTGCTGGGAAATGAACAGGCGGACAGATTGGCTGGCTCCGCAGAACTTGGTGGAGTATTGATACATGACAAGGCAGACGTGGTTGCGGCCTTGTGGGAGCACGTGCACACAAATGGATTACCATGGTCTGACAAGAATGAGACAGCGAGGAGTGACGAGGGGATCTGGCCGACGCTCAACGCTCAGAGGAAAGGCGAGACGGACATATAATCAGATTGCTACTGGTACTGTTAGTGTTGGAACTCTTCGCTGGCTGCTGAGGATGGGGACGGAGCGCTTATGGGAATGCCCCGAATGCTGTGATGTCGATTCCTAAATCAATCAATCAATCAATGTAAATGTTTCTCTATAAATTTGCTTAACAGCACTGTATATCAAGAGAAAAACAAAACCACTTGAAATGATTATATTACCACTCAAATGAACCTCCCAAATCCTGTAATAGGCACAAGAGTAAAATTAATTTGTCCGGCATGTTCTCGTGTTTCTCATCCTCATCTCTGTATCGATTATACTGCGGTTGTTCTAAAATACTTAAACTTTTCTATTTACGACCATATATCGCATAAAGTGCAGAGAAAAATTAGATTTCTAAAAATAATTAACGCCATAAGTGTCTATTGCTAGTTTCCATTTATCTCCAGAGTGCCATGGCACATTCTCTTCATTGCATGATACAAGAATAGAACGGTGTAGATTGTTCAGGTTAACTACATTATTTCAACATTCCATAAGAAGCAACGTAAAGTCGCAAACTTCCACAAACAGCAAAGGTTAGGCATATCGTATTCTTTACAGAAGATCAGTACCAGGTTGTATTTATCTTTAATGACACTAGGTAGTTATTGTTCTGTGTGTCGCCTAGTTTCCTCAAAGGGCAGCAGATTCAACACCAAAGTCAGTAATCTAATTTCAATTAATTAAAACTGGTAATACGATTACGTAAAGATGCCATTACTGTTGATAGTATACTTTATCTGAAAATTCATGTTTCTAAATAGAATCGCCTGGTTCTAATTTTGGTTAAGAACTCCAGATAGGTCACGTTTCCGAGTTCCTGCCCCGGGTAACGTAATTAATCACGATGTTACCTTAGCTATTCAATTAAAGTGGAACCAATCAGTCATTCATGACAGGACTTCCGAGACATCCTCGTTTCATCTGACTACAATAACTAGTTTACGTTATCTGGGAGACAGAAGTCCGTGTTTGATCTGACGACAATGATTAGTTTACGTCTTTCTCGGCGAGAGAGGTCCGCGCGATGATATTTACCAAAAACGGTTACTTACAATTATTGTATTAGAATAGTTAGTTCAGGTTATTGCGACCATTGTGTCAATCCACTGGTCAGAAAGAGAGATATTGTAATTTCTCTGAATCAAAAACCATCATGCATGCATGCATGCACCTTACATCAGTTGGCAAGACACACGATGACAGCGTAACAAACTATCATCTGTCAAGAGGGTAAGGTGTCATGCGGATCAAAGGCCACTTATGTTTATACCTTCAATACGTTGGAAATACTGGTGTTTTATCTACATCAGCATCAAGTCAGCAATATTTTTTTATTGCGCTCGCTCGCTTTGAACTCAAGCGTAGTCCATACACACTAATTTTATAGTAGTACTGTGGACTGAATTTAGCGTTATGTTAGCTGTCCCTATTATTCAGTGGCCCTCACCACTCCGACTTCAGAGGTACTTGTAATTAGCGTCCTCAAGTCAAGGACGACTATGTCAATCATTTTAGTCCAGCTGTCCGGTGTAGGAGATGAACCACTAACCTCGGTATCAGCACACCCGATGTTTAAGAACACCGTTCTTATCCATTCAGGCCATGCTGGCCTGCGTCCAGCAACATTGATGTTCTATTTCCAGTGAGTCAGGAACTTTCTACTTTCTATATGTCAGATACATTCAGGTTTTACTTTTAATTAGAAAGGCCTTTCAATTAGCCGGTGTCAGGTCTTAGTCAGATATAGCCTAGCTACAGTATGACAGTAGACGGTACTATAACCGAATGTTGGGCGGCGCTCACCAAATCCAATACCCAACATTGTGCCAACGACTTCGGGCCGAGGAGTGCAATTGGGAGGGTACAAGCCTTACCCCAGTGAGAGGAAATACAAACCTAGAAACTAAATGTCATGGCTAAGGAATACCAGGCCCTAAGCGCTAAGTCTAGGATCGAAGCTCCGACAGGCGGACAGTTAGAGTATTGCTTCGATGATACGACAGCTTCTGCAACTTGTCTTGTTCCAGATGCATCGGTGTTATCCTTTCCTCTGGAGTAAACAAGACAGGCCGAGAGAGGTATCATGCTTGCATGGGCAACACCTGGTCTCTAAATTCAGCTCAAGCTTTGTGTTATGCAGAGGTATAACTCCATTTTACAAACTATCGTCTACAAGACGCCAAGGTGCCAGTCAGTCATTCAGACGGAAGCACTGTTAAGTTATCTTCAATGAATCCAAAGTATCCCTGTTTCACCTCAACTGCGTAAGAAATACAAGAGTTTACGTCTTTCTTGACGAGAGAAAAGAGAAGAGGATTAGCCCGTGGCCTTGATTTGATTCGTATTGTTAAAAACCCATATGGAATCTTAATGTTTGTGTGCTCACACATTTCCACTCAGTATTTGTTTGTGACACACTGATGGCCGATGGTAACAAAGTGAAAGCGAATGCGCACCTTACTCGTCTTCACATGTTACAGGCAATCTTAACGTCACCCGACACTAATGCATATACAAATTTTCCTACACTCACGTGCACAGGCCGTCTCCGTGGCGAAGGAGTTACATTCGCAATTCGCAATCCAGCATACCGCGTTCGAAACACAGCTGCGGGCAATTTGGAAGCAGACCGCCTTGCGCTAATATGAGTTTCTGTCGTTTAGAAAGCAAAGGCAAACTACTGAACGTAAACTTGCCACGAAATCGCAAGCAGTCAAAATATGCTGGGGTTTATTGTGACGGCATTTAAAGGATATGCAACTAACTTAACATGTGCACATACACTCTCTATTTACGTGCACTCAAGCACACAGACAATCTCAATTAATAATCACTTATGCACGCAGACAAATATCTCGATTAACATTCAGCAATGCACACAGAACATCTCGATTTTCATATTAATTCGCACAGCAAGCTCATTTGATCAACTACGTGTACTGGTAACATCTATCAAAGTAGAGCCAGCTATCAAACTACACTGTTAATAATAACAAGACTCTCAGTAAAAACACTTCTATCAAGTCCACAGTCTCAAAATTTAAACAAAGTCAGAGAAATTAGACTCAGTATAAACACTTTCATCAAGTCCATTGACTCAAGCTCTAAACAAAATCAGAGAAATTAGACCGAGACAGTAAAGAATTTTGGGCAGGTTATGATGAGAAATAAATGTGGAAACTTTGTGACAATGGGTCAACTTGGTGGGAAAAGGGGTAAAGAGACGACAAAGGAATAAATACCTAATTGGCGTGACCACGTGACACTATCGGGAATAGAACGCAGACTTGATCCAAGACTCTGGTGACCGTGTGAGATGGTCAGCCAAGACCGTCCACACCTGTCGGCATGGCCGAAGACGATAATGAAACGTCTGTAAAATCTGTTCACTGCTTTAAATTCTTTCTTCACCAATCCTCATTATACTGTCTAACTTACTATCTAAGGGATTTAATGCACTATCTTCATAATGAACTGCAGAAGAGGGATGTACTTGTGTCGGAATGTACACTGATTAAGACTTAGGACGCGTTAGCAAATTTAATAGGGATCTGCCCTAAGGATGACATGAGCACAGGGTTCGATGCCTGAACTCGTCGCCTGCTAAGTGAGGAAAATATTTGCCACCTATTACCCCGTGCATTGAGGCCAACACAATGTGATCACATCACAGAATCAGAGCAGGAATCTGCTTAGGAACAAATTAATTAATATCAAGACTTTGGAATTTATAATTAATAAGGAATGTAAATTGACTTAGCGGGTACGTTAGTATAATCGATAGGAGATAACGTTTATGCTATTATGAACGCAGTCGGACGACGAATCTACGCCAACGTGCGTAGTCCACCAAGGGAGACAAAGACAGGTCAGGTATTCCTCCGTGTGTTCAGGCCTTCGAAAAGTAATGTAGTCAGCCAAGAGAGACAAAGACAAGTCAACTATTCCGCAGTGTGTTCAGGCCTTCTAATTGTAATGTAGTCCACCAAGGGAGACAAAGACAGGTCAGGTATTCCTCCGTGTGTTCAGGCCTTCTAAATGTAGTGTATTCAGCAAAGAGAGACCAAGACAAATCAGGTATTCCTCCGTGTGTTCAGGCCTTCGAAAAGTAATGTAGTCAGCCAAGAGAGACAAAGACAAGTCAACTATTCCGCAGTGTGTTCAGGCCTTCTAATTGTAATGTAGTCCACCAAGGGAGACAAAGACAGGTCAGGTATTCCTCCGTGTGTTTAGGCCGTCTAAATGTAATGTTCCTAGAACAGCACAGACATTTGTCAGGTTCCTGCTCCTTGGCTTGTTTATTTCCTCTTGGCCAGAACTGAGGGCATCCTGTGCAGACAGTGATCTGACTAGCAAAGAGAGGGTCGATCATGGTCTCGGCTGTGATGAAGCCTGCCGAGGACTACACAATTTACACCCTGCGTTACTGCACGAGAGTCAAATTAGATTCTCGAAATGATGGTCGACAATCAGTACCAATGCCATGCGCTCACGGACTGAAGAGCTCACGAGTATGTTCATAATGTGTATGTCGATTATCTATTGGCTCTGAAACAATTCATAACAAGTCCGAGATTTGTCTAGTCTTAATAGAAAAAAAAAAACAACAACAGGTAGGATCTACATGGTTCAGTAACAGCAGCAGCAGCAGTAATTTTTGAACCAATGTTTCATATATAAAACCACAACGAGACCTACACCAACTGTAAAAGAAATAGTCTCTCTGTACACCAAAAAAACTAAATTTATCAATTCCAGTGTGAGCGCCAAGCAATTTACATAGGTAGAATGGAAACATTATTAGCACATCGAGTAACCGAACACATACAAGTGTGGGTTGTTAATTTGTCTTCGGGAATCCCTGTGCCATAAAACGCCAAAGACGGCCATCCGGGAACATTTGCTTATTAGCCATCATAGAGGAGACAAAGAAACGGCTTTTCGAATACTGTATTCGTCGAATAATAATCGATTGCTAAAATATATCTAAGCATGATTAATTAGGTGGTCCCAGCAGTTAATATGCCAACAAAAAGACTTAATTTTAAATGTGAAATTGCCTTGGGGATAACATACTCTATATTAAAACAAAATCAGTGACTATGCGTTTTAAGTATTTCAGTCAGAGTTTAACTTGTTTATTCACTTCGTATGGTTGCAATATGCACCCTACGAGATGGAGCGAAGTTTGCTAGGCAGGGAATCGCGCAATATATTATTTGTGGCTTCTATGTTTAAATTTCACAAATTTCCTAGTGCAATTCTATGCTTTTAGTTTCGTTTTCTTATTTTGCTCTCTTTATTTATTTCCCCATCTGTGTCTACTTTGCTGCCAAGAATGATGTACGATTCCGTCTCCTCAAGTGGGATTTAACCATAGGCTCGGTTTACCTAAAATATAGCATGCAGTTTCCGTTCTCCAAAATGAATTACTTTCTACATATGAACCGGAATAGTCTGGATTTAAGACACACAGACTCGTCCTTCGTCTCTTCTGTTATCAATTGCTCGGTCTTGAAAAGATCAGCAGCTTGATTTGTTTTGTCACAGATGAACGCCTACACCCCAGGAAATGTTACTAACAACACTCTTCCTGAAACACTAGCCTCGATTTTCGCAGGCGTTATCTGAGCTGTGTGAGGTGAAGAGATATGCCATGAAATAACTCAACTCAACTAATGTCATCGTTCTTGGGTGATGAATGAAAGCTGGGACAAACAGAAAACATTATCAGAGGTTGAAGGTGAACGAAGAGGAAAGGGAAGCGAACAAGACAACAGGAAGAAGAGCAAATTACTAGAGCTGGTGCTGCTGCTACGACAAATACTACTACTGCTGCTGTTGTTACCACAACTAATAACTACTACTACTACTACTACTACTACTACTACTACTACTACTACTACTACTACTACTACTACTACTACTACTACTACTACTACTACTACTACTACTACTACTACTACTACTACTACTACTACTACTACTGTCACTACCAATAACTATTACCATAATAATCATATATATATATATATATATATATATATATATATATATATATATATATATATATATATATATATATATATATATATATATATAAGATAATATTTGTTTGTTTGTTTGTCCTTTATGCGTTCCCGAACGGTCCACCCGATTGAGATGAATATTTGTACATATGTTGTTCTCACTCCCGCGGAAATAGTTAGTTTAAAATCAATTTTTAATTTTTTACGGGAGCATCAGAAACAGACCAGCAACGGGAACGGGAGCACCAGAAACAGACGAGAAACAGGAACGGGAACGGGAGCAGGGGCCGAACGCGTACTCTGTGCGCTTAGAAAAATGTATTTGAATTTATAATGACTACTTATATGAATTAAATGAGACGCTTCCCGCCAGGTGTCTGGCGACGCCGGGCCGGGTCAGCTAGTTATAATATAAAATGAAAAGAGAAGGAAGAAGCAAAAGATAAAGAAGAAGAAGAAGAAGAAGAAGAAGAAGAAGAAGAAGAAGAAGAAGAAGAAGAAGAAGAAGAAGAAGAAGAAGAAGAAGAAGAAGAAGAAGAAGAAGAAGACATGCCATTAAGGTAACGGTGGTGGTAATAATGGGTGAAAATGCACTTGGAGTAAACCAATAAGCACTCTGAACAGAGTTTATTGGTAAAATTAAACGGAAGACCTTTAAAAATAAATGTCATTCAAATATATGTTCCAAATATGAGTGCTGTGAAGAAAGTATAGATGAATTTTATAATGACATGGAGCGTGCTTTGAAGAAATGTAAAGAAATCAGAAATAAATATTATAATGGGTGATTTCAACGCAAAAGTGGGAAATCAAGGTGATGGATGCAGTGTACGCAACCATGGTTTGAGAGAGCGAAACGAAAGAGGATACAGACTTGTGGAATGGGCAAAAGAGCAATCAGTTTAGCTGCAGAAAAAACTATTCCAAAATTAAAGAAAGTGGGTCGTCAGACGTGGATGACTGAAGAGATTTTACAGCTAATGGAAACAAGAAGACAGAACAAAAATACTCCTGCCGAATATAAAGAAATTCACAGAAAAGTCAGAACATTATATAGGAGGCAGAAGAAGCATGGCTCGAGAAAAATAACACAACAGTAAAAATACCAGACTAATGCACAAAAGAATTCAGGAGCTTATTAATCGAAGATCACACATACATCAGCAGGCTGCCTAAAGACAAAAGATAGAAAAATCATAATAGAAAAAGATCGGATTTTACATGTATTGTCAGATTATGTGAAAAACCTTTATGATGATAATAGAGAACAGTATGATATTCAAAATAATAATGAAGGACCATCAATTTTGAAGATGAAAAGTTCAGAATGCTCTTAACCATATGAAAACTGGCAAGACTCCCGGTTCAGACAGCATCACAACAGAAATGATTAATGCTGTAGAAGAATACGGAATAGATAAAGTTACCAGACTCCTGAATACAATATATGATACTGGAGATAGACCTTATGAATTATGTAATTTTGTATTCATTGCAATCCCAAAGAAATCAGGAGCCTTGGAATGTGATCAACATAGAAGAATTAGTATAATGAGTCACATCACGAAGATTTTGCTAAAAATTATCATGCAAAGAGTTAGGAAATAGGAGAGGAACAATGTGGGTGTGTAGAAGGTAAGGATACACTAAATGATGTGTATGTACTGATAACAGTAACTGAACGTTCTATAGAAGTTAGCAAAGATCTACAACTTTGCTTCATTGACTACACAAAGGCTTTCGATAAAGTGAGACATGTCGTCATGATAAGGATGCTTGAAGATCTACAAATTGATGGAAAAGGCCTTAGACTTGTAAAAAAAAAAACATATATTGGATCCAATAAGCTGCCATAAGAATTGATAATGAAGTAGGTCAATATAAGCCTATTAAGAGAGATGTGAGACAGGGATGTGTAATGTCTCCAGATCTTTTTTCCTTGTACAGTGAACATATTTTCAGAAATATAGAAGATATGGAAGGTATCAACATTGGGGGACGATAAATCAATAACATTAGATATGCAGATGATACAGTCTTGATTGCAGACAATGAACAGAACCTGCAACATTTAGTAGATGCGGTTGTTGCACACAGTGAACAACTAGGATTAGAATTGAATTGTAAGAAGAGGCAGATTACGGTCGTCACTAGGAAGGAAGAAATACCATAATGTAATTTACAAGTAAATGGGCATATTCTTAAACAAGTGAATTGGTACAACTATCTGAGAACAGTCATAACATCTGATGGGAGATGCCTTGAAGAGATTGGAACGAGAATTGCAATTGCGAAGATAGCCTTTTGCAAGATGAATAACATAATGACCAATAAGAAGATATCAATTGAAACGAGAAAAAGCGTGTTGAGGTGCTACATAGAACATGTACTTTTGTATGGATGTGAAGCGTGGACAATGAGCAGACAAGCTGAAGTACATCTGATGGCAGTGGAAATGTGGTTTCTGAGAAAAATGCAAAGAATACAATGGACAGACAGAAAAACCAATGAACAAGTCCTACAAGAAACGAATAAAGATCGTAAACTGATTAGAGACATTAGACGTAGAGAGTAAAAAAATTTTTGACATGTTATGAGAAGAAATGACTTGGAAAACTTGGTGACAACTGGCAAGATCGAAGGGAAGAGACCAAGGGGAAGACCGAGAAGTGGATACCTGGATGGTTTGGCCTTGTGGCATGGTCGAGACAGGAACACGGAGCTGATCCACGACTCTGGTGATCGAGTGAGATGGCAAAACATGACCGCCCACGTTTATCGACGTGGCACATGATGGAGATGGAGCAGAAGTTAAGAGAGCGTTCTATGTTCTCTGTTGTGACCTGGTTAAGCACTCGCCGGAACTGTCATTGTCTGTGGTAACTTCGACCGTACTCGAATCCCTAACTACAACCGTAAAAAATTTTAAAGAAATATGTCCCACATGCACCAAACAAGAAAACAATCAAACCAACAAACAGACTATCAAATCAACAAACAGACAATTAAACCAACAAACAGGCAATCAAACCAACATACAGACAATCAAACCAACACACAGACAATCAAACCAACAAACAGACAATCAAACCAACAAACAGACAATCAAACCAACAAACAGACAATCAAACCAACAAACAGACAATCAAACCAACTAATAGACAATCAAACTAACAAACAGACAATCAAACCAACAAACAGACAATCAAACCAACTAATAGACAATCAAACTAACAAACAGACAATCAAACAATCAAACAAGTCCGGTACCAAGAACCATCTGTGGGTATGTGAAGTGTTATGGCCAACACATTTCTTCACGCCTGAGTGCCCCGAGGAATATGTAGTCAGTCTTTCCCTCCTATAGCAAACTGAGAGTTGCAGGCACCAAACCCTTGTCCGACCGTGCTCATGCCCTTGTCAACGTAACTTCCCAACCGTTACACCAATGAGCACACATGCATCCAGATGTTATTTATTGTATCGCTGTGCTGTGTATCGCTGCTCAAAACCCCAGTTGATTCACGCTGTTGAATTTTGCACTTATCAGCTCGCTCAGTTCCGCGTATTCTTAAATGCTTTAGAGTAGGGGTGCGAACCCTTTGTTCTGCCAAGGGACTTTGGATATTTATAATATAACGGTCAGTCTGTAGTGCAGTCGACTCTTCACGCTGGTAAGTTTTGAAAAGAATTGCTCTGAGTGGTAAGATTTTGTGAACACTAATACATATTCAATGCAAGTCTCCTCGGAAAAGAAAATTCATCATTAGCTCCGTTTGTAGAAGATTCATTGTATTTGGAGCCCGCCTGCGGTTGCCTTGGCAGGGCCAGACCAACTGATTTCGAGGGCCTTATACGGCACCAGGGCTGGACGTTCCCTACTTCTGCCTTAGAAAATAGATGCACATCGAAAGTTTAAGACCACCATAGGCATGAACTTTCATTAGTGTAGGCTGAGAGTCAGAGAAAATGATAACTTACGTATGTGTAGCATTGGGAATCCATGTCAGTGAGGCAATTCAGAAGGTTGGCGAATCTACCGGTCAATAGTAGATGACGTCAACCTCCTGAGTCCCATTCAAGGACTGTAGCTTGTCTTAGATCTAGATGTAAAACGTATCATTATGTGTCAACAGCAATAACACTTTAAATATACTTGAGTGGTTCTTCTGCTATAACCGAAATGCTACTGGCGCATACAACAGAAACGTGTGTATAAACCGGTTTGGCAAACTACTGAACGTACAATTTCCTAGAAAATTAGAAACAACCAATAAATGCTGGAGTTGATTGCGACCTTTACAAGATATGCAGCTAACTATTTTGTAACTGTAAAAGTTTTGTATGAAATACATTGACGAAACAGGCTTATAAATTGCTGATTTATTTAAAGAACACTTCATTACATTAACCGCAATGATAAAAACTGGTTTATGCACATTTTAACAACTAAAATCAATACATGGAGTCTGATACCCAAGAACAGTATCACTAGAAAGTAATTTCCCTGAATTCCACAAAACAAAAGAAAAAAAAAGGTAAATTCACTGAGAAGAGAAGTAGAGACATAAATTAATAATATAGGGACTACATGGACAGAGCTGCATGGGGTAACTAAGGATATGAGTTCTTGGAGAGAGCTGGTTCATAGTCTATGCCCTAAAGAGGGATACAGGTTAAAAAAAAAAATGGAAGAAGATATCCAAGTCATAGCTATTAAATCTTGTTAATCGCATTAAAAATCATTTCAAGAACCGCATTATTGTCCAGATAGAATGTTTCTCTATATCTCTATCTCAGCAATTCTGCTGATGACTAGTTGATCACTGGAGAGAGACCGAGTTAGACGGGATAAAACCCGGAACAATGCAGTCGATTATCTTGCATTTTAATCCTCTTTCAAGGAAACCTGACAAGCTGATTTGATAAAAAATGCTACGATGGCATGACACAAGAATTATTTACTGTTGTTTATTAAGTGCTAAATATAGTTACGTTCCCTTGTAGGGGTTTTAAATCTTACATGTTTATCGCGTGTAACACATAAATACATTGAGTAAAATGATCTTTGCTCTACTTCAGTAAGTTTCATACAGGTCTGTCTCTCTGCCTGAGTGCCTGTCTTTCTGTCCGTCTGTCTGTCCGTCCGTCCGTCCATGTATGTACATGTGTACGCATTTGTGTATGTGGGTATATTTGATTGCATCTTTGTAACCATGGCAATACTTGTGTTTTCCCCAGAATCCAGTTAAAGGTTTGTCAAACTAAATCATCAATCTTCCACAAAACGCCAGACGCCGGGAAAATGAGTTATCTCGTGTTGAACATGAAGGCAACAGGGCTAATCCCCCAGGAAGTGACGACACATGCCGATATTGGTTTTCCCTTCATAAAAACTAATGAAGTATTTTCCCGTGAAAACACCTTGTTTAGATAGCGTGCTCTGATTGCAACACTTTTATATTTTATCTCAATGCAAATCACAGACTAAAAAATGCAATTTTAATGTCTTAAGGAGTTTGCTGCCATGGAAAAATTGATCTGCATATTAACGTAAAATTCTTGCTGTGTGAAGTAGTTTTTAACTGCAAACCACCAGGGAGTTGGCGAATTAATTACTTCCTAATGTACCAAATGCATGTCAATGGCTTTGGATGTCTGGTCGCATTGACCTCTGCCAGTTCTCCCACATTATTTAGATTCTGTTGTGAGTGTCCTATTAGTAATCCCTCAGTCTTAACGTGTTGATTGTGTCAGGAATTGTACAGTAATTTCCATCACCGACGTCACAGCACAAGGGATATGCCCATTTGAGTTGCGTCTGGCTCGGAAGATGTGGAACAGTATGGATACTTAAGCTTCAGTGATCAGTTTCACGTGGAAGAAGTGGAACGGTATGAATACTTAAGCTGCAGTGACCAGTTGGTTACGCTCACCTCTGCTTCGTCTTCTACCACTATCTGGAGAATAGAAGTTGACTGCTTCCTATCTAATACTGGAACGCAAATAAACACAACATATAATTAACAAGGAACAGCTTGGCTACATAGACTATTCAACCATGATTGGGTAGAACAACAGACACCACGAGACTGGGGAAATGCCATAATTATCCCAATTTGGAAAAACAAAGGCAGCAAAAGAGATTGCACACAATACAGAGGCATTTCACTGTTGAGTCATACTGGGAAAATATTTTGCAAAATTCTTGAAAAAAGATTACGAACTACTTTAGAACCCCAGCTAAGCGAAACGCAGCTTGGATTTAGGAAAAACAAAGGATGCACAGATGCCATTTTTGCTCTTAGACAACTTATAGAAAAATCAATTGAATTCAATGAAACACTCTACTTAGCCTTTGTCGACCAAGAAAAGGCATTTGATAGGGTAGATAGAAACAAGCTGTGGGAAATCCTTAAACAATATGGAGTGAGTACACATCTAACAAACCTATGCAGAAGTTTATACAACAACAGTGAATGCATAGTGAGAGCAACTGGAGAACACTCAGAACCCTTCACCATAAGATCTGGAGTACGACAAGGTTGTGTCCTGTCCCCTCTCTTGTTCATAACATATATAGACAACATATGTAAAGAAACCAGCCAAGCAGAGACAGCAAGAATACCGCATGACGAGAACACAGAAGAAGAACCATCTGCAAATCTAACCATTAAAGAACTCCTGTTTGCGGACGACCAAGCACTAATAGCAAAATCAGAAGCTGAATTACAAGACCACATGAATAGTCTAAACGAAATGTGTAGGGAACATAACATGAAAATTAGCACAAGCAAAACAGAGGTAATGACTATAACTAAAGAAGAACAAACAGCAACAATTCACCTAAACGAACATCCCTTGAAACAAGTAAAGAGCTTCAAGTACCTAGGAAGTATAATATCATCAAATGGCAGATCAGAAGACGAGATCGAAAATAGGTGCAATAAGGCAAATCAACTCATTGGACAAATGGCACCAATACTAAAGAACAAACATGTATCAATAACTACTAAGAAAGCACTTTACAACACAATCTTCCTACCAACTCTCTGCTACCAATGCCAAACCTGGACAATGACAGAAAAAGAGAAAAGAAAAATCACAACAACAGAAATGAGGTTTCTGAGAAGAATACTCAACGTATCAAGAAGAGATAAGATCAGAAATGAAGAAATCAGGACTAAAGTAGGGGTTAAAGCTGCTCTAGATTTTATTAGAAAGCAGCAAGTCAAATGGTTTGGCCATGCAAGTAGGCTACCAGTCAACAGCATGCCACAACAAGCAATGATGTACAGACCAGATGGAAACAGAGGAAGAGGCCGACCACGTAAACGTTGGACTGAGGGAATAACAGAATCCATGGGAATGTCGATATACGAAGCCCATAACCGGGCACTCTCACGAAGTTTATACTTCACCTCGACACCGCAAGGTACAAGAGGTACATGATGAGATGAGATGAGATAATTAACAAGCTTGAAGACATGAAAAACACACAGACAGAAACAGGCGAACGTTTCAAACAAAACAAAAAATCTTTATCAACGAACAAGCAGAAAGAAAAACACCCCAACAGTTATTCTCAATCCCATATTTTGGACTTTGTCTAGTTTTTCCAAGTTCGTTTTTCCTGCTGCAGCCCAGGATCATCATCATCAAGTGCCCTGCCAGCTGGCGTAGCCGTTCATGGATCTCTACAGATCTCGGTCGCTGGTGTCCTGGATCAACTCTGCTGATGATATTCCTCCATGCCACCGTCTCAATCCGCCCAGCATCATTTCTCTTAGTCTGCTTCTGCTTCTCTTCCCCTCGATCTTCAAGTTGTCACGATGTTCTCCAATGCCTCTCTTCTCATCACATGACCAATGAAAGATGTTTTCTCTTTCTTATTGTTATATATAGTGTTCCAGTTTCATTAGCCTGTATCAGGTAGTTGTTGTTAGTTACTCTGGCAGTCCAAGGAATTCGCAACATTCGTCTTAGGAACCACATCTCTGTTGCTTCTAATTTCTTCTTAATTTGTTCATTTACATTTCAATATTCACTGCCATACAGCAAAACTGGTTCTACATAGCATTTCAGCACTCTCTTTCTTACATTCAGTGATAGTGACTTATTGGATAAAAGCAGCTTTATTTTCTTAAATGCGGCCTTAGCTTGCTCTATTCTGCTCTTAATCTCTGTTGTACATCTTCCATCTGATGTTATAAATGCCCCTTGGTATTTAAAATTATCCACTTGGTTAAGAATTTTCCCTTCTATTTCTCTGTCAAATTTTGGTGTCACAATTTTCGTTGATAACCCCATTGTTACTGTATTTTTCATTATATTCAAGGAAAGTCCTTTCCTTACACTCTCTGTTACTACAATGTCCAACAATTGTTGTAGGTCTGTTGAATTATCTGCCAACAATGCTGTGTCATCTGCATAGCGTATATTATTTATATTATAACCTCCAACTAGTATTCCTGACATCTCTTTGATCTCTCTCATTATTACTTCGCTATATAGGGAGAAGCGATCTGGAGGATATTGGATCATATTACACGATAGGCATAATTACTCCAGTATATAAATGATTTAAATGCACCCTTTTGTGTATGCTCCTTCGTATGTTTCAGCCATTATTTTCATGACAATGAGTTTTTGGGTGGCTCTTATTATTCTGTTTGACTTCCAGATGTCTAGTGTCTAGAACAGCGGATGTGGCTGTCAACCGTTAGTGCCAGAAGTGTATAGATTGAATTTTCTAAAAACATTAATAGTCAGCTATGATCACTACCTTAATTTAGAATAGTATTTATTAATTTGGTACACTTTGTCCTGTTTATTTCTACATTCACAACTTTTTTCACGGCTTCAAAGGCATAGGTACGAATGATTTATTCCTTATATCCCATGCTTTGTTTAATTAAATTGATTTTTGGACACAGAACACAGTAACAATTCTTAAACGGTGCATGCGTGAGAATATTTTATAGTTCTTAGGACTGAATAACTGGCCCAAGCACTATAGTATAACAACACATAATGACGGTTCCTTTTCAATTTCTTATGTATTAACACTAGTGTGAGGTGGTGAACCTGCCTCTCATGTTTGAGTGAAAGATAAGACCGCAAGGACACGTAAAAAGTATACTTTAAAGAGGACGCTGTGAATGTCCGTTGAAAAACAAAAGACAATCAACGTCAGAATATTTTGATTGTTTGTGATTTCTTGGCAAGTTCATTAATTTGCCCAGTGCTTTCTGAATGACCGACACTGATGCAATTGTATAAAAATCCAGCGCAAGATGGCCTGCTTCCAAATCACTCGTAGCTGCCCTTCCAACACGATATGCAGGATTGCGAATTGCGTTCGTAACTCTTTTGTCACATCGCCAGTTTGTTGAAAACGGGATGAAGGGGTGGCAACCAGTAAATCCAGGCATTTTGGTTCTACATGACCTGATGCATGCCTTCTGTTCTACGTCCAAGTACTAAACTTTGGATATATGGCACCTGATGGAACCTGATGCTTGCCTTCTGTTATACGTTCAAGTACTAAACTTTAGATATATAGCACCTGATGGAACCTGATGCTTGCCTTCTGTTATACGTTCAAGTACTAAGCTTTGGATATATGGCACCTGATGGAACCTGATGCTTGCCTTCTGTTATACGTTCAAGTACTAAACTTGTGATATATGGCACCTGATGGAACCTGATGCTTGCCTTCTGTTATACGTTCAAGTAGTATACTTTGGATATATGGCACCTGATGGAACCTGATGCTTGCCTTCTGTTATACGTTCAAGTACTAAACTTGTGATATATGGCACCTGATGGAACCTGATGCTTGCCTTCTGTTATACGTTCAAGTACTAAACTTGTGATATATGGCACCTGATGGAACCTGATGCTTGCCTTCTGTTATACGTTCAAGTACTAAACTTGTGATATATGGCATCTGATGGAACCTGATGCTTGCCTTCTGTTATACGTTCAAGTACTAAACTTGTGATATATGGCACCTGATGGAACCTGATGCTTGCCTTCTGTTATACGTTCAAGTACTAAGCTTTGGATATATGGCACCTGATGGAACCTGATGCTTGCCTTCTGTTATACGTTCAAGTACTAAGCTTTGGATATATGGCACCTGATGGAACCTGATGCTTGCCTTCTGTTAATACGTTCAAGTAGTATACTTTGGATATATGGCACCTGATGAAACCTGATGCTTGCCTTCTGTTAATACGTTCAAGTAGTATACTTTGGATATATGGCACCTGATGAAACCTGATACTTGCCTTCTGTTAATACGTTCAAGTAGTATACTTTGGATATATGGCACCTGATGAAACCTGATGGAATCTGATGCTTGCCTTCTGTTCTATGTCCAAGTAGTATACTTTGGATATATGGCACCTGGCGGCACCTGAACTAAAGTGGACATCGGTGCAATGGAAGCCTCACACATGCAATCCGCAAAACCCTTTAGAGTATGATATATGTTCTGACACTCATTAGATCAAGTGTTGCGTGATAGAACAGCACCCCAGTGTGTACTCCAGTAATTAACGTGTGGAAGACATGGAGGTAGTGTCTCTGAAAGCCACCACATCAACCAGACATGCAGGCTTTCATCCATATGCTAATGATAGTTTCTATGCTGTGAGTGAATCGATTGTAAATCACAGCTTTCGTGGGGTGAATGCAAATAGTGGTGAGATGATTACTCTAGCCCAATGATTTAAACAACAACAACAGCACTAGAAACACCAACCACAGCAGTAACAACAACAGCAACGGGAACAGCAACAATAACAACAACAGCAACAATAACAACAACACAAGAAGGCTGAGAATATCAGCTTCTCAAAAACACAGTTATAAATGACAAATTGGTCTTTGGGTTACACAACTCCCATGTACTCACAACACCAAGGACAAAGGCTTTGTAGTCTCAACAACCACTCTATCACTTATAATTGCGTTTTTTACAAGAGGGTCTTTTTCGACTTTCCTTTTCCTCACTGTATTCTGTACGGATTTACAACAGTTACACCCACTTCATTGTTTCAAATGCTAGGCTGTAGGTCAGCATGGCGGAATGGATACGAGCGAGTGTTCTTAAACATCCGGTGTGCTAAGGTCGAGGTAATGGGGTCAACCCTTACACCGAACAGCTGGACTAAGATGTTCACCTATCGTCCTTTACTTGGGGACGTACATTACAAGTCCGTCTGAAGTCAGAGTGGGTTCGCCTGATGGCAAGGGGCACTGTTAATGGAGAAGGCTAATCCACACGAAAAATTCAGTCCAGCACTACTAGAAATAGTGTCTATGGACTACGCTTGAGTTCAAACGAGCGAGCGTTTTAAAAAAATGCTAGGGCTACACACAACACGACTCAAGAACCGATTTAACGCCTTTAACTCAGGGGCCAGAAGTTGTTCTCTGTAAGCACAGAAAGCCTGGAGTGTTTTTTTAAATTTTTTTACAAAGTTGTTTCTGAAGTAGTTTCTTGCATTGGATCTGTAATGTGACAACACCGTCACATTTTGCAGGCCTGGATGCATGGAGGAATAGATGACCAGTCTTTCCTTCACTTTCGCAGACGACGAGCCCCGGAGACGAAACCGTGTCCCACCATGCTCGTAACATTACCCGTGCAATTCGCTATCAATACTCTAGCTCCCTAAGTGGCTAGATAGTTGCTGCCCGTTTAATCCTTAATGTGTAGTGTTGGTTTTTTTTTTAAAGTAACATATCCCTTACAGAACATTGCTGTCAACACCAGCATTTTCAGCTGCTGTTGATGGTCATGGCAAGATTACGCTCAGTAGTTTGCCATTGGTTTCCTAACAACCGGCTCACATACCTCGGTAAGCAACCAACGCGACGCGATCCGCTGCCGAATCTCGCACAGCTGTGTTCCTCACTTTGATATACGGGATTACGGATAAATCTTTAACCTCTTTGCCAGGGAGACCGGCAGTATGTAGTTAGGTCAGCAAAAATATCGGATGAAATACATTTTACAAATATCCCTTAACGGCGTATAAACGGAGCTTCTTAGCTCCTATAGTTATAATGAATGTGCGATACAATCCCACGAGAGCGACATGGATGGGTAATGTAACAGTAAATGTAATGGGACGGATAAGGCAGATTACTGCGAGACTGACAAATTCCCAGTAAAATGAGAATTGACGGCGACTTGTGTTATGAAGCCGTCCCATAGTCTTATCGGATTAATATAAATGAGACATTTATTTAGTAATCATATATGATTTATAATCATAGTATCTGACAGCAAGGGGGGAAGGGGGTGGGTAGCGGATTCGTGGTGTGGTGTGGCTAAAAGCTGTAACACATAACGTGCTCTGTTGACCGCGGTATAGTGGTTCGTTCAGAAAGCAACGGCAAATATTTATTATTTTTTTTTTTCGCATATGCTTTTACAGGATATTACAGTCAACACTAGGATGTTTCAGCTGCTGTTGATGCCTTGGCAAGTTTTACATTCAGTAGTTTGCCATTGCTTTCTGAACGACCGGCTCACATTCCCCCTAAGTAACCAGCGAGACGCTATCCGCTGCCGAGTATCGCGCAGCTGTACTTCATACGTGCGTATACTGGGATTACGAACAACGTCCTTAACCCCCCAGTGTGTAGTCAGGATAGCAAAAATATCCGATGAAATACATTTTACAAATATTCCTTAACGGCGTATAAACGGAGCTACTTGCTCCTATTTATAATGAATGCAAGATAAAATCCCACGAGAGCGACAAGGATTGGCAAGGTACAAGTAAATGTAATGGAACCGAATAAGGCAGATTACTGCGACACTCACAAATTCCCAGTAAAATGAGACTCGACGGCGACTTGTGTTATGAAGCCGCCCCATAGTCTTATCGAATTAATATAAATAAGACATTTATTTAGTAATCATATATGATTTATAATTATAGTATATGACAGCAGGAGGGTGGTGTGGCTGAAAGGTGTAACATATAACTTGCTCTGTTGACGGCGGTATAGTGGTTCGTTCAGAAAGCAATGGCAAACTACTAAAGATAAAATTGCCAAGTAAATCACAAACAGCCAATAGGTGCTGGAAGCGATTGTACCGTTCTGTAAAGTGCATTTTCATTTCGCATATCCTTTACATGACACCGCTTTCAACATCAGCATCTTTCAGCTGATTATTGATTTCTTGGCAAGATTACGCTCAGTAGTTTGCCATTGCTTTCTGAGCGGCCGGCTCTCTTATCCCGTAAGTTACCAACGCGGCGAGAACCTCTTCCAATTCTCGCGCGCTGCGTTACCCTACGTGGATAAACGGGATTACGGAGAAAGTCGTTTAGCCCCTAGGCCAGGGAGACGGCAAAGTGCATTACATGTTTTAAAAAATCCTTAATAGTAAGAGATCCTTTTATAAGCCTTAAGTCTTAATGGACATTTTGTGATAGCCGGTGATGTGGCCACGGAGTTACGAACGCAATTCACAATCCCGCATACCGCGTTCGAAACACAGCTGCAGACCGCCTTGCGTTGATTTTCATACAATGAGATGAATGCCAGCCGTTCAGAAATCATTTGCAAACTATTGAAAGCAAACTTGCCAAGAAATTACAAACAGCCAAAAATGTTGGAGATAACTGCAACGTCATGTAAAGGGATATTGTGAGACCCCAATCATTGTACAGTCCAGTGGACAGTCGTGTGTTGGCGTGGTCAATATCAGCCGACTTATATGACAGTTCACGCCAGTACTTGCCGACTCCATTTCCTGTAGAACCACTGACGCCAGAAGCCCGTGTCCAGCAATAAGCGTCCTTAAATGAGCATTTCTTGTCCATGCAGCCTGCTCATAGTGCATTGGTAACACAACTGTCAATGATTTTATCCCATGAATTCTTCTCACAAGTCATGGCCTCATGCAAACTATGCTTCACAAGTGACGAGTGACTATAAATTATGAATCACATCCGTTCATTACCAAGTGCGCACCAGTTGCGTCTGTACTCCGGCTGGCCATTTGGCAACAATTCTCTCATTCCAGCTGACGATCTTAACGAGGGCTTATTTTTGGGTTAGGGCTTATATTAAAAACATCCTAAAAAATCGTGCTAGGGCTTATTTGTACGGTAGGTATTAATTTCGGGGAAACACAGTACAACAACAACAACAACAACAACAACAACAACAACAACAACAACAACAACAACAACAACTACTACTACTACTACTACTACTACTACTACTACTACTACTACTACTACTACTACTACTACTACTACTACTACTACTACTACTACTACTACTACTACTACTACTGCTACTACTGTTCCTATTACTACTATAGTCTGTTCAGAAATGAATGCCTTTATTCAAGATAAATTTTTATGAAAAAATGTCTATTGCATCATTATGAAAGTTTTCCTGCCGTCTTATGTTTACCCCCACCCAAGGAGTATGTCTTTGATAGGTCCAAAGGCAACTTAAATCATCGAAAGCGGCGACATTTCTTTGTTTCTTGCGAAAATGTAGTGAATTCACGCTAACAAACTAGTCATACAGTAAAGGACGTCATTTCGGGTAACAACACAAGTACAAGGCGTGGCCAGATTCGTACAGGAGTAGGTGCAATACTAAATAAATCGCTAAAAGTCGACAGGGTCGACTTCATTGCACCGGGATTTTATCCCATATGGCTCAGTCTCTTTCCGTAGCGTGGAAAGTGTCACACAAAGCACGAACTCCATAGCTCCAGCGACGACTTTCGGGAGTCTCCGATAAATTCTCGTGAAATGAAGGACGCGGACCGGATTCGAACATACAACCTTCGGAGCCCGAGTCAGACGGCTTGACCACTTCACTACGGAGAATCCCGAGAGGGATGCAATGTGTAATATTAGTAAAGACAGAGAATTTACTGAGGAATGGGGTAAATAATGTGTAAATTGACAGGAAAGTAGAAGGAATATATTTCTTACCTTATTTTTCATTTCCTTCTTGTTTCTTCAGCTGCTGGTTAATAATGTGTACGCAAGGAGTCATGTTACTAGGATGCATTTAGCTTTTTATATTGAGTTCTTGAAAGCTTCCAAATAGCTGTGCGTTAATGTGCGTATGGAGTGACCAGAAATGATACCGCAATTTAGTCATCATGTGTCAATCTTTAAGGATCTGTTCAGCTGTCTGTGTAGATTGTTCACACGTACACATGGGTGACAGACCCGCTTTGAGTCTTCGTGAAAGATTGTATACTCTGCTGTTTACCGTTCAGAGACGGAACATGAATACCTGTTTTGCACTATGAAAATAGTTGTCAGTGTAACTGTAGTGGGGTTTCTTCTTAACGACCAAGATGTTGGTCCTCTTTTCATTGAAGTTTATAGATTGATTCGTATGCACGTGTGTTGTCCTCTAATTTGACAACGTGTTTGCTCTCAATGTTTATGGTTATGCCACAATATGTCAGTTTCCACCGCAATATTACTCTTCTGTTGGTATTCAATGCGTTTAGTGTGTGTGTGTTTTTTTTTTCAATACCAGTTGTTTGTCACCGCTGACGGCTTGCGGAATTAAAAAATTCATCACTGTGGAATACAAACTGTTGCCATTGACATTGTGCTGATGCTGTAATGTTTAGGGCCTGCAATTCGTCTGAATAGTTGGACTTTAATTTTAGCCCACACAAGTTCTATAGGGTTTAAATGAGAATGGTACGGCGGAAGTCTCAAGCACATATGGCCATGATCTTTTATCAAATTGTTAATTTGATCTTTTTGATGGTTTATGCGCCTGTTTTGCAAAGGACAACAACTGTAGCTTGAAATATGTTTCTGGAAACGGTATATTTTCCCTTCGGAGCCATATCGTTATTGCTTACTTTGTGCTCAATGCCGTAGGTATTTTGTCTTCTTGGGAAACACCATTGTGATATGATGCATTGTCCATGATTAGACAAGACGTCTATCAAGGCATTGAAGTACTGTATTCTCGAGCCAATCTAGAAATGCATTGCCATTCATCTCATTATGATAATCCTCATTGTCTGTATGCTTTGATACGAACATGAGTCCAGCATTCTGTAGAAAGCCATTATGAGTACTACCAGCATAGGCTATGACCAAATGCTGTCCTTTACTACTGGGCACATATCGCTTTATCTTTCCATCCATTGATTGCCATTCCTTTTCACTTGTGTGGTACGCATTGATCCCCGTCTCATCCAAATACACTATGTCATAATTTTATTTGCGCATTTCCCTTATTTCACGTAGATATCTGCTTCTCATGGCTCCTAAATGCGGTTGCTCGCAAAGGATATTTCTACCTCCCGTGTACTTTCTAAAAGTGAAGCCTAATGGTTCTTATAATTTTCCATAAAGTTGTTTTGGATAGCTCTATGTTATTGTTCTTTCTCAACCAAACCCTAAGTTTTCTTAGTCACTGTTTCTTTGGCATCCAGAACTTTTATATTAGCTCGCCTTATGACATTCTTGTCAAAGTTGTCTACAATTGCCTTTCTACCTACCGTTTGCTTATCGCGTCTTGGTTTCATTCCAGATTATTGGACCCATCGATAAAATGACCGTTTACTCAAACCCAATGCATGCACTGTTCTTTTTATCGGGATTTGTAACAGTATAAAACAATTTCCTGCGATCAGCTTCTTGACAAAAATATGTGTACAACATCATAGCGATACTTTGAAGTGTAGAAAATTTCACATTCAATCCCATTTAACACTATTCACACATTCAAATACTAGCTATTAATATTATATTAATGGTAATATGTATGTATATATTTATTTATATAATCACATTTAATAAAAGAACCCACATTGACTGACACCTCTGAACAATCCCATTTAACTTCGCGCATTCGTGCCATACATGAACCACGAGAAAATTAAAAAAAAAAGCGCGGATGTGTCTCGGTGAAGATGTAATACATTATGGACTTAATCTCTGACCCGTAAATTATACATCGCATATAAACAAACATTAAAATCTTCTGTACAATCTCCAAAACAATATTTTTTTGTGTTGGGTGGACATAATGATAAGGTTATATGCTAAATCTCATCAATTTCCCACAGTTGGTTACTGAGATATGGAATTTTATATTGGGGCAGACAAAAGTAAACAGACTATACTACAGTTGCTGCTGCTGCTTCTACTACTGTTCCTAATACTACTACTGCTGTTGCTGCTGCTCCTACTACTACTACTACTACTACTACTACTACTACTACTACTACTACTACTACTACTACTACTACTACTACTACTACTACTACTACTACTACTAACAACAATACTAATAATGTTACTAGTACAACAACAACAACAACAACAACTACTACTACTACTACTACTACTACTACTACTACTACTACTGCAACTACTACTGCTACTACTACTACTACTACTACTACTACTACTACTACTACTACTACTACTACTACTACTACTACTACTACTACCTCCTCTACTATTACTACTAATACTACAATCTTTACTACTAATATAAATACTACTACTGCTACTGTTTCAATGTTGATAATTAGTTGGCTTGGTGGAAGGAGGGAAAAGAAGCTATAGTAAAATAAAATGATCACCCCCCCCCCACACACACACACCTGCTCACACACACACCCCCCCCCTCTCTCTCTCTAGGTCTCTCTTTCTCTCTCTATCTCTATCTGATCTGATAAATCAGGTCTTCTCTTACAGTATTCTAGAAACCCATGCAGTGCATTTAATCAACATAGTGATTGAATAAACAGATACTGAGCATACATTATAAAATAAATACACAGAAGAAAACAACAAAGAAAACAACAATTGTTGTACATGTGTTTATACGTATCTATACATATCCTGATATCATAAACAAGAAATAGAGAAGCAAAGATGACTAGCATTCCTAACCACTTTGGAAATGTTTTTATGGTAATTACAAGCACAAACACAAATATACGTAAGTGCCCGACAGAATGTCTTTATAAAGACAGACAGAAACTGAATAAAACCAAAACGAAAAATAAAAAACTGCAAAATACTTATAAAACAACAATAAATCAGATTGTAAATACGCGAAGAGTATATTGAAATAACTAAAAATATATAAATCAAAGGTTATACCTGAGAATTTGCTAGCAAGCAAAATGTACGAAGATTTGAGCCGTAGTAACAATAATAGTAATAACAATAATGGACGAGACAGGAACACTGAGCTGATCCACGACACTGGTGATCGAGTGAAATGGCGAGTCATGACCGCCCACGCTTTCCGGCATGGCACATGATTGATTGATTGAACAATAATAGGTATTTTAAATCGTTCATTGGAAAAAGAAAACTGTCTCTTAATTCGAAATTATTCTGTTCCATCCGTTACTATGATAAATCACTTTGTAGTCCTCACATTTATCACGATACCTAAACAACAGGAACAAAGGAATACGAATCACAAAGAGCAATCAGTGTTACCACACATTTCGCATTATAAGGGAAAGGATAATACATAAAATATGACCAGAAATGTCAGAAACTCAGTTTTAGTTTCTGCAGATAAACAAAAAGGAATACCATTTTTACTTTATCCAAATTCATAGACTGATAGAACTGGATCTATATTAATGTTTTATAATCATCATTATCATCATCATCAGCGTTATCATGTGCCATGCCGATTGGCATTGGCGGTCATGGTTCACAGTCTCATGGTTCACAGTCTCATGGTTCACAATCTCATGGTTCACAATCTCATGGTTCACAATCTCATGGTTCAAAATCTCATGGTTCACAATCTCATGGTTCACACACGGATTCACAATCTCATGGTTCACATTCTCTCACAATCACAAGAGTCTTGGCTCATGTCTGCGTTATTGCCCAGATTATTCCATGTGGCCATTCATCCGTGCATTTATCTCATTGTCTTTTTTCTTGCTTTTTTCCATCACGTTTGCCAAGTGTCATGCCAGATTAATTCACTTTTCAAGTTTATTTATCCTCATCATGTTCCAAACACTTGATTGTTTGTATACGTCTGAATGCTCTAATCAGTTTACAGTATAAATTTGTTTCTTGAACGACTGCCTTATTAGTTGTAGCATTTGTTATTCAGTGATTTCTTCAGAAACCACATTTGTAGATACCCCCCAGCATATCAGGGCATTGTCCGTGTTTCACATGCATACATCAGTTAGTATGGGTTCTCTATACCAATTGACCACTTTTTTCCCCCCACACTGTTATTGATAGCTTATATTGTTTAGTGTGTGTTCCATCTTGCAAAAGACAGCTTGTGTCTTGACTCTTCTAGTTCTGATCTCTATATCTCATTATATATATATATATACTCTTAGAATGACTGAATGTTTCCTTTGTCCCCAAATCCAAATTTTGTCCTCCAGTATTTTCAATAGTAGGCCACCTGATCACATATTCTGACCAAACTATGACATTCGACCTGTTTGTACATATTTCAATAGCTGATAGTATCTTTCATTCACTTGCCTGTTCCGTGAAGACTTGGTTCGCCCATAAACGACGTTCTCCATCATTTCTATGCACCCGAAAAATAGATAGTCTGCCATTGCTTTCATTCTTGGGAGTTACCATAATTGGTGGGTAATCGTGACCGTTGTTTCTATAAAGAGACCCCCGGCCTACTGTCGCCAACTTCAGACCATAACCGTTAATTAACTCTCTATCGGCTGCAAAAGAACTCAAACCGCCACCTGCTTGATGTACACATGGAATGCTAGTGTAACATGACAGGCAATGTCTGACATCTGCATGGTGACCGACAAAGACAGTAAAACAGTAAGCCTGCAATAGTAAAAAACAAACAAATAGAAAACATTAGCATACTACTGAACGTAATAGAAGACTACATCTGTGCATACAGATAGTAAACAGTCAAACTGGGAAAATCGAAAAGACTATTTAGAAACGACTGAATTGCTTCAACCCTGGCCACACGAAGCATGGACAACGAAGAATAATAATGGTGAAAATTAGGATCACAATTCATGAAAATTAAACGCTAACTGCTGCTTTCTTCAATTATATACATGTTGACATTTGAAGGTGTTGGAAGAAGAAGAAGAAGAAGAAGAAGAAGAAGAAGAAGAAGAAGAAGAAGAAGAAGAAGAAGAAGAAGAAGAAGAAGAAGAGCAAGCAGAAGAAGAAGAAGAAGAAGAAGAAGAAGAAGAAGAAGAAGAAGAAGAAGAAGAAGAAGAAGAAGAAGAAGAAGAAGAAGAAGAAGAAGAAGAAGAAGAAGAAGAAGAAGAAGAAGAAGAAGAAGAAGAAGAAGAAGAAGAAGAGGAAGAAGAAGAAGAAGAAGAAGAAGAAGAAGAAGAAGAAGAAGAAGAGAGAAGAAGAAGAAGAAGAAGAAGAAGAAGAGAAGAAGAAGAAGAAGAAGAAGAAGAAGAAGAAGAAGAAGAAGAAGAAGAAGAAGAAGAAGAAGAGAAGAAGAGAAGAAGAAGAGAAGAAGAAGAAGAAGAAGAAGAAGAAGAAGAAGAAGAAGAAGAAGAAGAAGAAGAAGAAGAAGAAGAAGAAGAAGAAGAAGAAGAAGGAGGATGATGATGATGAGGAGGAGGAGGAAGAGGAGGAAGAGGAGGAAGAGGAGGAGAGGAAGGAGAAGAAGAAGAAATGATGAATATTAATCTCGTCTAGCCTAAATTATTACTAATTCAGCCTTGAAAAGCTGGGAAATGCACGATTAATGTTCAGAAATAGAAACCGAATGTTGCAGTGAGTTTATTTGATCTATCTCATTATGCGTTGTGTGTTTCTCGTGTCATATAATTGGTATTCTATGAGGCAACTAAACTAATGTGCTATCCAACATTGTGCCTTTGGAAGTAAAGTAAAATAAAGTGAAATAAAGTAAACTAAAAGACCCTGTTACACGACTTAGCGCATACTTGATTTTTCTTTTGTAGTCCATGTTTGTCAACACCATCCCGCATTCGATGCGTGATGTATTCAAGGCCACACCGACCATCTTTACTTCCACGGACATGTACAGGTACCAGTTTTAGTCTGATTCCACATGGGAGCTAAGATCAATTAAAACAACAATTCCCCGCAATGGGGACTCGAACATATGACCACTAGACCGGGAGGCACAGGTGCTAACCACTCCACAACCGCGACTCCCGTGCTCTGGAAGTGAATACATCTAATTTTTTTCATCACATCGTAATATTGGGTACTAATCTCATCAAACTTCACATGCATCTCTTTAAATCACATAAGCGTATGGATATCTCAACAATTACATCACAAATTTGAATGACCCCCAAGAGCTTGGCCGACGGTAGTCTAGTACTTGTTAGGATCCAGGATGTCGGACAGCTCACGGGATAGGGACCAGACGAAGTGAACACAAACATTCTGCCACGCAGACTGACTGGGTAAGTCAAAGGCTGGACAAAGCGACTACCAAAAATGTTTTTCGAAATTAGATGTACTGAGCTACAGGCTAAACGAAACAATCCAGTAGTAACTAACTTTATGATGAAATCAGATTATCATACTGGCAACATTGAATGGGGGTTAACAAATTGCCATGCAGCGGTACCTTATTAAAGTTCCGGCGTTAATTCTAACCGGAGATGTGGTATTTTGTAAATTAAGCTGCCAGGAAATTCATTAACAGAGATTATGTAGGAAAAATCAAAAGGCCTGTTTGTAAAGATGGGGATTTAGAGCCACTACTAACTTGAACTAGCTGGGACAAAACCAATGGTTTGGAGATTACTCTGAGTCATTCATTTCTTAAAGAAACAGCTTGGAGAAATTGTGAGGGCATCACACAAATGGGTGAATGTGGCGCGGGTATGTTGCTCAGTGTAGTGAAACCGCTTGGAAGACTGTTGGTGTTTGGTTTTGGTAGAAGATCACTTTCATTGAACACGGATATTTCCGTAAGCGCTGCAGTCTTCTACAATAGATAACACAAGCATGGTGTACTAACTTCGCTGTTCCGGATAGAACACACATTTATGTATATAAACGTTACACATGCTTTTCTATTGTTCAAATTTAGCCTGGGAAAAAGCTTTTCGGCCTGATCTAATGAGTGTCTAAATGTCAAGGTTGTTGTCCGCAACGTGCATGCAGGTCATTCTAGTTTTTTTAAGTTCTTATTTTGTCCGAGAAGTCTAGACTTGCGATTCGTTACCGTAGGATGCAAGACTGAGTATAGCATCCGTGATCAATATTGTACAAATTAATACTCCTCATATCCTAAAACGAATAGATACGAACTTGGTACCTCTAAGCCAGTATGTTAGGAGAATACGACGTCAAAGATGATGCATCAATAATATTATAGAAACCATAGTAGTAGCATAGATGACACAGCATTATTGTTGTAGAAACCATAGAATTAGCTTATAGCAGATAAGGCATCAGCATTGTTATAAAAAGCATAGTGATGACATGTCATAGATGAAGCATCATTACTGTTCTAGAAACCATGGTGATGTCATGTCATAATCTAAGCATCAATATTGTTATAGAAACCATGGTGATGTCATGTCATATATGAAGCATCATTAATGTTATTGAAGCCATGGTGATGTCATGTCATAGACAAGGCATCAATATTGGTATAGTAACCATGATGATGGGATTGTGCTGTTACAGAAACCAAATTCAGTTGACAATCGAACGTGCAGGTCTCTGAGTCCCGACACAAACCTGAATCTATCGGGGTGAGATGTCTGTTGACCTTTTTCTTTCGACCCCTTACCAAAGAGATCTATATCACCTACATCAAACCCAGAAACTAGCGGGGTGTGCAAGACTGGTACTGAAACTTTATATACACGGAGAAGCAGATAGAAATGTAACCAGGTCATGATTCAGCGTAACACACACGGGCTGGCTGGGATTTCATCTAGGCTGGTAACAGTTCCCCGGCGGATTTAAGGTATTTAATTGTCAACAGACTCAAACCAACTCCCAGGGAATATAATCAATACAGGGGTCGGTGAGGTTTAGTGGGCATCTCCTTGGCCAATGAAAGGCAGTCTTCCTCTTCAGAAAAAAAAACCAAAAAAAACATAACAATGTTAAGGAACCTTTTTCACATCTCAAGACAATTGGATGTATGGTGCTAGCTCCGTATTTTATAGGCCAATCGGAATTAGATTGGTGATGTAGTCAATATCAACGGCGACCTTTACTTTCCAGAACATTTTCGAATACTAATTTTAAAGTGGGTAGGCTTCATACGCCTGTCAATTCTGATCATTCCCTTACCTCTGTAGGGATTTGAATACGAACTCAACGGACCCAGAGGCAAGCTAGGCTTAGCACTACACCTTCTACCCTACGTCTTCTGAAATTGGGTTTTAACTGTAATCTAAAGAGCTGTTCACATTTCTGGGCATGTTATGAGAAGAGGGAAGCTGGAGAATGTTCTCATAACGAGAAAGTTGGAGTGGAAGAGGGGTAGAGAAAGGGGGCGGTGTCGTGTCTTCCATTAAAGTGTCGTCCCTGGAGTGAGGGGAGTCAACACCCACATTATAATTTTTTTTCCCCTATCAATATCCTGGAGAATCCACCAGCTTCCGTCCAACACATTCCATCAGCCCGTGGACACCCTTTCCTCTCTCTCTCTCTCTCTCTCTCTCTCTCTCTCTCTCTCTCTCTCTCTCTCTCTCTCTCTCTCTCTCTCTCTCTCTCTCTCTCTCTCTCTCTCACTCACTGTCGCACTATGCCCCCTCTCATACTTCCCCAACGCAACATATTCAACAACTCTTGCTTCTAAAAATTAATAAAGATTAATTTATTAAAAGAAAAGTGTAACGTATATGAGACGTGTATGCGAAGAAAATGTGTGTCGTGTATTCTAATGTAAATGTATAGGTCAGACCACAGAGTTCATGATCAGAGTCCACTCATCATGGCAAGGATTAGGCTACACGACATCACAAGAATCAGCACAATGGACCTCACCGAAGTCGTGTCCTTCTCTCCAGACATGTCCTCCTCCAGGAGCTCTGATGACCATGAGATCTGATTCCCATTCAAATATATAATCCGTGAACGATACTATTTTTGTTCCTAACACAACTGTTCCTAATAGTTTATAGAAACTCAGACTTCATAATTCCTGCGCAGTGAAAAAAATCATGGAACACTGTCCTATGAACATGACGTTTTTCCTTCTTGCGAAATGTTCTATAGTTTTCACTCTTAAACCAGTCATTGTATCTAGACTAAAATAGATTTCTTTATTTTCTAGATATTGTCTGAAAGTTATGATTTCCTTGATACGTGGAACAACTACACTTCAATGTTTGGTTTTATCTAATGTGAACATCAGTTCCTACTGATCTAGTAATACGTGGACTGAACATCCATCACTTCAGGTGTGTTAACGAATGGTATGCACTCATGTAGGATACTTATACCATTCAGCTCCACCGAGCAATGTTTATCAACTTCTTCTAGCATAGACCCATTGAGAAAGTTGCTGGCCCATCTTCCTGCACCAAAATTTTATCCGGGATCGGATTTTTCAATGATTCTGTGTGCTTCATCCCGACCAGAGGGAACCTGTAAAATATATAACACAACTGGTGATAGCCTCCCCGTCACTGATCTTTATTAGATAATCGCGGGCCATCGGCCTCGCTCAGAAAAATACAGTGAACCTAACTCTGTCAGGGACAGATGAACTGAACACATAGGTTTTCATCAGGCCAAGACAAGAAGAAAAAAAACAACAACAAACAGCGTGCTGAACCCCCCCCCCCCCCCCCCCACCAGGGAGCACCCACTGGAAGATCCCAATTATCCCCCATTACTCAATTCTCAACTAGTAGAGCTTATCAACACTTCACTACTCTATTTTCAACTAACAGAGCCAAGTACCACTTCCCTACTCTAGCTAGTTTCAACCATGCTACTGCCTAAATTAATTAGGACTAATATACAATATGACTACCTTAGGCAACACCGCAGTTAGATCAAATCACATCTACATTTGCCATGACAGGCACGTGTAAAATTACATTAACCGAATTCGCACACGGTAGATATTATTCCACTCCCTAACTGCAGTGCCAAAGCACGTCCGCCTAAATCCACTGTTTGAGTTACACTGTCTCCCCCAATCATGGTTTTTCAAACAGCCTTGAATTGTTCACGTGACGTTGTTGATGTCCTGCAGGTGTTCCAATGTTTCAAACAACAAACCCACAACTTTCTGTCATGTGGTGACAAGCAAAACCGCCATTCCGTTTGATGTCGGGAAATTCTAAATGACAGACGGACTGTTTTCTCCCGAGCCGGGCACTTCCGCTTGAATCCGACCTGTTTGTGAACTGTCAAGGGCGGCGTATTGATTCATCTCACTCACTCCCTCCCCAGTAAACATCTGCAGCTGTTACTTTTGACCGTCCTGGGATTTTTGACATCCGATTTGTTTTCTCTGTTAGTTAAAATAGTTGTGGCTGTGAAAACATCCCGTTAATCAGAATGCCTTTATTATCATCAACTGGTTAATCACGGTGTTTTCGTGACATAGGCCCCCTCTTAAGAGAGTAGTCCATCTCACTCTTCTCCACCGTGAGTTTAATCCAGATGATTCATTCCTCTTCTTCAGGAGCTGGGTGTCTTGACAAGAAGTCCGCTCCAACATTTTCCTTCCCAGGAATATACTCCACTGTGAAATTGTAAGGTTGAAGTAACAACGACCACCGCATCAAACGGGCGTTGAGCTTCTGAGAAGTAGCCAGGAACATCAGGGGCTGATGATCCGACTGGACTCGAAACTTAACTCCATACAAATAGGGCTGGAATTTTTGCACTGCCCATACGAGAGACAAGCACTCTCTATCGACGGTTGAATAATTCCTCTCAGCCTGGAGAAGTTTCTTACTTGGGTATGCCACAGGTTTCAAAACAGAAGCATCGTCTTTTCCTTCCTGTAATAAGGCTGCCCCAATCCCAAACGCACTCGCATCCGTTCTCAACACAAATGGTTTGGAAAGGTCAGGGAGCTGTAATACAGGTTTGCTGACCAAGGCCTCCTTTAACTGGCTATAGGCAGTCTCACATTCTGGTGTCCAAATGATTTGGTCCGGGAATCCCTTTTTCAAGGTTTCCGTCAATGGAGCTCCCAGTTCAGTGAAATGTGGGATAAATTTGTGGTAGAACCCACACAACGAGAGAAAAGATCGCACATCCTTCTTCGTTTTTGGCCTTGGTGCATTTCTGATTTTCTCCAGGTTCTTCTCTTCTGGGACAATGTGTCCTGGAGTGATGGTGTGACCTAGAAATTCCAGAGTCTGGTAACCAATCATGCACTTGGTTGGACGAGCGGTAAGCCCTGCTTCCTTGAGTCTATTAAACACTCTCTCCAAGGATTGCAAGTGGTCATCCAAGCTGTCACTGGAAATCAGAATATCATCCATGAATGAGATGATGGCCGGATCCTGTAAAGGATCTAGTAAAGTCCTCATCATGCGTGTAAACACACTGGGTGCATTGCTGAGTCCAAAGGGCATGACCTTGAATTCGTAGTGTCCACTGGGTGTACTGAAAGCCAACAGTGGTCGAATCTCCGGTTTGACTGGTATCTGATAATACCCCCGACTCAGATCTACCTTTGAAAAGTACCGAGCCTTATGGAGCCTAGCGAATAACTGAGCTGGATTCGGCAAAGGTTCCACCAGAAACTGTGTATGACTGTTCAGAAGTCGGTAATCTATACACAACCGGTGTTCTCCACTTGGTTTGCGTAACAAAACTACCCCCGCGTTGTATGGGGATGTGGATGGCGCAATCACGTCATCCTCCAACAGTTTCTGTATTTCCTCCTCCAGGGCCTTTTCTTTAGAGAATGGCACTGGGTAAACCTTTTGACGAACAGGTTCCTGCGTGGTCAAAGTCATCTCGAACTCCACCAACCTCGTTCGTCCTGGTTTATCAGTCAGTATCTCCTTATGAGACTTGAGAACCTGGGTTATCTTTTCCCTCTCCTGGGAGGTCAGATCAGGGTTCACTTGCACATCCCTATAGGTTTCCTGGTGTACCAAGGGATATTCCCTGCCCTCGTTGGTTCCCACTTCCGTCTCCACTGCAACTGCCATTGCCATGAGGTGCGCTGCCTTGTCTCCCGGTCTCTCTTTGTATTTCCGCAAGAGATTGATATGGAAAATCTTTGATTTTCCCCGGATCCGGATCTGATAGTTGGTTCTGGATATCACCCTTTCCACGGGAAATGGTCCTTGCCAACCTATCTCCAGTTTGTTGTTTCCCGTTGGGAGTAGCAACAAGACTTTGTCTCCCACCTCTAGAGATCTTTCTTTAGACCTATGGTTGTAGTAAGCCACATGTCTTTTTCTGGCCTTTTTCAAGTTTTGATTCGCAAGAGTCCATCCCTTGTGGAGTTTTTCTTTCAGTTCCTCCACGTATTTATAGGAAGAGATCACTTCTTCTGACGTCCCCTCTTCAGTCCAACTCCTCAACATGGCTTCCAACGGTCCTTTGATTGGACGACCAAACAGCAACGTAGCGGGTGGTAGTCCTGTTGAGCCATGAGGAACCTACCGATAGGCAAAGAGTGCTGCTGGGATATATTCATCCCACCTATCAGGTTTTTCCTGTGCCAGTTTCCTGAGCATTGTCATCAACGTGCCGTTGAAACGCTCTACTTGTCCATTGGCTTGAGGATGGTAAGGGCTGGTATGTATGTGGTTAGAATGGAACACCCTAAATACCTCCTCCATGAGTTTTCCACAAAACTGGGACCCATTGTCCGTCAGAATTTGATCCGGAAAGCCTAATCTGGTAAAGGCCTCCATCAGTGCGTCCGCCACTCTTTTCGAGTCAATCGTGGTCAACGGTATGGCCTCACCCCACATTGTACAGCAATCCACCATTGTGAGTATATACATGTTCCTCTTCCTAGTCCTGGGAAGTGGACCCACGATATCGATGGCTACCCTCTCGAAAGGAGAGTTCATGATGGGCATCTCACCCAAGACCACCGGTGCTGTCCAGTGTTTCGGTGCCACCCTCTGGCACTCAGGGCATGACTTCACATACCGACGCACATCATCTGTCATTCCCGGCCAATAGTAGTGGCAGGAAATTCGCTGCATGGTTGCGGCAATACCCATGTGTCCACTAAAGGAGATGGTATGCCCCATATGAAGAATCTGGGACCGGTGAGCTTTCGGGACGACCAACTGACCGTATAGGTTGTCTCCCCTTCCGGCTCTCCTGTAGAGTATCCTATTCTTCATGTAGTACTGCCCCCGTCCTGGTGGATCAGCACTTCTCTGCAGCTTTTTATAGCAAGGACGTAAAGTATCATCCTCACTCTGGGCAGTTCGTAGCTCCCCCGGCAGTGGGTTAGTCACAATTGCTTCTGCCTCTTCCGTTCTCGTCTGAGAGCGAGTCTGTATTGCTCCCATATGGATTGGCTCCCTGGGCATTCCCAGAAAGACATACCGGCAACCGAGGATTACTGGAAAAATGGGATCGGTCAATACAGCGGCCTTGATTGTGCCGGTGACATACCTTGACCGAATCTCCACATTAGCAATGGGCAACTTCATGGCCACAGCACTCTTCTGTGCAGGCTGTATCTCCATGGTCTCACCTGTGAATTGTTCTGGATGTACCAGATCCGCAGAAATCACGGCCTCCCCGTCCAGTCCTGTGTCGTACAAACACTCCACTTGACGACCGTTAACCTCTACCAATTCCACTACAGGTGGTTTTTCCTGGTCTGGAGTCTCTCCCTCGGCCTCGACCTGTTCAGTGGGCTCCACCTTAGGTTTCCCGGGGCACACGACGAATTTAGAGTCTCCTGACTTTCCCCTGCAGTCAATAGCATTGTGCGTGTTTGACTTACATTGGTTGCACCATTTCCCTGTCCTAGATTTTCTAGTGCCGGACTTGAGTGAGCTCTCCTGGTGGCGAGCTTCCTTGTTGACCTTGGCATTTTCAGTGACAACCTCCTTGGAAGTCACTTGACATGCTGCGAAGTGAGGGCTCTTAGCCTTCGATTTGCAGTCCCTCGTATTGTGAGAGGGTGACTTACAAATTGCACACCACTTCTCTGACAACGGTCGTTTTGGTGTAGAGCTTGAAGTGCTCTTGCTTCCCTCCTTCTTCTTCTCTGAACTATCCTCTGATTTTTGCACATAAGGTTCCCCCTTTTTGGTTCCTGAGTTTTTGGCTTTCTTCTTGTCATGTTTCTCCTGACTTTTGGTGTTGGTGGAAAGGTTTTCCCCTGCCTCCCCATGTACCTCGACGAACCGTTCTGCTAATTTTGTCACGAGGTCAATACGTTCCGCTCCTTGTTCTCCCAGGAACGTCCTGAGAGGTTTCGACATTTGCTTCTTCAGCTGGTCGACCACCATGAGCTCTTCCAGACTCTCATAGTCATGTGCGAACCCAGCCAAATCCATCCACTTATGGAGATAGGATTTTAGACGCAAACTGTATGCGGCAAACAACTCCCCCGGTTCTCGTTTCGCTGCTCGAAATTTTTTCCGGTAGGTATGTGACGTAACCTCGAATCGTTTCAGCAGAGCCGTCTTCAATTCGTCATAATTGTTCTCATGTCCTGGTGGCAGGCGAGAATAAACCTCGTAGCCGGTCCCGCGTAATCCCTGGGATAGCTTAAGACACCATTTGTCACGGTCCAGACCCATAGCAACAGACATGGCCTCGAAGCGTTGAAGGTACTGGTCAATCTTCTCTTTGTCCTCCTCGTAGACCGCTAGAGGAAACTTCATAGCATGGTAACCGTGTCCACCTACTGGTGTTGAGCCTGGGATGGAGGAACCTCTAACTGCTCCCTCAGTTTCCCCATTAGATTGACTCTTCAACTCGAGTTCCCTCATCCGGTACTCGTGCTCCCTTTTCTGAGCTTCTTGTTTAGCTTCCAGTATCTTAGCTGCTTGCTCAGCTTCAAATTTCTTAGCTGCTTGCTCAGCTTCAAATTTCCTCGCAGCTTGTTCTGCTTCCAATTTCCTAGCTTCTTGTTCCAACTCCATCCTTCTCAATTCCAACTCAGCCTTTCGATCTTCTCTTTCTGCTTGACGATACTCTCTCTCCACTTCCTGTATGTAATCTGTTAGTGCAGAACCCGACAATCCCATTTCTTCCCCCTTTGCCCTTAGTTCTGCAGTGGTTAGTTTAGGAGTGGCCATTTTACAGAGAGGTAAGCTAGCAGGTTGAGTACAATTTAACTGCAAACTAATATACAGATATATGAACAAGTACTATAAATCTATATATTACCACACACAGCACATTCACTCAGTGACAAGAGTAGAATCAGGACCACAGACCTATGCAGACGTGTGAAGTGTGAACAGGTAAGATATGTGTCCTAACCCCTATCCACATTCACTCTAGCTGGATTCTCCAATATGATATTTCCGTCCTATAACTAAGGATCCCGTGTCAAAAGACCCCGTTGTCAGAAGATCCCACTGTCAAAGGATCCTGCTTGCAGGAGATCTCGCTGTCCAAGGATCACGTGTACGAGAGATCCCACTGTCCAAAGATCACGTGTACGAGAGATCCCGCTGTCCAAAGATCACGTGTACGAGCGATCCCGCTGTCCAAAGATCCCGTTTACGAGAGATCCCGCTGTCCAAAGATCCCGTTTACGAGCCCCCAATAATGTCGTGTCTTCCTTTAAAGTGTCGTCCCTGGAGTGAGGGGAGTCAACACCCACATTATAATTTTTTTTCCTATCAATATCCTGGAGAATCCACCAGCTTCCGTCCAACACACTCCTTCAGTTCATGGACACCTTTTCTTCTCTCTATCACTGTCGTACTATGCCCCTCTCATACTTCCCCAACGCAACATATTCAACAACTCTTGCTTCTAAAAATTAATAAAGATTAATTTATTAAAAGAAAAGTGTAACGTATATGAGACGTGTATGCGAAGAAAATGTGTGTCGTGTATTCTAATGTAAATGTATAGGTCAGACCACAGAGTTCATGATCAGAGTCCACTCATCCTGGCAAGGATTACACGACATCACAAGAATCAGCACAATGGACCTCACCGACGTCGTGTCCTTCTCTCCAGACATATCCTCCTCCAGGAGCTCTGATGACCATGAGATCTGATTCCCATTCAAATATATAATCCGTGAACGATACTATTTTTGTTCCTAACACAACTGTTCCTAATAGTTTATAGAAACTCAGACTTCATAATTCCTGCGCAGTGAAAAAATCATGGAACACTGTCCTATGAACATGACGTTTCTCCTTCTTGCGAAATGTTCTATAGTTTTCACTCTTAAACCAGTCATTGTATCTAGACTAAAATAGATTTCTTTATTTTCTAGATATTGTCTGAAAGTTATGATTTCCTTGATACGTGGAACAACTACACTTCAATGTTTGGTTTTATCTAATGTGAACATCAGTTCCTACTGATCTAGTAATACGTGGACTGAACATCCATCAGTTCAGGTGTGTTAACGAATGGTATGCACTCATGTAGGATACTTATACCATTCAGCTCCACCGAGCAATGTTTATCAACTTCTTCTAGCATAGACCCATTGAGAAAGTTGCTGGCCCATCTTCCTGCACCAAAATTTTATCCGGGATCGGATTTTTCAATGATTCTGTGTGCTTCATCCCGACCAGAGGGAACCTGTAAAATATATAACACAACTGGTGATAGCCTCCCCGTCACTGATCTTTATTAGATAATCGTGGGCCATCGGCCTCGCTCAGAAAAATACAGTGAACCTAACTCTGTCAGGGACAGATGAACTGAACACATAGGTTTTCATCAGGCCAAGACAAGAAGAAAAAAAAACCAACAAACAGCGTGCGGAACCCCCCCCCCCCACCAGGGAGCACCCACTGGAAGATCCCAATTATCCCCCATTACTCAATTCTCAACTAGTAGAGCTTATCAACACTTCACTACTCTATTTTCAACTAACAGAGCCAAGTATCACTTCCCTACTCTAGCTAGTTTCAACCATGCTACTGCCTAAATTAATTAGGACTAATTATACAATATGACTACCTTAGGCAACACCGCAGTTAGATCAAATCACATCTACATTTGCCATGACAGGCACGTGTAAAATTAAATTAACCAATTCGCACACGGTAGATATTATTCCACTCCCTAACTGCAGTGCCAAAGCACGTCCGCCTAAATCCACTGTTTGAGCTACACTGTCTCCCCCAATCATGGTTTTTCAAACAGCCTTGAATTGTTCACGTGACGTTGTTGATGTCCTGCAGGTGTTCCAATGTTTCAAACAACAAACCCACAACTTTCTGTCATGTGGTGACAAGCAAAACCGCCATTCCGTTTGATGTCGGGAAATTCTAAATGACAGACGGACTGTTTTCTCCCGAGCCGGGCCCTTCCGCTTGAATCCGACGTGTTTATGAACTGTCAAGGGCGGCGCATTGATTCATCTCAATCACTCCCTCCCCAGTAAACATCTGCAGCTGTTACTTTTGACCGTCCTGGGATTTTTGACATCCGATTTGTTTTTTCTGTATGTTAAAATAGTTGTGGCTGTGAAAACATCCCGTTAATCAGAATGCCTTTATTATCATCAACTGGTTAATCACGGTGTTTTTCGTGACAGGCGGGGGCAATTAGAGAAGATGTTGGGCAGTCTGACATCATGCCACATGGAGGAACACAGTTTCAGAAATGACTAGCAACACACGAGATAGAGGGCGGTGGACAAACATGATCACCAACGCCACATGGCATGGATTACTAGCAGCAGCAGAAGAAAGAGCTGTCGAGGACAATGCACTTGTCTTGGACACAGTGGCAAGAGGTATGTTTAGAGCAAGTAAACAACCTTAAAATACATCAGTCACAGACTACATTCTCATCCCTTAGGCCTCGACGTTTATTATACTATTCGACACATTTATGTATAGTCTGTAGTACAGGCTTGCTATCGTTCCCTGAATACATCTAGTCAGTCTACCTGGACATACCTTCTTGTGAACGATGATTATAATATTCTAGTAATTATCTTAATTTATAACTATCCACTTGGCACGTATTTAATTACTTGTCCATAAATCACATTATTATTCCCCAGGGTAAATTCGTTTACATCATCCACAAGTTTATGTAATGTTTACGAGTTTCATCTTTTCGATTTGGTTTCACTTCTCTTCAAAACGGAGATATTTTCCTGTCCCAGCAGCAATCAATTATAATCTGCTCAGTGCATAAACTACAGTCTGGCCTTCTGCCTGTAGAGCATGCTCCTATCCTTTGGACACTTGTCAGTGGAACATGCTCATACCCCGTGGCATCTCCTTCAAAATCCAGAGAACTAGCATCAAATCGTTTCATAGATGATAGTTTGTTAGATTATGCTTAAAAAAGACTACAACCAATGGTGGTAGTGAATGTGACTGAACAGACCTATGCACGCGGCAAATGTTCAACCAAAAGGGATGCATATGAACACCTGGTCATTTCTACCATCATGCACCGTCGACGTCTCACACGCTCAGAGTCTCACACATCTGCACTTGTTTGTCTCTATTCCATGCCTGGTTATTCCCCTTCATGCAACATTATCAGCAGCGACTTGCTCCCAAAGTGCAATATCAATGCTTGTATTAATCATGCCCCACTTACACACATCCTTGTATCGTAATAAAGGTCGATCCCCGAGATCTATTACCCAGTTAAGTTGAGTTAAGTTTAGTTGAGTTAAGAACCGACATCACTGCACTCAGAACATTTCCACATGTGCTCCGTCATCTCGTTCAACAGCCAGCGAAGCGTCATACTGCAAAAGTTCAAACTGCAATCTGACTGAAAGTTCTCCTGGTCTTCCCTCACAGTTTTGAAATTCCTCCAGAGCCACTGGCGATCCTCCGCCACATCATTCTTTCCATATACGGATGCTCAATCTGTTCCACCGCTTTCTCCACCTGGATCCATAGGCACCCGACAACCCATTCCTAGTCCATAGGTAATCTACCATCGATAGGTGCATTTCCTACCAGCCTATCACCTTGTTATTCCTCCGCAACCCCGCATGACCAGGGAAGAAAATCCATACAATTCTCACAATCTGTTACATTTGAAGCGAAGCAAGCCATTATACACAAAACATTCTTTTCTCCGCCTCACTAAGCATACCCCGTGAGTCCGCAATGAATGCAATGTGTATTACAACGGTCACTCCAACTACCGGAAGGCTGTTACTACTGCTTCCACTCCATTCTCATGCTGGGGGTTGTAGTCTCACATGCCAGACTCTTCTTTTTCAAGCATCGTCCATTAGCTTTCGCAATGAAACCCATCTGTAATATACAAATAAAAATATCCTTTGGTATTCTACCATTCTCCATTCTGCTAATGTATCCTATCCATCTAAGTCTACGAAGACTCACCACTAGATCTTTCCAACGCTTCGGTATTTGTGATCTTATCTTGCCATTTAATGCCAAGTATTATCCACAGACGCCTCACATGAAAACTGTTTACATTATTTTTTAAATAAAATACTTCATCTATAAAGAAGAGAACTAGGTATCACGGCTTGATAGACCAGGACTTTTGTTTTGGCAGTAAACGTGTTGCTCTCCCAGACCCTAGTTATTAACCTATTCGTTGTTGTTGTTGCTTTACCAATCATAATGTTGATTTTATGATCTTGGGATAATTTATTGCTGATCTCCGATCGAAGATATGGAAAATCGTCAACTATCTCAATCTCTGCGTCGTCAATAAAGATTGATCGTACCCCATTTTCACCTTGTGTCATAATCTGTGTCTTCTTTTTGCTGCCTAATAAATCAAATTCCTAACAGACATTGGAAAATGCATATAGTAATAACGTTAATTCTTCCTCAAAGTGAGCCTTAATTACAGCATCATCTGCAAAAAGCAACTCTCTAATCCAAATTTTGGTCTTTGCCTTCAGTCTCTCGGCATTGTAGAGGCCGCCATATGAGCTCGCGTGAATGTATATGTCACTAACTTGATCACGAAAGGCATATTTAAATAGAAGTGAAAAGTAATAATCCTAATAGGGTGGGGGTATTAACACAACAATGCTTAACTCCACTCTTGATTTAAAGCTCTTCTGAAGATGCACCATTAAAATTTGATTATGCCCTTAATATATGTGTAGAATTATTCCATGATCGACAAAAGATTTCGCGGGAGCCGATCGTCTTTAGAGCCCTGAACACACCTCACGACTGACCAAATGGAATGCCTAAGTGAGATCGACGAAGGCCATAAAGAATAGTTCATACTGTTCACAACATTTTGATGCAACTGTCGAAATAAGAATACCATATGAATGGTAGACCGGTTCCGTCGAAAGTCACACAGTGATTCAGGGTAGACTTGAACAATAATCAGTATTTCAATCAGCACTGTGATGACTTTGAGTTAATCATGTTTGATTCAAATGTTATCTTCGTGTGATGATGAGGTCCAGCTGGTGCCAATGGCCGGATCTCGTGTGTTTCCGTATGAACTTATACCATCTTTTATTTAATTTTTTTGTAAACGAGTTTGTAAACAATTGGTCGTTTCTGGTGCAATTCTCAAGCAACCTTTGTCCTGTTTCATTCAAGCAAACCGATGATGTATTTTCCATGGCACACTGGCTAGAATTTGGGCGCTTTCTCAAACGAGCATTAACTTCAACGAGCATATAAATATAGTCAGATGATCACAAGTCTAAATTCTCATAGAAAATAAATCCTTCACTTCGTAAAAGTGAGAGACTCCTTGATCATAAGTCTAAACCCTCATTGAAAATAAATCCTTCACATCGTAAAAGTGAGTGTCGGTGCTTATGCACTGAACATAGTGGCAAAACCACAAAAGACTGCCAAACGCAGAGATTATAGTCTTTTATTACCTCCAGCTGGAATTTCAGTCATTCCCAATAGTGAATTCTTCACTGCAAAGCCCACTGGTTTTACCGACTGCGATTCGGTTTTTCTTCTACTCCACTCCACGCACCCAGTGAAGCAGGCAGGCTAAGGAGAAAAAAACAAAAACAAAACAACAACATCCAGGTGGTTGGGGGATACCTAGCTTGAATCGGGCGGTAGCTGATGAGTGTCTCCAACCGGCAAAGGCAACCCTGTCTCCGCCAATTGACAAAGATTTATAACCATAACTGCTGCCAATTGCTTTAAGGCCAGGGAGGGGTTTTACCTTTCCATGGCATAAATCCTGGGTTGAAATCTAGAGACCGTGTGTTACCCATGCATCATGATCACCTCTTTCAGCCTGTCTAATTTACTCCAGAGGAAAGGTAACACCATTACATATGAAACAAGACAAGCGGCAGAAATTGCCAGATCAGCAAAGCAATGCTTTAATTGTCCGCCTGTCGGAGCTTAGATCCCAGACCAGTTGGCGACCAAGGCGTAGGGCCTGGTCTGTCCTGCCAAGGCATTTAGTCTTTAGATTGCATTTCCTCGCACTAGGAAAAGGCTTATATCATCCCATTTGCGCTCCTCCGCCATAAGCGTTGGCACAATGTGGGGTATCGGGTTTGGTGAACGCCACACAAAATTCGGCCCTAACAGAAAACATGTAGTACAGTCTACTGCTATTCGGTACTCAGTCATATCTGACTAAGGCCTGACACACTTTCAAAACTAACCCAATTAAAGTCGCGTTGTAAGTCTTTGTTAATGTTTAGCAGGCCAACCAGAATATAAGTTTTCGCTGTTTAAATGCCCAGAAGCTTCTCAAGAAACGAACAGTGGATGACCTGACACAAACGCTTCTATACTAGTACACCCAGGACCCTCAGATTTCCTTTGTAGGTTAGAATAAGGGAATAGAGTATTTAAAATAGGTAGTCGCTCGTAATAGCCAAACTTGTTGACATTTGCTCATGCGTGCACCTTATTTAGCTGTATGACTCTTTTCGGCAAGGCATATAACGATGATGAAGAGCTGTAAGTAACAACGAACTTTCATTACTGAACACATTGTTGTGGAATATATGTGTCCATTGTCTCCCCCCCCCCCACCCTCTGATGTATCTAGACTTTAAGGAGGTAGAGGGGGTTTAGCGTGTTCCAATGATCCCAAGAGCAAAGTTGATGGTAGAACAGCTACTGATAAGGTCTCCAATGTTGGACAGATCAAGGGATAGGAGCTAGACGAAAACAGACACAAAATTGCTGCCTTGTGGGTAGAGTGAGAACAGTCAGAGGCTAGGAAAAGCAAACCCGAAGAAATGCTGTCGAAGTCAGAAGTACTGACAGCCATAGGCTGGACGAAACAGTGCGACGCTATTCACTTGATGAAGTTGATGTCCATTGTTGATTAATAGGAACTTATTGCCATCTTTAGCTCAAGCTTGAGTTCAGAATGTCTGGTTAGACTCACCTGCCGCAGGATACATCTGTTACAGTGAGGAATGTGAAATGGCGACAATTAATCAGTCAGAGGTATTTTTGCTATTGATTGTGAATCACCACACATATGTGTAGCTTCTCGATTCATAACTGCCCAAAGACTACCTGCGAATAATGATCTCTACATGCCAAGAAAAGCAACCAACATCTATGTTGTTTGGCATTTTGCAGCCAATACCTTAGATCTTCAGTGAGGCCTTTCGTGTGTCTTAAATTGTGTTCCTGTCCATTGCGAAGATATTGGCTGACTTTCTATATACAAATAAACCGTTATATTTAATAATTGTAACCATTGAAATCTTCTTCTTTTTCTCTTGCGTAATATGTACATGTGTAATTTTATTTTCTGCAATGAACGAACTATACTGCCCTCTACATATCTTGTAAACTTTAATAGCATTTAACATTTAAGGTTGTCATCCGGCTACAGAATAGACCTGTCTGAGCTGTATTTGGCACACTGGCATATTTATTATGTATTATACAATTCGAGGTGCTTACCCGGGTGTAGACATCTTTGTGTAATCTATCTTTAGTTTTGTGTGCATGTGCTGTTGAGTCTTTGTATTTTTATTCTTAAGAAAGCAACTTGTCCAGTGTTGTCAAACAGATCAGACTTAGTGATGTATTAGATTGTTCGTTTGGTGGTATGTGGCAGGAATATTTGGTTGTGTCAGTGCCATTTTGGTTAATCTTTGAAAAAACATAACATATTAGGTATTGTTATTCTCCGCTAATGGTGTGGAAATAATATTGCTACCAATAGCCTTGAATTACAAACACTATTTGCGATGATGCAATTTTGATGCCCTGTATATCCCGTCAACTCTCCATAGTACATCTCTGAAAACAGACATGAATCTGGTTAAAGAAAATAGAATGAAATGGTCTTATTTGTGATGTCTTCTGCATGGAGTAAGATTGTAAGAGACGAACGTTTACTCCCCACAATCATAGTTAATACAAATGTGAATCGCCAACTATTTAGTAATCAATAAAGATGCAATCTGAAATGTTTGAAAATAAATTTACAGGACAATTATAGGATACCACAAACATAGAGGACACAAATTGACTTTCTACAATATCTGAACATCGAAGAAAACAGGTCCATAAAACAGTATCGTGTCTAGAAACTGAGATATTTTGGCCAAATTAAATGCTACACTGGCTTAGATATAATAATGATAGAAGATATAGTTTCACGAAGAAAAGGCAGGGGTTCTCAAGAAGGTGAACACATGGCATTAAAGATATTTTGGGTATTAAAATCTTTCCAGGCAGAAGATCTGGCGAAAGATCGAGAGCGTTTCTATTGGGCCAGGATGTGAGAGACATTCTGCACAAGTTATACTAGATGAGGATGATGACCAGTGAGGTTGACTGTACTTGAGGACTCATCACGATCATGTTAGTGATATTGTTTGTTAGTCTAGCGGAATGATACTAGTCCCTGAAATTATCTTTTACTAAAAAGAATCAAATGAATAAAACAAGGTTTACAATAACCGCACCGGCATCATCATCATTAAAAAAACAACAACACACATACTACTTTGCATACCGCTATGTTCGTCCATCATGAATGATGAGGACCATTCATTCATTGCATCTTTTGATGAAGAACGAATGACTTGCACTTTAGATTGAATTATAGTGAGGAAGTGGTTGCGCAACTCCTTCGACCTCACTCCCTCGTCCGCGTCCATCTGGTTCCAGTGGCGAGCATGGCAAGACGACTGGAGACGGACGCAGATGCAGAGGACGTTAGGCTGCCACAGGCCAGTTATCCCTGTATATATTGGCTCTCAAAAACAGCTGGTAGCCTAGAGCCTTGTGCAAAGGGCCCTTCCGTCAAATCCTTTAATTTCAGTTTTAAGACAAGCGTACCGACAGGCGAATGAGCGTATGATTACTGACAGGATCAACCAGATGTCCATCGCCGAGACGGACTGACCGCCAGTACAGACCACATACACATGCGGCTAGCGAGAAACTGCCCACAGTAGATATTGCTCGTCTAGGTTGCGAACAGATCTCCCGATTTACGGCTGAGCCTCATCAGCTCGCAATGCATCTGGTGACTGACAGGACAGACGTTCATGCACACGCAAGCCAAGAGTAGCATCGCTAAAGCGCGCCCTCCCGGTACAAGGTGATACATGCAAAACCACTGGAAGCCTACCGACGAGCTTTCAAGCTACGCCGGCAAGACTGACCGAATTGCATACCAATAACATGTAAGTTTACAAGCATACACCACCAACCAGAGTCTCCGAATCTCCGTGGCGAAGTGGTCAAGCCGTTTGACTCTGGCTCCGAAGGTTGTGGGTTCGATTCCAGGCCGCGTCCTTCGGTTCACGAGTTAAATTTTTTCGGAGACTCCTGTGGGTCGTCGCTAGAGCTATGGAGGTTGTGCTTTGTACGACGCTTTCCGCGCTGCGGAATGAGACCGAGCCACATGGGATAAAACCGGGGGAAATGAAGTCGACTCTGTTGACTTTTAACCTTTTTTTTTAAAACACCAATAATAAGAACAGCTTTGCGCATTCTAAAATATACATGACAGTTTAATGGTTCTTAGACTTGCCGAGGACAGACTAGTGTATTATGAGCGCGAAGCACGACCTCCGTAGCTCCAGCGACGACTCCCTGGAGTTTCCGAGAAAATTGCAGCTGTGAACCTTAGGAGCTTGAGGCAGACGGTGGCGTAACTACTTCGCGACGAAGACTACCAAATATGACCACAATTAACGTGAAGGATATTTCTGACGTAAATAATTACTTGATGAACTTTACCGGTTAAAACCTCTACAGAACTCATACTCATGATTTTATCATAAGTTGGTGTTTTATGTGTATCACACACATTAGACAGAGGCAGCCATAATTACTTGGCCATATTATAAGAAGACAAATATTGGAACTTGTTGTGACAACCAGAAAGATTTCTGAACAGAGAGATAGGGGAATATAGAGACAGAAAAGTCTGGACAGTCTTGTGTCATGGCACGAAAGGGAGTCAACACATGAATTGATCCATGCCGTTGGAGATAGCTGTTTATAGAGAAACATGATCGCGCACGCCAGCCGGCAATGTACTCAATGATGATGATACTAGGAGTTTATTATTTTCTTGTTTCTTCTCAGGATATTACTCACCATCTGATAAAACAAATTTGGAAATCTCTTACTGCGTCTATAAACATTTCAACTACCCATCCCCTCCAAAACGGCTTCTAGGATCAACATTTCTGAAAGCTAAATACTTGTTTTGCATTATCTTGTCTGTGAACTGCCTGACTGCAGACAACCGCTTAGTTATCTTCCTCATCTTGTCTGAATGTAAGCGTTATATGGGGTTTAATGTTCCCTCTTGTGCCGGGTATGTCGCTCTGACTGTCGAGTTTTCTTGTTGTTCTTGCATATCTCTTGTGGTTTTCATGCACTTGATTCTGGGTCGTCTGGGGCTTTGAACCAAATGCTCGTTGTTTAAACAAGCAGCCACATTTAATTCGTGTAGAGTTGCGGAGAAAGTCGACTTTCTGTCTTTCCTTTTGTTCTTCATCGGCGTGGCCGTGAGGTTTAAGCGCTAGGGCTTAAACTTCCCGTGCACTGACGTCGAGGTAGTGGGTTTATTCCTTGCAGAGGTCATATTGCCTTCTTGTTCAGAAAATAATGACAAGCTGCTGAACGTAAAATTGCCTAGTAAATTACAAATAACCAGTAGGTTGCTAGGGGTGATTACAACTTCCCACAAACAGGCAATTTAAAAAAAAAAATTATTTCCATTGTTTTTCTAATAGAACTATTTCTATTTCTAGCAATTAATTAAACGACAAAAGTAAACTAAAAGACCTCTTTTACTCGCCTTAACGTCTAGTGCAGGGGTGGCCAACCTTTTTAGCAGGCGGGCCAAATTTCAGAAATAATATTTCCTGCCGGGCCACTCACCTAATTTTTTTTTTTGTTAATTAAATTAAGCGAGCAAGCGTGCTACAGCGTCGACCACGTCGTCGCTTCATACTCCGCGGGCCGCAACATAACTTCCGGCGGGCCGCATGCGGCCCGCGGGCCTACGTGTTGGCCACCCCTGGTCTAGTGGGTATGTGTAAATAAAGAAAGTAAAAGACTCTCTTAACAGTCTTAAGGTGCATCGGCACACGATGCTAGCCCCAGAATTGTATAGACCAAACGGCATTCGATTTATGATGTAAACAATATCACACTGCCATCTTTACTACTCAGGTCTTTTCCTAGCACATATTTTAGGCTATTTCGACCAGGTCAGTTAAGAAAGCCCGCATAGATGAGGATCCGAATTCATGACTACTGAGCCAGCAGGCAAGTGTGTTTGTCAAGTAACTACTGGACATTAACTGGTTGTCAAGAATATTTGTTAGAAAACATTCGGCAGCAGGAAATATAGTAACCTACAAGAATATCCAATTGCAAAGAAAATATGGAGACGTTTAAAAGAAATAAGACATTAACAGTCGAAATCAGACCGTGATTACGTGTAATAAATGATAGAAATGGTACACTTGAATAGAAAGCAAGATATACTAGACAGATGGAAGGTGTACTGTAGAGAAATGTGCGAAAGCTTAACAAGGAGTCCAGATAAATAATATACAGGAACGAGCAGGAAAGAAATAGAACCGTTGTTTGAGAAAATAGGATTAGCAATGCTGTCCTATGAAAAAAGGGAAGTCACCAGGCTGTGACGACATACCAGCAGAACTAATCAAAGTAGGAGGAGAAGTCGTGTACGTCTCCACCAAGCACTGTGTGTGGAGATCTGGAATAGCGACACCTAGCTCAAAGCTCGTAAAAGAACAATCTACATCTCTCTGCCAAACAAAGGAAATTTTAAACTGTGGACCAATTTTCGAACCATCACACTAATTTGTCATAAGAACAAAATCCTCGTGCGAATAATCATAAAGAGGATTGAAAGTAAATTATAATATAAACTATGCCATGTAGCAATGCAGGGTCTACAGTACTAGTCTTGCGTAGTAATAGAATGTGTACAGTACAGGAGCAGTGAAGAAAAAGCGAGTGTAATTTAAGCACTAGAAAAACGCGGGAAGTCGAGACCTTTAACAGATAGTCATGATGATTCACAGAGAGAAGGAAACTACACAGAAAGACTGTGTATCACGTGATCAAAACAGCTGAGATCACGAGAATGAAACTGCTGGCCGGTCTAGTCAGTTAGGTCAGGGTTTGACAGAGTCAAGACGTGAAAATGTTTTGAAGCCGTGAAAGATTGTCAAAGTAATTTGTGCACTGATTCTCCATCAAGAATCGGAGATGTTTCATCCAGCTAGTACGGCTAAGCGAATGCCCAGCACGAAGGTTTGTTGCATTTCACAGAATTAATGGCAGCCCAGCGTTACTGCACACCAGACGCCCAGAGCAGGCTGTAAATTTGACCTTAGTTCATAGTCAGACATATGTGTGTGCGATGGAATATTTTGCTGTATTGAAACGATTGCGTCTTCTTCTTCTTCTTATTCAGCGTTTCTAACCATTGAGGTTCTTTGCTGCAGATACAATCCGTCTCCATTCGTCTCTCTGGTTGAACTTCTCTTGCCTGTCGTTGATCCCAAGTGCTTGTATATATATATATATATATATATATATATATATATTATCTCTCCACCGTCTTCTTGGTCTACCTCGGGGTCTACTCTTCAAATTAATGAACTTTACACAGCAGATATGATTATGTATTTACTAAGATTTATCACCTGCCCTCCCACATATACGGTACCTTGTGATTTATGTCTGCTGTAATATTTGTCTACAATAAACGAAGAGTACCAAGGACGTCAGTATGTGCATTATTCATCGTATGTTAATGTTCCTGTTAAATCTGGCAATGAATCTGAGACATCGAGCCAGCAACAGGTAGAGTCCATGAAGTAAAGGCAGGTTTCAAAAAGGGAAGAGGAGCTTGGGACCATATCTTCAACATGAGAACAATCTATGAGAAATGCAAAGAGCAAGTACAATGTAGATATGCGTATTTGATTCATAGACAACAACACAACCTTTAGCTCTCTTCAACACCAGAAATGTCGAAACATCATAAGTGATATGGGTTTTACCAGCACGTGTGATCCACTTAATTGAATCATTACATCAACAAGCATTAAATCAACAAGCAGCTGCCAGAATAACTGGTGAAACATCAAAATGGTTTGAGGTACAAAAGGAAGTAAGAAGGGGCTGCATTCTTTCTCCATACCTCTTCAATATATGCAGAAAATGTAATGTGAAACATATAACATGACGAGAGCAGAGACAATATTGATCAATTATAGCTCTCTATATTATTGTGTCTAGCCACTAGACTATATTGGAGGAAACCCAATTCTAGAAGATATGCAGACGACACAGTCCTCAAATAGTACTGAAGTATTAGAAGAACTGATCCAGTCTGTCAAGAGACACTGTGAAAAGTAAAAAAAAAAATTTCTGAACTTAAACAAACATAATGTGTACAGGTGAAACTACTTACCAGCCAAATAAACATTCAACAAAGGCAAACGTGAAAATGTCACACACTTTGAATATCTTGGCGCCATTATCACCAACATAGAGAAAGTTTAGAGTAAGTCAGTGGCAGGCTGGCTGGAGCAGTACAGACGTTAAACAATATTAAAATAATACTTGGTACGACACAGGCAAGCTAGCTAAAAGTACAGTTGTTGAGAACACTCGTCTCTTCGGTGGAAACAAATGGATGTGCGTCATGTACCATTTCGCAATTACTAAAGGTAAGAATTAGGAATTTTGTAGCTCAAATATTCAAGAAAAATTCTTGGAATATCATGGACAGAACCAAGATATTTTGAGAATTTACAAGACCTGAACATCGGAGTAATCTTTGACACATTTAGGCCATGTTAGACGTCACAGTGGCTTCGAGAGAACATTGATGTAGGCGTGGTTTCTGGAAGAAGTGGCATGGGTCGACTAGCAGGAAGATGGACACAGTACATTGCACACACCTTCGGCATGAGGGTGCTTGCGTCGGCAGACATGGCATGAGGGTGATTGAGTCGGCAGAGATGGCATGTGGGTGCTTGAGTCGGCAGACATGGCATGAGGGTGCTTGCGTCGGCAGACATGGCATGAGGGTGATTGAGTCAGCAGAGATGGCATGTGGGTGCTTGAGTCGGCAGACATGGCATGCGGGTTCTTGAGTCGGCAGACATGGTATGAGGGTGAGTGAGGCGGGAGGCGTGGCATGAGGGTGATTGAGTCGGCAGACATGGCATGAGGGTGACTGAGGCGGGAGACATGGCATAAGGCTGCTTGAGTCGGGAAACATGCCATGAGGGTGCTTGAGGAGGGAAACATAGCATGAGGGTGCTTGAGTCGGCAGACATGGCATGATAGTGATTGAGGCGGGATATACGACATGAGAGTGCTTGAAGCGGGAGACATGGCATGAGGGTGCTTCATGCGAGAGATATGGCCAGAGATAGTGGCGCACCGTAATGAGAGCGACATCCTGCAAAGGACCTGCTACTTCAGAGACAGAACATATCAGCGATGTCATTTCGCTGCTTGACAAAGGACCTGCTACTTCAGAGATAGAACATATCAGCGACTTCCTTTCGCCGCTCAAGAAAGCGCAATAAAACTTCTGCAAGAAATAAACATATTATGAAATGTCATCAGCTAAATGACATGAAACAGTTTGATACTGTGTAGTGTTTTTGACAAACACGAATGACCATCCACTTTCATGCTTACTTATAGTGTTGTTCATAACAGAAACGACAATTTTACACGCCTCATGCTGTATTGGACATATGGTGCTAAACCCATCATATTTTTATAGGCCAACTAGCTGACCCGGCCCGGCTTCGCCCAGTCCCTGGTGGGGAGCATCTCATTTAATTCATATAAGTAGTCATATAAGTTCTCGTTCCCGTTACCGACTATCTGTCTGTCTGTCTGTCTGTCTGTCTGTCTGTCTGTCTGTCTGTCTGTCTGTCTGTCTGTCTGTCTGTCTGTCTGTCTGTGTCTGTCTGTCTGTTTGTCTGTCTGTCTGTCTGTCTGTGTCTGTCTGTCTGTCTGTTTGTCTATCTATATATCTCTGTCTGTCTGTCTGTCTAATAGACCCATCCCTCTGTCTCTCCCTCCGTCTATCCCTCCCTCCCTCCCTCCCTCCCTCCCTGTCTGTTTGTCTATCTATCTATCTATCTATCTATCTATCTATCTATCTATCTATCTATCTATCTATCTATCTATCTATCTATCTATCTATCTATCTATCTATCTATCTATCTATCTATCTATCTGTCTGTCTGTCTGTCTGTCTGTCTGTCTGTCTGTCTGTCTGTCTGTCTGTCTGTCTGTCTGTCTGTCTGTCTGTCTGACCCGGCCCGGCTTCGCCCAGTCCCTGGTGGGGAGCATCTCATTTAATTCATATAAGTAGTCATATAAGTTCTCGTTCCCGTTACCGACTGTCTATCTGTCTGTCTGTCTGTCTGTCTGTCTGTCTGTCTGTCTGTCTGTCTGTCTGTGTCTGTCAGTCTGTTTGTCTATCTATCTATCTATCTCTGTCTGTCTGTCTGTCTGTCTGTCTGTCTGTCTGTCTGTCTGTCTGTCTGTCTGTCTGTCTGTCTGTCTGTCTAATAGACCCATTCCTCTGTCTCTCCCTCCGTCTATCCCTCCCTCCCTCCCTGTCTGTCTGTTTATCTATCTATCTATCTATCTATCTATCTATCTATCTATCTATCTATCTATCTATCTATCTATCTATCTATCTATCTATCTATCTATCTATCTATCTGTCTGTCTGTCTGTCTGTCTGTCTGTCTGTCTGTCTGTCTGCCTGACCCGGCCCGGGTTCGCCCAGTCACTGGTGTGGAGCATCTCATTTAATTCTGAGTAGGTAAGAATCCGCTCTGCCTTCAAAATGTTGACGTGAAGATTTTCTTCCTGCAGCTGCTTCTGTATTTGTTGATCAGTAAGCTCCATTTTTAGCCGCTTGACCACCCATCTGACTGTGTTTGAATCAGTGTTTCTGATTCTGGTGTCTTGGTCCTCCTTCCTCTCACAAGTTTTTGTGTTCGTCTGTGGGTAGTCGTCGCTCTTCTTATTGGTAGTTTCATTGACTGTAGGTTCAGATACTTTATTACAGCTTGCATGCAGACTCTCCAAAGGCAGGTTCGTCTTCTTGATAGTCTGGTCGGTTTTCTCACTATGCATCTTGGAAGCTGCTTGTTTCTTTGTGCTATTACGACGTGCCATTTTCCCCCCGTATCAGGCTGCTTGAAATGTGTAAGGCGTCTTGGCTTGATAGCGCTGAGAAGTGCTGTCAAGCGAATCGTGCCGATATGATAGCGGAAAACATTAAAGATGCGATGATATTGTTCAACATCTTTAAGATAACTTCTTAAGCATAGAAAGATGAGTTACAATGTTATGCATTATGCATTATTTTTATGTAAACTTTGAAATTGCCTTAAAGATTGTATCATTATTTATTATAACTCATATGCCGGTACATAACTATAGACAAAGAGTTTATAAATCTTTGAAAACGATACAACAATATGACTATAAGTTATACAAAAATGTTATTAAAAGTTATGCCCCTGAAATAACTTTTTCTAGAGTTAAGTCCCTTCGCTATATATAAATTTTAATGAAAAATGAAAAATGAAATAATACTGAGTAAGCAGGGCGATTTCACACTAAAAAATATCACAGTTGGCAGCTCTGGAATGAAAGGAAGACGTGTAGAAAATTTCATCTCAATCGGATGGGCCGTTAGCGAAAA
>JACEFZ010023082.1:0-15000 GCA_014155875.1 Cepaea nemoralis | reverse complement strand
ACACGACTTTCTCCGTAATCCCGTATACTCTCGTGAGTAAACGTGACGTGCGCGAGAATCGGTAGCGGTTCTCTCCGCTTCGGTAACTTACGGCGTATGTGAGCCGGTCGCTCAGAAAGCAATGGCAAACTACTGAGCGTTTTCTTGCCAAGAAATCAACAATCAGCAGAAAGATGCTGATTTTGACATCGATGTCCTGTAAAGGATATGCGAACCACACACACACACAAAAAAGCCACTAAACTATTGTGGCTCCCTATATTATTGTATCTAGCCACTAAATTATCCAGGCTCCCTGTATTATTGTGACTAGCCACTAAATTATCGAGGCTCCTTATATTATTGTGTCTAGCCACTAAATTATCGAGGCTCCCTATATTATTGTATCTAGCCACTAAACTATTGCGGCTCTCTATAGCATCGTGTCTAGCCACTAAACTATCACGGCTCCCTATATTATTGTGTCTAGCCACTAAACTATCACGGCTCCCTATATTATTATGTCTAGCCACTAAACTATCGCGGCTCCCTATATTATTATTTCTAGCCACTAAACTATCACGGCTCCCTATATTATTATGTCTAGCCGCTAAACTATCACGGCTTCCTATATTATTATGTCTAGCCACTAAACTATCGCCGGTCCCTATATTATTATGTCTAGCCACTAAACTATCACGGCTCCCTATATTATTATGTCTAGCCACTAAACTATCACGGCTTCCTATATTATTATGTCTAGCCACTAAACTATCACGGCTCCCTATATTATTATGTCTAGCCACTAAACTATCACGGCTCCCTATATTATTATGTCTAGCCACTAAACTATCACGGCTCCCTATATTATTATGTCTAGCCACTAAACTATCACGGCTCCCTATATTATTATGTCCAGCCACTAAACTATCGCCGGTCCCTATATTATTATGTCTAGCCACTAAACTATCGCCGGTCCCTATATTATTATGTCTAGCCACTAAACTATCACGGCTCCCTATATTATTATGTCTAGCCACTAAACTATCACGGCTTCCTATATTATTATGTCTAGCCACTAAACTATCACGGCTCCCTATATTATTATGTCTAGCCACTAAACTATCACGGCTCCCTATATTATTATGTCTAGCCACTAAACTATCACGGCTCCCTATATTATTATGTCTAGCCACTAAACTATAACGGCTCCCTATATTATTATGTCCAGCCACTAAACTATCGCCGGTCCCTATATTATTATGTCTAGCCACTAAACTATCGCCGGTCCCTATATTATTATGTCTAGCCACTAAACTATCACGGCTCCCTATATTATTATGTCTAGCCACTAAACTATCGCAGCTTCCAACATTATTGAGTCTAGCCAGTGAATTATCGCGCCTCCCTGTAGTCTTGTGTCCCCAATTATTCTGTAATACCATAGAATAGGTCGGGCATTAAGGGAACGATGTGAATGCAGCAATGCAGCAAATTCATAATCACATGAGACCACTAGAACAATAATTCTCCCACATAAACATCTGCTGTCTGTGTCCTTTAGTAGTCACACCATTGATAATCTTACTTGTTAATTTATCAACCCAAACAACACATTCTCCTATCATCGACTTCCATCTCCAACACTTTAAATGTACAGTACTGTCACAGAATCGTGTCCAGACCCTTTTGTCTGAAAACGTGGCCAAAATGACGACTGTCCTGCCCTGGCGCACTGTCAATCAACAATAACAAGGAAAACAGCCCTGTATTACACTCTTTTAGATGTACTGGACACATAGTTCTAGCCTCATATTTCATTGACCAATCCCATTCGAGCTTGTGATGATGTGAATATGACGGTTGATGCTTTACTTCCCCAAATATTTCCCGGAGTCTATGTTAGACAGTGTCGACCCGGGAGCAGTAGTTAATTATAAAATTCAGCATTGCTGAGAGCGCGAACTCACGATCTCTTACCCGGTAAATAAGCGTCCTAGCCACTGCACCAGTGCGGCTCCTGCACATTAAATTGCAAATCAAATAAAGAGCTGATTGGTGGGTTTTACTTTGTGATTCATTTCTTTCAATTGTTGCTTTCTCTCAGTGTCTACATTATTTAATTACCCATTGTTAGATCCGGTTTCTCTTGCTCGTTAGTCACTACTTTGTTCCTGCCAAATTAATTCCAGCCTTAATCTGTTCTGCCATTTATCGCGTTACCTAATTTCCATCGCGTTTGTCTGTATTTCATATTCCTCTAACCAACTTGCTCCCGTTGCCCTTCCAATCAATCTTGTTTTCAGAATGTACCTGTCACTCCTGGCATTGTTCTTCTGTCACTCATCCTTATGTCTATACATGTGTAATCAATAAACTCGGCTCCTCACATTCAAGTTTCAATTATTCTCCTACACTTCTCACTTCTCTTTTTTAATCTAATCGCATTCTTTATTAGCTACTTGACATTCCTGATGTTTATTGCATTTTCCTGGATGTAACATCGGTGTAACTGTAAATGTGTTTCCCTTTCCTCGTATTTATTCTTTTATCTATCTTTGCCTGCTTTTAAAATCAGTTTGTTGTGATGTAAATGTCTCTTGAGTGATGGAGGAATAAATTATTCTCCTGGTCATATACTGGTATAATAAGTTGAGTTGTTGAGTTGAGTTGAGCTAAGAACCAACATCACTGCATTCATGACATTCCCATCTGCGCTTCGTCCCCTCGTTCAACAGCCAGCGAAGAGTCACACTACTAATAGTACTAGTATAATAAGTGCCCCAGATAATGAAATGCCGGTCTCTCTGGCCGAGGGGTTACACCACTTTCTCCATAATCCCGTTTATCACGCAGAGTCTCGTAGCGGGCGAGAACTGGAAGCGGTTCGTCCCCCCGCTGGTGACTTGCGGGATAACTGAGCCGGCCGCTCAGAAAGCAATGGCACATTACTGAGCGTAATCTTGCCAAGAAATCAACATACAACTGAAAGATGCTGCTGTTGACAGAGATGTCCTGTTAAAGAATATGCGAATTTTAAAAAAAAAGACAGTGAATTAACTGGCATGCTTCCTGCTGTCAATGTTGAGGTTTCACCCTCCAGCCCCGTTACCACCCTGCGATCTGTCACACTTACTTGATTTCTAAACGGAGTGGCTCAGATGTACAATGCCAGTCTCTGATTACATAGAGTGGGTAGGAATTAAGTTGCGGACTTGAACAAACCGAGGAACTGGCAAATATCATGTTGTTTTTTTTCCCGGGGACTGGCTTTCCAAAACAAAGAAACGAAAAAAAAATTACATAAGTCCCTTTGTATGAACCAGCTGCAGGAATATGAAGCGTGGGACTATAACACATATGAATAAGTGCACGGGGAAATAGGTGGTTAGTCTTAATCGTCTGTAGCGAACGACGAGAGCTGACATCAAACCCTTGTCCAGCCACGCTCATGCCTTTGCTAGCGTAACGTTATAACAGTTACACTAACGAGCCCTAGCTTTCTCAGATAAGGTTAAAACACTATGAACATGTTGCTCCCGTTAGCAATCCTAGACAATTGGAGGTCGAAAAGAGTAGGCCTGGACTAACTGTAGCAGTTATAACACCTGCCCACATGACACTCATTGACTGGCAATGATGGTTCACGTATAAACTTTATGAGAACCCACCGGTGCTTCAGCGCAATCAAGAGGAAATGATGACAACTAGGTACATACTCGAAGGTGGACAAGCAAAAAGGTCACAGACGCATGAAAGATAGGAAGGAGGAATAGCGACAGAAAAGCCAAGGGAATGAGAAGAGCATCCATGGATGAATAAGCACAAAGGAATGGTCGGGGTTTGGGGGAGGGGGAGGGGGGGGGGGGGGGGGTTAAACGAATGAGATCAGGCCACGACATTAATGAGGACAGTTGGAAACGTAAAGATATCCACATTATAGAAAGATAATGTGATTGGCGAATGTTGGAAACAAAGTGATGAGAAATATAAATTGAGAGAATTGGAAATAATGCTCAATCGTTCATTGTAAATTAGCCGACACAACGAACTTTTTTTTGTTTGTTGCTCGCATATCCTTTACAGGACATCGCTGTCACCATCAGCATCTTTCAGCTGATTGTTGATTTCTTGGCAAGATTACGCTCAGTAGTTTGCCATTGCTTTCTGAGCGACCGGCTCAGATACCCCGTAAGTTACCGACGCGGAGATAACCGCTAAAAATTCTCGCGCACGTCACGTTACTCACGAGAGTATACGGGATTACGGAGAAAGTCGCGTAACACCTCGACCAGGGAGCCCGGCCAGAGAACTTTAAGTTGTCTTTATGCATATTCATGCACGTGTATTATTATCGATGTTTGCTGATGATAGCATTACAACCCAACGCCCAATATGTCAACTGTGATTAAAGTCAAACAAAGCTAATGTTGCATACTTTCCGTTTCCTGCTCGTAATTATTGCATTTTTACACCCTAAGCAGGAAATGAACCTACCCCAAGATGTTCCTCAGTACTATAATTATTTTATAATATTGATTGTAATAGTGTAACGAATTCTGTTCGGCGTGAATTACACTGTTTCAGGTTGCAATGTATGAGTTAAAACATGTCGGTGTTTGTGATTTAACATGAAGCAAAGAGCTCTGATATGACGAAGTGTACATATTGTTTACAACTGGATTCATATGAAAATAAACAACTATGCTAGAACCTGGAAAGTCCGCCACTTAGTAACCGACAGCTCGTTAGTTCCACTCGTTTAAACTGTGTCCTGACCGTGAGTTCCAAAACATGATACACATCCCTACTGACATCCTATGTGATCCTACAACAATATTCATTCAATTTTCTGTCGAATATAATTGGGAAAAGTAGCAGTACAGGACACTTGTACACGCATGCGACGTATTGGGTACATGGTGCTAGTCCACGAATGTAATCTACTAATTCTCCACTCAATGGGTGATGTGGTCAGTGTCACGCTGATCGTCTTCACTTCGCTGGACAATCCTGGTGTCCACTATGGCCTGGGTCGATCTGTGAGTCCAGGTCAATAACAATAAATCTCTGTCTCGAGTGTGGATTAGTGCACAATACCACTGACCGGAAGGTCATCGACCAGCATTGCACTACCCGACTTCCTGTGAGTCCAGTATCCCTTAGTAAATAATTGTGTACTGAGGGATTACTTTCTACGTCTTAGTTAGTTAGTTAGCCGACAGATCATTCTCATTGCACATAGAACCATTCAGTCCTTAAGTGCTCGATCCCCTCCTCAGCAAATCCCACATCGTGTAGCGGCTCGTGACACCAGTTTTGTGATGGTTTATTAATCTTCTTTGACTTCCTGCGTAGTGTTCTTGTTTGGCCATATCAATTTTAACTTGTCGTTCTCGCGGCCTGACCATGGTTGTTGATTCCCAGTCATCGCTTGGTTCTCGCGAACGATTTAACTTCTCGTAGAGCATTCAGAATGTTTGCCTGGTCCATGGCTCGTCCGCCTTCCCCAGTAGCCCTACTTGCAAGCCTGTCAGCCTGCTCATTCCCCTGTACACCCGCATGCCCTGGCACGAAGATGAAAATAATCTTTGCCAGCCGAGACCGCTCCAGAGACAGCAGCCAGTCTCTTCGGACCCACCCCATCTCTATCCTCCTGAGCATACTCACTGAGTCACTAAAGACACAAGCCCGATTGAATGTCTATGTCTCGATCCATGTCTACGCCTTATCTTCGCCAACCATATCCATGGATATTTGTAGAGTTCAACCTTCGGTTACAGCCCGTCTCGCGATGATTTCCACATAAAGGTATGAGTGCCGGTCGTTCAGAAAGCAATGATAAACTACTAAATGTAACTTGCCAACACATCACCAACAGTTAAATAATGCTGGTGTTGACTACGATGTAATGTACAGGATATGCAACTAACTCTCCCCTATTCTTTCCGGCAATCTCTTAACAATAAGGTGTCTATCTTTATGCCATCAGCTTTGAATTGTCTATTAGCGATCTATTTCTTCAGTCGCAGTTGTTGTGACTATTCCTTAGTTATTGTAACTACGTATCATGTTTTTGGGGGAGCTGCGTGGTCTCGAGGTATGGTGTCCGCCTCGAGTGCTGGAGGTCTCGGGTTCAAGCCTCGGTGATGCCGGGATTTTTTCACGTGGACTTCTAGTAATAAATTTCCCCTGGTCTCTGGGTAGTGAGATGTATATGTGTATTGTTGCGCACGTAAAAAAATCCCTTGGCAGTTGGAAATCTAAAAAGAGTAGCCTAACGGCAAAATTTCGAGTTAAAAATCTACCCAAAGTATTTTCAGTATCCTCGCCGGTGCTACGGAGTTCGTGCACTGAGCTGAGTTTCTCCAGACTCAGATTTGAGTTAGGAGGAAAACGGAGCACTTATGGGTTGCACCCGTGTGCCGTGATGTTGATCCATCGACTAAACTAAACTAAACTAAACGTATCATGTTATTCTTTCTTGTTCGTCAATATAGCCACATTTGAAAGGTCTAAATTGTGACTGCAATTGGTATATTCTTTGTCCATTCTTCAGCATCTTACAACACTTAAGATCATATATAACACAATATCTTATTAATTAAAAGTTAGTTTATGTCCTTCACAGGACTTTGCAATCAACCCCAGCATAAGTGACAACCAATGATTTCTATGCAATTTCACGCGCAGTAGTTTGCAGTTTTTTTTGGGTTAATTTCCGACGTTTCATACCATAGAAATCAACTTATATCGATCTGCTTCAAAATCTCCCTCGACTCGGGTCTCGATGAATTGTGAAACTGCTTTTCCCTATCCACTCGGCCACAGACGCCGACCTCTTACAATTCCTAAATGTGGCTCTGTGGCGAAGGGGTTAAGAAAGCAACTCCTAATCCCGTATACCGCGTTCAAAACACAGCTGCGGAGAATTTGGCGGCAGACTGCCCTGCGTTGGTTTCCTTGCAATGGTATAAGTGATATGAGTGCTGGTCGTTCACAAAGCAATGGAAAACTACGGAATGTTAACTTCCCGAGGAATCACAAACAGTAGAAAAAAGCTGAAGTTGACTGCTACGACCTGTAAGGAATACGCAACTAAATTAATACAGTATATAATTCGTCATTGCCAGTCCCGAAGAAAAACATGCGCCCTATTCTGTTTACGCCAGGAATTCAGTTGTATCAGTACAGATATCTTTCTTATAACAAGATACACACGAGCGTCTTTGTTACTCAGGTTGGTTGAATTAAGCCTCTACCCGTTAACCTGGCAACCCCATTTATTATGCATAGTTGCATTTCGGCAGCCACAGAATGCTGAAGATATTAAGATACCATCAAGTGAAGAACACTCATTACTGTTTCTAGTCTCATCAACAAGCTAGTTCAACGTTGGATGTTTGATAAAGTAACATACACAACTATTCTTTCCTGCTACTTGGTGCTGTTTTGATGGGCGTGAAAAACAATTCAGCGTAAACGGTTTTCAGAAGATGAATTTCGATTTCACGAAATATCGTTTATGGAAGATAATGGGAATATCTCCATATTAGCACGTCCTTCTGTTATTTAGGTCGGAGTTTTATTCTCGACCTATTTCTACCGGACTAAGTCCCTGAGGAAAATCGCACTTCACACATTTTAATGTCTGTTTTATTTTATTGTAGAGTTAGTGTGTTGACCTTCTATACATACCGTTTCCAGATATCTTTCTGCACTGTTATTACGCTCTTGTTGTTAGAGACGAGGCGGGCGCGCTTGCGAAGTTGATAGCGAATTGCGCTGGTAATGTCAAGAGCACGACCGGACGTGGGTGTCTAGGCCTGGGCTCGTCGCTTCTCAAAGTGATTAAAAGACTGACCACCTATCCCTCCTTACTCTAGGCCTTACAAAATTTGATGGCGCTATCACATCACAGACCCATAATAGGAAACTGATTTGCGAGCCCCGCCCTCCCCCCACCTTCCGGCATTAAAAACAATGAAGCTAAGGTCCATAGAAGTAAAGTATGAAGTAGGTAACAGACTTTTGCACGCTACACGGCATACTGGGAGTACGGTACTAACCGCGTATTTTGATACGTAGTGTTTGCTTCAAACATTGTGCTCCATGCATATCATCTCATCTTATCATATAATGTTCTTCTTGTACCTTGCGGTGTCGAGGTGAAGTATAAACAGCATTATGGGCTTCAAGTATCGATATTCCCATGGACTCTGTTATTCCCTCCGTCCATAGTTTACGTGGTCGGCCTCTTCCTCTGCTTCCCTCTGGTCTGTACTTCATTGCTTGTTGTGGTATACTGTTAGTTGGTAATCTACTTGCATGGCCAAACCATTTGATTTGCTGCCTTCTAATAAAATCTGGTTCAGCTATAACCCCCACTTTAGTCCTGATTTCTTCATTTCTGATCTTATCTCTTCTTGATACATTGAGTATTCTTCTCAGGAATCTCATTTCTGTTGTTGTGATTTTGCTTTTCTCTTTTTCCGTCATTGTCCAGGTTTGGCATTGATAACGTAGAGTTGGTAGGAAGATTGTGTTGTAAGGTACTTTCTTAGTATTTATTGATATATGTTTGTTCTTTAGTACTGGTGCCATTTGTCCAATGAGTTGGTTTGCCTTATTGCATTGTATTTTCGATCTCGATGGGTAACGTGGTCGATATCACATCGGTCGCATTCGCTTCGCAGAAAATTTCGTGGTGACGATTTCAAGCTTGTTTGAACCAGGAACCCAGGTAATTGATACCATTTCCGCCTCTAAGGCGATTCGAACACAAGACTAAAGGGCCAGCCGGCAAGCGTGCTAACAACTGCACTGCTTCGGCTCAATAAAGTCATGTATTAACACGAAAAATACTGTATAACATTAGATATGTGGAACTACGCTACTGTTTTTCTGCAAAACATATGCACTGAAGTGAAGATAGTGTACTAAGAGGCGGATAAATAGGATAGAACATTTCAGGCAGATGCAGAAGCACTTAAGTAATACGTAAATACCCTTCGGGACTACTTCAGGACTACTATGGGACTACTTCGGGACTACTTTGGATCTGTGCGTTTCATTATTTACATGAGTTAGTCTTGTTAACTGTAAATGTATTTATTTATTACCGTACAAATATGTTGTTATATTCTCTCTCTCTCTCTCTCTCTCTCTCTCTCTCCTCTCTCTCTCTCTCTCTCTCTCCCTCTCTCTCTCTCCCTCTCTCTCTCTCTCTCTCTCTCTCTCTCTCTCTCTCTCTCTCTCTCTCTCTCTCTATATATATATATATATATATATATATATATATATATATATATATATATATATATATATATATATATATATACTTATTTCCATATTCTGTAACATTAGAAATTCAGTCTATATTATTTTCAAACATTTGCGATACATTCTAGCGAGAGAAAAACAAACAAACAAACAAGCAAACAAACAAACAAAGGGAGCCGATAGGTCCGGACATTTGGCAAGTGAGATTGCATTGGTTTCCCTAGATTACATTCACCCTTGTTATAGGTGTTGAGGCTTTCTGGATCATTGCATGTAATATCAATGGCCTTGAAGTATGGCTTTTGCTTCTAACTAGAAAAAAGGACCATGTTTGCATCCGGTATTTTTTTCGGAACATGTTTTTTCTCTCCATGCAATTCGATACTCTACCTCCTACTCCCTGTGATATTTGGATAATTGTGTAATTTAAAATCCCTAAGCGGTTTTAAATTGTAAAAAGCAGGCGATATAGTTCGCTGCCCTGCAAAAGCTTCACAACCAGAAACCAATCCACAATAGAATATCCTTTTGTTGAATATGTTGAATATGGGAGATAAACCATGGCACAAAGCATAAACGTGCTGAAGCAAATGTCACTGGCTGATGTTACAATTGATTGATGACATATGCCTCGGTTTCAATGTAAACAGAAACAAGGCTACTCAAGTCTGTTTTTTTTTTGGGTGTGGTTAGAATGGCTAACGACAAAGAATCGTATCCATTCACCTTTGCTTATAATACACAAGCTTTTCTTCTTATTGTCTATGCAGTTTTGCGTTAGTGATCATGCCTGTCCAAAGCCTTATGTCTCCTGTATTGCTAATCATTTCTGATTCTGATGTGTCTTTCATGCCATCATGTCAAACTGTCCAGCATCTCCTCTCTTGATCCCTTCCCCCACTACCTCCTGCATCTCCACGCCACCAAATTTCCTATTAGGTCGACTATTCCAGCATTACCCTTCTCATGTCATGCCAAACGAATGTGGGCTGTCTGCTTCTGATGCGAGTAACAAGTTCTATGTGTGATCTACATTCTAAGATATCTTCATTACTACGCCCATTATATTACATGATATATATACACATTATATACGCCCAGGTTGTTCTCGCCATTCTTCTTTAAACCACATCTCCGCAGTTTCAACATAATTTCTAACTTATCTGCTAATTGTCTATGATTCGCTTTCGCACTTCGGTTAACTTTCTTAATACATTTTCCTTCTGGTGTTATTAAGGTACACAAATACTTAAATACACAGAATGGATCCAGACTATTTTAATTTATTTATTTATTGTTTCGTTTGGGAAGACATTTTATTTTGCAATTATCACTACTTCTGTTTTCTGTTATTCAGACTAAGTCTTTTGCGTTGTTTATTGTGATATCAAAGTAAAAAACACTAGTCCACAGCAAGGCAATGTGTTCGATCATTTGGGAACTTTGTTGACATCAAGTGAAAGGTGTATAAAACGTGAAATGTAGAATAGCCCAAATAAAGGCAACATTTCACAAGATATAGAGTATTCTACGTGATATGAAATTTGACACCCGAGGTGAGAAAAAGTTTTTAAGAGTTACATTCGGCCAATTCTTGTAAGAAAGTGAATACTGAAAAATCAATTATATGAAAGCTGCATAGATGTGGTACTGTTTAAAAAGCGTTATGAAGATTTATTGAAGGAAGTTAACTGACAAAGACAACCGATTACTCGCATCAGCAGAATACAATAATGGTGGATAGCTGGAGTACTTCGTGATAGCAGTAAATTATCGAGGGAGAAAGAAGAAGCGGTAGAGAAAGAAAGACGACGCTACAAAGACTGGCATAGAGGAATGGAGGCGCATCTGTATCACAATTAATTGGCAGTAGACAAAAGACGGTGGATGGCCAACGTCACACGGCATGGACTGTTAGAAAAAAAAGCATGCAGATATTTTAAAATAGTATTTAGTGCAATTAATGTAGGAGGAGAACAACTAGACTGGTGTGATTCGTATGAATAGTGTTTACGCATAAGAAAAGGAATGACTGAAAAGTGCATTTTGCTCTCCTATAAAGAAATTGTGTACCAGTTGTTATAATCCGGAAATTTGATGGACTGAAAAGAAAGTGTGGACCAGATGTTATAACCATGTTATTTGTTCGACTGTAATGAAAGTTTGAACACAGTGTTATAACTATGTATTTTGTTCGACTCTAAATAATGTGAACCAAAAGTTATAATCATGTGATTTATTAGACTGTAAAGAACGTTTCAAGCAATTTTTATAATCATGTAATTTGGTAGGTTGAAAAAAAAAAGTGTGGACCAAATGTTATAATGATGTAATCTGTTCAACTGTAAAGAAAGTTTGAACAAAGTTTTATAATAATGTAATTTTTTTCCCCCAGCTGTATAGAAAGTGTACACCAAGTGTTATAATCGCGTAATTTGTTCGACTGTAAAGAAAGTGTGAACTAATTGTTATAATTAGGTAAACTCACATAATGTGAAGCCTCCAACATTTAAAAACCTATTCAGCAACAGCAGTTTGTGTATTATCTTGATCTACGCATTTTGTTTTTCTCGCAGACTGAAGCTTATTCCAATATTTCTCCATTATTGCCCCAAAGTAAACTCATTTATCTTCATCTCTACCACACAAGACACGGATAAGTAAACGAATTATTGCATATATTTGTGGAGAATAGATAATTAGTGTTTGTGTCTTGAGTACTGAGCGCACGTCTGAAACAAAAGCACTCGCGTATGACTCGATTAATACTCCCTTTTATGTATGCGAGAATGCATTCACTATTGAACATTCAAGCAGGCATGACCCCCCGTTCGGCAACAACAAACAGGTTGGAAGAGCAAACTACATATTCATCCTTTATGAAAGCAACTGTTTATCAAATTACCTCGTTGATCAGATATATTACGTACTATCTTTATGCTCAAGGTTAGAAAGATTAAGATTAGTGACAGTGCCTCTGTACACACATCCATTCATTATCTGTTCTAGAATTACATAGCTGCTCATGCCTGGTGCATGAGAATCGATTTTTTGTTTCTGAGACAATGCTACGACGGCAAAATTGCTTGTCATATAGTACGGTTATTTGTTAACCTCTTTTATGAACAGCGGACGATTCTAAAAAGCACATTTGTTCAGCAAAATGATCTCCCTTGTTTACTTACAACAACTTAAGCATGCAACTATCCACTTACGTATGGACGAGTTGTTAGAGCAGTCGCTAGCACGCTTTCCTGCCGGCGCGATTGTCATGAGTTCGAATTCTCATCGAGGCGGATTTTTAAAATTGGCATATACTACCAGATCAAGTCAGTCTAAAATGGTACCAGAAATATCTTTAGAAGTAAAGGCTGTCGGCTTGGCAATAAACATATAATCCTTTAGTACTGATTGGTTAATTCAAATGTGCAGCTAGTAGCATACATCTAATACCTTAAAACGTCTAAATAAAAGCTTCTCTACCTCTGTGTTTTCCTTTTACATTTTTGAAGTGCGGCATAAAGGAGGTGGGTGGAATTTTCTGAGTTATGCTCCTCTTCTTGCTTATGTTCAAGTCATATTTTATTTCTTAAAAGCCTCTATTTCTCCATCTAGTCAACGCTTCTTGGGTCATCCTCTCTCCTTGTATCTGTAATATTTCAGTTCTAAAGCCTGTATGACTTTCTGTTGTGTATGTGATATGGTCCATGGTTCACGTCCATAATTTTCCACATAACAGATCTCAACATCTTTACCTGGAGGTGGTTGCTGGTGTTATGCCGTAGATTATTAATGCTGTGGAATACCTGCTATGGACAGTTTCCTTCTGGCATTTTTAAAATAGTCCCTAGTGTTGCTCTGCATTTAGCCAAAATATGCAACGTGAGGTGGAATTGAATCAAGAATCGACATCACGAAACTCCGAACATTCCTATACGTGCTCCGTGCTCATCTGTAATGCCAGAAAAGAGTCAATATTCCACGCATGTGACATATTCTCTTCTAAATAGCCCAGTCGAATACGATCATCTTGCTGGAGTCGCTTCTAGACAGCGATGTGATATAGGCTTGTCTTGTCGCTTTTAAATGAAATTGTTTCCTAAGACACACGAGAAAGGTCGTTTCTAGATAACAGTGTCACATAGGATCCTTTGCTGTTTCATGGCGACTCATTGAATCATGAATTATTATATTGGCTCATTGAATCACCTGTATAGACATAGTACTGATTCACAATCTGCAAATAAAGATGTCTCGAAATTACCCGGGAAATAGGTGAAAAAAAGTAAAAGACTCCTTTACACTCCCCAAGGTGCATTAGGCATTAAGTTTATTGCATGTCTTTTACAGGTAAGGTTAGTTCATTAGTTTGCCATAGTTTTTAGAACGCAGTTTTTTCAACGGAAAATGGACTGATTTCGAATCATCGATTCGGTTTGACGAGAAATTGTGAAACACAGTTTCACTATCCCCTATGCCACACCGCCGGTTGGGCACATAGTTCTCGACTTTTTTGCATATCCTTTTACAGGACATTGCAGTCAACACCAGAATGTATCAGCTGCTGTTGGTGTCTTGGCAAGTTTTACGTTAGCAGTTTGCCATTACTTTCTAAACGACCGGCTCACATACCCCCTTAAGTAACTAACGCGACGCGATCCGCTGCCGAATCTCGCGCAGCTATGTTTCGTACCAGAGTATACGGGATTACGAACACCGTCCTTAACTCCTTCGCCAGGGAGACAGCAGTGCTCGATTACTAATTGTATAAACCAATCGGCCCTCGGTGGGTCATGTGATCAGTATCACACCGATCGCCTTTACTTCCCAAGGCATTTCATGACCACTCATTTTAGGCCGGGTTGATCTGGGAGTCAAGGTCAGTTATAAAATCTGCCCAGTATAGATTTGAACCTATGATCACTAGGTCGGCAGTGGGGGTGGGGGGGATGGGGGTTGGATAACCACAACGATACCGGGGCTCCTGCGATAAACTAGGACCTTGCACAGATTACTTGTATAACCACACAGCGCAACAACGCTAGACATTGTCTACATCTATAAACAAAGTGTATGTATATGTGTATGTATATATGTATGTATGTAAATATGTATGTCCTTTATTTGTTCGCGAACGGCCCATCCGATTGAGATGAAATTTTCTACATGCCTTCCTTTCATTCCAGAGCTGTCAACTGTCATAGTTTTTTTTTCTTCTTCCTCCTCTCCCTCCTCCCCCTCCCAAAATACGTACGTAAATATATGATGATGATGATGAAAGAATCCCGAACCAAAACGCTAGGGAAAGGGAAGAAAATGACATGACTACACAGAAGTCCCACGGGAATCATCATCATCATTGCCGGCCGGGTGGCGTAGGCGTTCATGGGTCTCTGTAATCTCATCTTTGTTTTTTTTTTAAAAAACTCTGCTGCTGATATTCCTCCATGCCCCGGCAAACATAACAAATTCCTATTTTTATGTGTAAGGAAGTTATCTGCATCGTGTAGAAGGGAAGAACTAGACGGTATGATTCGGAATGGCGACTCTCTCCCCTCTCTTCTCCTCCCTCCTCCTCCCTCTACCTCCTCCCTCCACCCCCTCCTCCCTCTCACCCCCTCCTTCCTCCTCCCTCCTCCTTCTTTTCCCCTTCCTTCTCCCCCTTTCCCCCCCCCCCCTCCCCCCCCTCCCCCCTCCCTCCCCCCCTCCCCCCCCTCCCCAAACCCCCCCCTCCCCCCC
>JACEFZ010023081.1:7500-112036 GCA_014155875.1 Cepaea nemoralis | reverse complement strand
ACTACAATCTTCATTGTTCAGCGTCTCAATTACTTGCGCTGCATTTGAGTGCTCTGTTTCTCTCATCCTACATTGATGACTGACATGTCCCTTCCTTCCACATTTGAAACAAGTGATCTCCCTTTTACTGTTGTTCGTTGGTCCATCTGATGGTTATGCATCAATATCTGTCATTTTGTGTCTTCAGCTCCCACAATTCCAGCATCCGGCATAACTATTTGGACGTCTCTGGAAATTTCCTCTTCTATATGGGTACCGTCCTACTCTACCAACATTGTTTCCTCGGAAACCATTATCTTGAAGTTCTTGCTGCTCACCTTTTTGTGCTGAATCCACACTTTTCGCCCTTGGTCTGATGACTGGATTCTGGTCATGTTTAGTGTACGCTGCACAGACTATTTCCTCACTCATTAGTTTCCCAATAGAACTGTTAGGATGTGCAGTCATATAGTTTTGCCCTAACTGAGACATTGTGTCTATGTCCTTTGGCTTCCGTTCCTCAAAGAACGCCACTAAATTAGAATTGCATGCAGATACTACCTTGTCTCTTAACATTAGATCTACTAATTTATTAAAATCTTTCCCTACTTCTGCGAGCTCCATCCATTTGTTAAATGTGTTCTTGACTGTGTTAACAAAGTCTGTGAAATCTTGATTTGTCTCTGGCACTAACTGTCTAAACTTTGTTCTATATCCATGCTCAGTGAGTTGGAACTTTGTGAGCAAACGTTGACGTAAGATAGTGTAGTTGTTTCTTTCTTCTACAGGTAAATTGAACATGGTGTCTAGTGCCTTGCCCGTAAGAAACTCACCAAGTCGTATCGCATACTCGTTTTCTGGGATGCCTAAAGTTTTCGCACTTGCTTGAAATCTGTCCAAATAAGATTCAAGGTTGTCTCGGTCCGTAAAGTATGGCAGTTTTAATCTCTATGACGACTGCGAAAGTTTTCTGCTTTCCTCACTTTGACCCTTCAAAGATAGTTCTAGTTTTCTGAGAGCAATTTCAGCTTCCATCTTAATCTTCTCTTTCTCATTTTCCACCGCATTTGTGTGTTTTAACTTTTCAAGTTCCATTTGTGTCTCTCTCTCTTCCTGTAGACGCTTGTTTTCTATTTCGGCTAGTTTTACTTGTGTCTCTTCCTGTAGACGTTTGTTTTCCATTTCAGCTAACTTTACTTCCTGTAGACGTTTGTTTTCCATTTCAGCTAGTTTTACTTGTGTCTCTTCCTGCAGACGCTTTGCCTCGCCTCGCGTTCATTATGCCTCTCCTCTCTTTCCGTCTGTTTTTGTTCTTTTGCTTCTGCATACTCCTGTAACTCTTTACCTTTCAGGCCTATTCGTTCACCTGCTTCAATATATTCCATTAAAGTAGGCATCTTGTACTTGTGGACACGTTGCTGTCAATCAGCCAACTATAAATGTGACGACTCTGCTGTTAGTCTTTGTGTCACTTCCCTACGTACACCACAATTCCCTGTGTACGTAAATTCGTAGTGCTAAAAATATCACTATGTACTTACCCAGTCACTCTATAAGCACTAGGTAGTGAGGGGGGAAGTATCACCTATACTCCCTTATATCTATATATCTATGACCAATAGTTGTATAACATTTCTGGAAATATTGTTAAACATACATATAAATACATATGTTGTTTGTCCATCAAGAATGATGATGACCATTCATCCAGTGGGGTTGAAGGTGTGGAGCCGTGGGTTCTAAGATGGCTGATAAGGCCTATTTTGGCTCGAAATGTTCTTTGACAATGTGGACAAAGAATGCTTGCCGTCTCTGGAGGAGGAATTCCTGCAGTGGTTTTTCTGTCCTGCCTTTTCTTCACAGCTCTTGCAGTCCTGGTTGCCTCACATTTGACTGCACCTTTGCGCAATGATGCACGCCACGAATTTCGGTCTCTGGCTGCAGCCTCCCAGGTGTCATGATGAATTCCAAAAGCATTCAGTGAAATTTTCAGAGTGTCTTTAAAACGTTTCCTCTGGCCACCTTGGGAGCGTTTACCACAACGCAGTTCGCTGTAAAAAATTCGTTTAGGGAGCCTGTGATCTGGCATGCGAGTCAAGTGACCAGCCCAGCGAATCTGATTCTTCATCAGTAGAGTGTGGACTACTGGGCATGGATGCTCTTTCTAGGACTTCAGTGTCTGGAATCTTGTCTTGCCATTTAATCTTCAGTAGCTTCCTTAGGCAGACTGTGTGGAAGTGGTTTAATTTCCTAGCGTGTCGCTGATAAACAGTCCAGGTTTCACAAGCATATAGCAGTGTGGATAATACAACTGCTTTGTAGACTTTTAGCTTTGTTTGCAGGCTTATTCCAGTTCTGTCCCATACATTCTTGTACAGTCTGCCAAAGGCTGCACTGGCCTTGGAGATTCTTGCATTCACTTCGTCATCGATTGTGGCAGCTTGTGACAGGGTGCTGCCAAGATAGGTAAATTTGTCCACAACACTTAGTCTATGATCATTCACTTTGATATTCGGCACAGTGTGATTATTTCCTGGAGCTGGCTGGTACATAACTACAGTCTTCTCCAAGTTGATATTGAGCCCAAAGTGGGCACAGGCATGTGAGAAAGCTGAAACATTATGTTGCATGTCCGCCTCTGAGTTGGCGTATAGAGCGCAATCATCAGCAAACAGGAGCTCTCTGACGGTGCCGCTGTTAATTTTGGTTTTAGATTTCAGCCTTCTGAGATTGAATAACTTTCCATCCATACGGTAGTTGATGTCTATTCCAATGTCGTCGTTCTCGAAGGCATTCATCAACATGGCTGAAAACATGAGGCTGAACAGTGTTGGTGCCAGGACACATCCTTGCTTCACTCCATTGGTGACAGGAAAGGGTTCAGACAGCTCACCATTTTCCTGTACTCTTGCCTGCATGCCGTCATGAAATAGCCGCACTATTTGGACAAACTTTCGTGGACAGCCATATTTTGCCATAATCTTCCACAGTCCTTCTCTGCTGACTGTATCAAAAGCCTTGGTAAGGTCAATGAAAGTGGAGAACATTTCGCAGCTCTGTTCCTGACATTTCTCTTGCAGCTGCCTTGCAGCGAAAATCATGTCAACAGTTCCACGTTCTTTTCTGAAGCCACATTGACTCTCAGGAAGAAGACCTTGATCGAGATGGGCTGTGAGGCGATTGAGAAGAATTCTGGCGAGTATCTTCCCTGCAATTGAAAGCAAGGAGATGCCTCGGTGGTTGTCACAGGATTGGCGGTTTCCTTTACGTTTGTAAAGGTGGACTATTGACGCGTCCTTAAAATCTTGTGGCATGGTCTCGTTCATCCATATGTTTGTGAAGACTTGGTGAAGCTGCTCTGTTAGGACCGGCCCACCTGCCTTGTATATCTCTGCTGGGATGGAGTCAGGACCAGGTGCCTTGCCGCTGGAGAGTTGCTGGATGGCTTTGTTTATTTCCACTATGGTTGGCAGGTCATCAAGAGTCTCATTGGTGGGAACTTGAGGAAGGCAATTGATGGTTTCATCATCGAAGAAGGAAGTTGCATTTAAGATTTTGCTGAAATGCTCTGCCCAGCGTTGGAGGATTTCTTTCTTATCGGTGACCAATGTTCCCCCGTCTGCACTGAGGAGGGGAACTATGCCCGGTGAATGAAGGACCATAGACCGCTTTCAGTGAGTCGTAGAAGTTTTTCATATCGTGTCTGTCAGCAAAGCCCTGAATTTCATCAGCTTTGCTGCTCAGCCAGGAGTCCCGCATGTGCCGAAGTTTCTGCTGCACTACTCTCTTAATGTTCTTGAAAGCATTTTTTTTTTTATGTTGACTTTGGGTCATTCAAATGTGCCTTGAGGAGAAGATGTTTCTCGGCCAGCAATTGGTTGATGTCTTCGGAATTTTCATCAAACCAGTCTTTATGCTTTCGGGGGGCTGGACCCAGGATTTCCATAGCAGTGTTGTAAATCGTGTCCTTTAGGGCTCTCCATTCTGTTTCTGTATCCTGTTTAGCTTCAGCATTGGGCTTGAGGCGGTCTTCCAGCATATTTTCAAACGACTGCTGCATTTTCTTGCTGTTTTAGCGGGTGACATTTAGCTTTGTTTGCATTTTCGCCCCTTGAGGACGCCGTGGTGGCCTGATGTGGATGTTCATTTTCGAGACAATGAGACGATGGTCTGTACAACATTCGGCATCACACATGGATTTTGTCACTCGAACGTCTTGTCTGTCACTCCTCCTGACGATGACATAGTCAATGAGGTGCCAGTGTTTCGAGCGAGGGTGCATCCACGATGTCCTATTTCTCATGGGGAGACGGAAAATTGTGTTCGTAATCAGGAGATCATGTTCGGCACATGTCTGAAGGAGGCGGAGTCCATTGCTGTTACAATTTCCGACTCCATGCTTTCCAATAATGCTACTCCAAGAGGTGGTGTCCGTGCCTACTCTGGCATTGAAATCCCCAAGGAGTATAAGTTTGTCTCCTTTGGGAACAGATGTTAATACATTGTGCAGGTCCTCATAGAACTTATTCTTGACATCATCTTCATTTGTCATAGTTGGTGCGTAGACACTCACAATGGTTGCGTGCTTCCTTCCATTCAGCAGAGGCAACTTCATGGTCATGAGCCTGTCGTTTACAGCCTTTGGAAATCCAGCTAATTTGCCGACCAGGGCCGACTTAATGGCAAATCCCACACCGGATTGGCGTCTTTCCTCGCTTTTCCTTCCACTCCAGAAAAATGTGTAGCCGGCACCAATTTCACAGATTTGGCCTTCTTCTGCAAGTCGTGTCTCGCTCAAGGCTGCAATGTCGATGTTGTACCTGCCGAGCTCTCTCCCAATCAGTGCTGTTCGTCTCTCTGGACCCGACGCGCCGTCTCTGTCAAGTAGGGTGCGTACATTCCAAGTTCCAATTGTTAAGGGAATATGGTTTACTCTTTTAGCTTTGCTTGTTTTATCTTTCTTTGTATGTCGACCGCAGTTTAGGGTACCCACCAACCGCGGCTAGCTGGTTAGGTAGTGATGAAGCAGACAATGTTTAGGGCACCTTTTCTAGCCCCTTCCTCATGCTATGGAGGTGAGCAGTGTGTTCCTATAGAGGGCTGCTCAGTCGCTCAGTGGGCTGCCGAATCCCACTGCTGCTCCGGTCAGTAGAAGACGACCATATGGCCTGAGCCGCCTGTGTGCAGGTCTGCGACTACGGCTGCCAGCGTACCCACGCCTGCCGCTTTGCCGCTCGCCCATCGCCACAGGGCTTGAAGGTGATATGTGACGTTGGATGAAGAATGACTTGCGCGATGACTTGGATTAAAGTGAGGAAGAGTTGCGCAATTCGTCGACCTCACTCTCTCGCCTGAGTCCATCTGAGTCCAGTGGCAAGACAAGTCGAGACGATTGGAGACGAATACAGGTGCAGTGGATGACCAGGGCGCTCTACGTGCTTTGCCGTGCTCATTACGTTCCACAACGCTTTGCAGGTAAACGCCGTCTTGCCCGTTGAATCAGGAATGATTTCTTCCGCGCAGTCTGCCGAATCCTGTCTTCACATGCTGGGTAGGCATACCCTAGTTTACCTCTTGGTTTGACACCAAATCTGATACCTATGCCTGGTTTAGCCAGCCTCTCACAGCTGTTGCCCGGGGGGTGGCCGCTGTCGCATGCTGACAGCTACTAGGAGCCACAGGCACGAGCTGGGTGTCAGACTTGGACCAGTGGGGGATGGGTCCTGAAAGGACATGAGAGCCATCCTTACCAAAGGTGCTACCAATGCCTGACACCCCCTTAATACATATACAAAACGAATGAATGATAACACTAAATGTTGTCTATAAAAACGTTAGACTCACAAGCCAAGTACACGGAGACGGTGATCACACAGAAATAAACCACAGTAACAACCACAAGCTTGTGTAAGGACACCCACATTGCGCGTAAAATATAAACTGACTCAGACCACTAGACAGTAGATACGACGAAAGATCACAATAATAATATATATCCGACCACAACCAATACCATATGTAAATATAACGAAAAGAAGAAAGAGAAGAAAAAAAATTATAGCATAAAAATATACAGAAATCTGACGTCAAACACAAACTGGCACGTTATATAATTCAGGACCGTCCCTGCAGAACCAAATAAACCGACCTATCGATTTTCTTCCCAGACATTATATATGGTGTACCTCAGAAAGTAACTTTTCGCCCTGTCTCCCGGCCTTCGAGAAACAACACAAAAGTCCCCTACTCTTGACAAACACTGGACCACATACAAATAATTGCGTAACACCCGACAACAATAAATATGACGATGGGAGCAACAAAAAATAATGTGTAACTGGTTGGCCGACAAATATGTGCCTATTAATCCGTCGCCAAAAGTTCTTATTTTGCTGTTAATAGTTTTTCACAATATGCTGAAAATGTCTGTGTTAAATTCTCCGAAATGTTTACGACGTTAGATTTCAAAGCGACTTCAGTGGTTACTTCATTTCGCGTTGTGATCACGAGTTCCAACTGTCGGAAACGTTGACGGTAATAATAATTATCCAAAGTGTTCTTTCGATTGTCGTACGAATTGAAAATGATGGTATTTATCCCAAAATGTTCTGGATTGCCGACGAAAGACAAAGTTCAAAGGAAAAATTGGCCGCAAATGCCCAGTGCTTTAACCCTGTACCGTCAGTTCTTTTTGGCAACTGTATGCACCCTTGTGTGCGGTGATGACACCACGTTAAAATGTTTGCTCATAACAGAATAATGATGACAATAGTAGAACAGTTCAACAAAGCCGAAACATAAAGTCTGGTTTTCATTCATAAACAAGATGTTTATCCAGTTCTCTGGAAAATTTCAGTAACTTTCCACTGTGCCCAACCTTGACCCGCAGGTCAACTTCAGTAATCTTTGTCACAATAATACACACTGTAAACTGACCGGACACTTTTCCAGCTATACAAAAACACTTTCCACACAACTTCTCAGCCCCGATCCGGCTGTGAACAAAGTAATGTCCGGAAATTTTCCGTTATCCACGACACCTGCCGTGCCCACCCCTGTGGTACACTACCCCTGTATGTCACCCTTCCCGGTGAACAGCAAATGTCAATTTTCTCAGTGTATTCTACACTTTCATTAACTCTCCCCTTCCCGGGAGTTCAAAGTTCTCGTAAACAGCGCTGACCCGAATTGTCCGTGGAGACTCACAATTTCCACCTGCGCCCCGTCTTTTACCGGCGTCGACAAATCTTGACCAGTCAACTTGCGACAACACAGTGCGCTTGCCTTCGCACACACACACCAAATTCTCACCACGCACAGAATGTTGCGACGAAATTGCTCGCTGTCTTCAATCTTTGGTTCAATCGTGTCTTCGTCACACCCACACACACCTGTCAGGGTATCATCCAGCCAGTATCATGGCGCCGACTTTTATGTGACTCGTCTGCTGGCGCTTTAATCTCTTGACCTAAAAACACAGGCGCCTGTCTGCGTTAATTCTCTGGCGTGCCCGCTAGCGTCGCAATAACGTGTGCTGACCGTCGTTAATTTACCTGTAGTGTGACCTTCACTTGAACTGTCTGCTAGCTTGAGTTTGTTTTTTTTTTACTCCCGTCTGTCTGTGTGAATTATCTGGCACACACACAAAGAGTTCACATTACCCTCTTGAAGTCACACAATCCAAATTGTCAAGGGTTTGCTAGTTTGATGGAACGAAGTCACCAGATAATAACTCCTCTCTCAGCGAAGAGCCCACAGATATCTAAGAATGACAACAATGTCTATAATGCTCTTGACCGTACGTAGCCTTCCAGATACTCCTTACTAAGCGACGAGCTCCCAGATGATCAATATATCCCCGTCGTCCTTGACCGGAGGAGACCCCAGAATGTCACACGTCGTTCTTGATGATAATATCAATGTTCTTGATGATCTTTGCTTGATATTGTCGTGTGATGGTCGTTGTCTAGGTAACGATCTTCATGGTGTGTCAATTGAGATATCTAACTGTCTCTTAATCCAACTCACCCCAGAAGTGCACCTTCACTAGTCATGAAACAAGATTGAGTTGGCGCACATAATCATTTATTCCAGAAATAAGACGGACAGACGGAACATATATATATATCCAGAAACAATGTAATCCATAGAATATAAATATCCTCCTCACAATTTAACCAGCACACATCAATGCCTTCTCAAGCCTGCTTCATATCCAATCCATAAGACATTCAGTCCAGCTACAATCCACGGCTGGATCTCCTACAATACAACCCACACATTGTGTCGGAGCCACTGCTCAACTATGCAACCCACTCTGGGTTTTTGGCCCTCACTCCCTATAGAACCCACTCTGGTTCAGGCCTGTCTTCACAACTAGGAGAACAACACAACACGGAGATCTCTAACTCCGCTTCTCCTTAGAATACCGACCAGTTCGGCATCTACACATCAACTGTCCTGAAGTCCCTTGACTTCACACAAATCTAAACTGTCCTTCCCCCATCCCCTGGGGTCCACACTCACCCTTCCCATTATTTCTCAGGACTGGCTGTTTTCTCATAGCCAGGTCAGTCACTTTACTGTCCCCCACTTTCATCTCCATTCTTTCTCATGCCCGGTCACTCACCTCAATGTCAATGACCACAGGCATGTGTCAAAAGTATTCTGCCCACCTTGCTAGTCTTTGTTGTGGATTAAACATCGGTATACCTCTTTTGCTGTTTATGATGGTGGCTGGGTTGTAGCTTGCATCTCTGTTTCTCACTGCATTGACACGTTTATAAAATTGTCTTGGGTAGTCTTCTCGCTCAATACAAACATACATTTTCATATGTGCTCCAGTCCCCACTTATATGTCTCACACAAAGAATCCCAACACGGTGCACGAACTACTAGCGCCGACAAGGACCACGCGTGTGCATGCCAGTGTCATTCATGTTACAGAGATATTCTTGTGTGAGTTGGTTATCTAACTTTGCCAGGGCAGTGGTTTACATGATCTGCTATTGTCGATGTTCAGGTGCCGAGGCAATGTGGGAACGCACATTGCTAACGTATCCGGTCACGTGTTGGCCATTGTCTGAATGGACTAGACGTCATGTTTGCTACCCTATGACCAAGGGCTATTCTCAACAGTTTGTAAGCATCTAAGCGCGGGTGTCATTGTGTGATCCCTAGGAGTTTACGCTAGTAATGTTATGAATGAGGTTTGACCGGGATTCGATGCCCGAGGTCGTCGTCTGCTAAAGGGGAGAAATATTGGCTACCTGTTCCCCCGTGCATTCATACCTATAACATGGGCATGTCACAAACACATGCACTCTTGCTTCGGGATTATTTTTTTTTTTTTTAAATTATAAACAGACAACAACCGGTGCTGTAGCTTAGGAGGTACTGAAACTGCGTTTCGAAACTCCCCGCCATACCGCGTCCAGGGTCTGAAAATCAGCTGCAGGAGATGGGGAACATTACCACTTATATGATATAGTATGCGGAATCGGCCGTTCAGACGGAAGTGGCAAACTACTTATCTTTCCTTATCTAGTAAATCACAAGTTAGTTAGTTGCGTATCTTTTTTAGGACGTTTCAGCCATTGACAGAATTTGTTTGTTTGTTTTTTATTTGTTTGTTGTTTGTTATGTTGTTGGCTTCTTTTTTGTTTGGTGATTTCTTGGCAAGACTACGCCAAGTAGTTTGCCATTGATTTCTGAACGACCGGCACTCAATCGTCTATGAAACCAGCGCAATGCGGTCTGCCTTCAAATCGCCGGCAGCTGGGTTTCGAATGTGGGAGTGCGAATTGCGCCTGTAACCCCTTCACCACAGCGCCAGAAATTAAATCACAAACAGTCTATAAATGCTGAGGTTGATTGTAACGGCTTGGAAATTAACGTTCGTGGATCATTAAAATTGCGGAAGATACCACGAAACAAACCAAAAACACGTTGACCCTTGTTTGGCGATATATCGTTTGTTTGTTAAAATAGGATGTCACATGTGACGATATATTATCATGTGGCACTGAATCTAAACATTACCAACAACGGCGACACAATGAAAGAAATTAAACGACGACTATCAATTGCTCTTTAAAGACTAAAACAGCTGAATAAATTATGGAGTGGGACAGACAGAACTACAAAAATTAGATTTTTAAGACCATGCATCATTCCCATTGCAACATACGCCTGTGAGACATGGACACTTACTAAACAAGCTGAACAGCGCATAAACGCCTTTGAATATAAATGTTATAGACGAGTTCTAAGAATATCTTGGGTAAAGAAAAGAACAAATGCATCCATACTTCAAGAGTTGAATATTGAAGAAGGTTGGCTATTAAAGACGATAAAACAAAGAAAATTTTATATTTTGGTCCCTTGAAACGTCATGAAAGTTTGGAGAGAACAATAATGGAGGGGTACATGCCTGGGAAGAGAGGAAGAGGAAGGCCAAAGAGAAGATGGGTGCAGGATGTGGCGGATGATCTCCAGATGAGTGTGTCAGACGCGGGACATCTTGCTTATGATCGAGAGGTTTTCAGGAAGGTTGTTATGGGAGCGAGGTTCTGAAAAGGACATGCTACTGAATGAATGAATGAATGAATGGCACTGAATCAATTAAAATTTGCAACTACACGACAAGAGTGAAGATGTTGGACAATATCACGTCATGGCATTGAGGACAAATACACGACAAGAGTGAAGATGTTGGACAATGTCACGTCATGGCATGGAAGACAAATACACGACAAGAATTAAGATGTTGGACAATGTCACGTCATGGCATGGAGGACAAATACACGACAAGAGTGAAGATGTTGGACAATGTCACAGCATGGCATGGAGGACAAATACACGACAAGAGAGAAGATGCTGGACAATGTCACGTCATGGCATGGAGGATCATCAGTACCAGATATGATTGGCAGCACACTAGGGAGAAGATTATAAACAGATGTGATCACTAACATCACAAGGGAAGGGCCATATGAAGAATGTGTTCTAGTGGGCCATTAATCGTTTTGTGTTGTATTCTTGCTGCCATGTTAGTCTAATATAACAACTGGTCTGGCCAGCGTGTAATCTACAAATGACATTTTCTTGTAACTGAAATATCATAACGTGAAATTTTAATAGTAACCGTAATCTATTATAAGGCACAATTTTTGCATCTGCCAAAAATATTTCCAAACATTAAGTGCTGCAAGGAACAGTCCTAATATAGCAACATGAAATCACATTTGACATAGTGTTGGCCTTGTACACAGACATTGGAGTGGGATATTATGTGTCAAAGACACCACACGTCGTTCATTTCACACGCACACAAAAATTTCCGAATATTTGTTGTCTTCTGATAGCTAATAGTTATCTTTCATTAGCAGATTCCCAGCTGGTTGTATATTTATTATGTAATTAAATAAACAGACTACGGATATTTTCCAAAACAAGAAGCTGTTATTATTATATCCCTTTGTAGCCTATAATGACACTGTGTCCAAGATTGTATCCCGTGATAAATACAATGACAGCTAAATATTGTAATTTGTGCGTTAAGCTAACGAAACATACTTTCCACAAAGCAAAGCACATTATGCACAAGTATAATATATACTAGTTAATTTTAGACTTAGAGAACTCAAGGAAACGAATTGTCTTTCATTTAAGAGAAAACGGGGAGATACTAGAACATTTAACAATTTTCTGTTATCTTTGACAATAACAGATGATGACAGAAGTGAAGTAGACATCAAAACAGAGAATAGGAATAACCGAAAATGCTTTCAATATCATGACATCAGTATTAACACCTAAAGAGATTAACAACGCATTAAAAATGAGAATAGTCAAATGTTATGTACATTTAACCTAAGATGTGACATGGAAAATTGACAATTAACAAGCAGTTAGAAAGTCGATAGAGGCCCTGGAGATGTAGATGTACAGAAGAATGTGTCGTATTTAATGGAAACAAAAAAGATCAAATACATAAGTTCTATACAGACTGGGAGTGAAAAGACAGTTGATAAAAGAAACAAGTTAAATATTTCGGCCACGTTAAAAGACATTTCACTCTAATAAAATTCATGCTGGCGTGTAAGGTTGAAGACAAGTAGGCAAGAGGTAGACAACAATACAAATGATAAGATAATATAAAGAGATGGACGAACATCGGTCTGACAGAATGCACAATCAACACGTGACAGACAACGCCATGACAGACAACGCCATGACAGACAACGCCATGACAGACACCGCTGTAACAGACAACGCTGTAACAGACAACGCCATGACAGACAACCCCATGTCAGACAACGCTGTGACAGACAACGCCATGACAGACAACGCTGTAACAGACAACGCCATGACAGACAACGCTGTGATAGACAACCCCATGTCAGACAACGCTGTGACAGACAACGCTGTGACAGACAACGCTGTGACAGACAACGCTGTGACAGACAACGCTGTAACAGACAACGCTGTGACAGACAACGCCATGACAGACAACGCCATGACAGACAACGCTGTGACAGACAACGCAATGACAGACACCGCTGTGACAGACCACACCGTGACAGACAACGCCATGACAGACAACGCTGTGACAGACAACGCCATGACAGACAACGCTGTGACAGACAGAGCCATGACAGACAACGCAATGACAGACAAAGCAATGACAGACAACGCCATGACAGACAACGCTGTGACAGACCACACCGTGACAGACAACGCCATGACAGACAACGCCATGACAGACAACGCTGTAACAGACAACGCTGTGACAGACAACGCCATGACAGACAACGCCATGACAGACAACGCCATGACAGACAACGCCATGACAGACAACGCCATGACAGACAACGCTGTAACAGACAACGCTGTGACAGACAACGCCACGACAGACAACGCCATGACAGACAACGCCATGACAGACAACGCCATGACAGACAACGCTGTAACAGACAACGCTGTGACAGACAACGCCATGACAGACAACGCAATGACAGACAACGCCATGAAAGACAACCCCATGTCAGACAACACTGTGACAGACAACGCTGTGACAGACAACGCTGTAACAGACAACGCTGTGACAGACAACGCCATGACAGACAACGCCATGACAGACAACGCTGTAACAGACAACGCTGTGACAGACAACGCCATGACAGACAACGCCATGACAGACAACGCTGTAACAGACAACGCTGTGACAGACAACGCCATGACAGACAACGCCATGACAGACAACGCTGTGACAGACAACGCCATGACAGACAACGCCATGACAGACAACGCTGTAACAGACAACGCCATGACAGACAACGCCATGACAGACAACGCCATGACAGACAACGCTGTGACAGACAACGCTGTGACAGACAACGCCATGACAGACAACGCAATGACAGACAACGCCATGTCAGACAACGCCATGACAGACAACCCCATGTCAGACAACGCCATGACAGACAACCCCATGTCAGACAACGCCATGACAGACAGCGCCATGATAGGTAGATAGTTCGCAGTCCCACAATGTAATAGGAAGAAACGTAACTCGACAGGCCATGTGGTCTATATCCCGCGATCTGTGTGTATCTTCCTAGACAGTTTCTATTACCGGTTACGGCTGGGTTAGTTTCGACATTATCCTCAGGGGGGTAAATAAACACGCATTGTGACTGTGACTTGTGTGCTGTACAGCAGAGGGAGCTGTATTAAAGAAGTTACATATAGAATCGTGACGTTGTCCAGCATCTTCTCTCTTGTTGTGTATTTGCCCTCCATGCCAATATCCAGTATCTTTTCTCTTGTCGTGTATTTGTCCTCCATGCCATGACGTGACATTGTCCAGCATCTCCTATCGTGTCGTGTATTTGTCCTCCATACCATGACGTGACATTGTCCAGCATATTTTCTCTTTTTGTGTATTTGTCCTCCATGCCATAACGTGACATTGTCCAGAATCTTCTCCCTTTCCGTGTATTTGCGAATGTGAGCATTTTAACTGATTCAGTGCCGAAGGATAATATATCACCTAATGTAACTTCTCATTGTAACGGAAGTGCGATAGATCGCCAAATAAGGGTCACCATATTATTTGTTTTGTTTCATGATATCTTTCTCAATTTTAATAATCATTGAACATAAATTTACTTTATAATAATATCTTCGTTTCTCGATGGTGAATGTTAGTGGCACATTCTTGAATAGAATAGAATACACGACAATGGAGAAGATGCTTTACAATCTCACGTCATGGTAAGGGGACAAATACACGACCAGAGATAAGATGATGTACAATGTCACGTCATGGCATGGAAGACAAATACACGACAAGAGAGATTATTCTGAACAATGTCACATCTTGGCATGGATGACAAATACGCGACAATGAAGATGATGCTGAACAATGTCACGCCAGTGCATGGGGAACAAGTATGAGAAGATGCTGGACAATGTAACGTCTTAGCATGGAGGATAATCAGTACAAGAAATGATTGGCAGCACAATAAACAGATTGTTGTAAACAGACGAGATCTCTAACGCCACACAGCATGATCTGTAATAGGAAGTTATGTAAGGGTGCCAATAAGTGTGTGGTGATGTATTTCTGCTGCCTTGATAATCTACAATAACAACTGTTCTGACCAGCGTGTGATCTGCAAATGACCTTTTCCTGAAACTAAAATATTAAAATGTGGGATCTTAATAATAACCATATTATATTATAAGATTAACTTCGTGCCCCTGTCAAAATATAATTCCCAAGACTTAGAGGAATGATGAACCAATATACAAAATATTAAACAAAATGTAATATATTATTGGCGTTGAGTATGATTTTATGTGTCAAAGAGAAACACATGTCGTTCATTGCACACATTTAATAAATTTCCAAATTTTTGTTGTCTTCTGATAGCGATTATATGACTGTTACCAACAGATCCCCAGCTGTCTACATACTTATGTTCTTAAATAAACAGGCTTCGGATTTTTTAAAACAAGAAGTTATTATTATTGTATCCCTTTGTTGCCTATAATGAAATAGTGTCCATGATTGTAATCCTTGATAAACACTATAACAGCTATACTATTGTAACTTATGGATTAAGCTAACGAAAGATATCTTTCCACAAAGTAAAACACATTATGCACAAGAATAAAATATAATATAGACTTAAAGAATTTAAGGAAACTAATTGTTTATCCTTTCAGGGAAAACGAGAGGATGCTATAACAAGAAATACGGCTCTCTTATCTTGGATATGTGATAATAGATAATGGCTTAAGTTAAACAGAAATCAAACAGAGAACAGGAATGGGCAAAAAGGGTTTCAACATCTTGAAATTAATATTAACATTTAGAGAGATTTACTACGCAAGGAAAATGAGAATTGTCAAATGATATGTATATTTATCACTGTATATGGCGCGAAAGACTGGACATTGAACAATCAATTAGGAAGTCGAAACGAGACCCCGTGTTGTGGGTATACAGAAGAATATGTCGTGTTTCATGGAAACAAAAGCAATCAAAAGCAGAGTTTCTAGAAAATGGATTGAAAAGAGAGTTTATGAAAACAATGAAAATAACAGAGGCGAGTGAAATATTTCTGCCACCCCAAAAGACATATCACTCTTATAAACACCACACTGGAGGGTAAGGTTGATAACAAGCGAGCAAGATGTAGACAACGATACAAGTGGGCAGATAGCATCAAGAGACGGATGAACAGCAGCCTGACAAAATGTACAGTCAGAGCGGTAGACAGTGTTTGAGATCCATTGCAGCCAACCTTCATTGTGGACATGGTACCAGATTGATTGATTGAACTTACCGTGTCGAGGATTAGAAATCAGCTATACACCATTTCAGAGCAGACCGTGATGCGTTGATTTAACTGGTATTAGGCGTCAGTTGTTCAAATAGTCGATTAAACGTCGACTTCATTGCACCGGGTTTTATCCCATATGGCTCGGTCTCTTTCCGCAGCGCGGAAAGCGTCGCACCAAGCACGAACTCCGTAGCTCTAGGGACGACCCTCAAGAGTCTCCGGAAAAATTAACTCGTTAACTGAATGACGCGGCCCGGAATTGAACCCACAACCTTTGGAGCCCGAGTCAAACGGCCATGAAGACAACGTCTTGACAGACAGCGCCATTACAGACAACATCATGACAGACAACGCCATGACAGAAAACGCCACGACAGATAATGCCATGCCAGAAAACGCCATGACAGCGAGCGAAAGCAAAACAATAATTGTGAGCTTCCAGGTTCTGATGTGTCGAATGTTGTAAACAGCCATCTGTAGGTCGCACACGTACACACACATATACACACACACATACACACACTCACACACCCACACACACCCACACACACACGTTTCTATCTGTCTTCCATTTTCTCTTGTCCCAGCAATCCTGCCAGTTGTCACTTAATTTTCCAATTTATTTAGCCTCAATATGTGTCTAGAAATCTTCACTTTCTGCAACTAGTTTCTCGAATCAAATTACGGTTTTCATGTGTTTCTTGAAAGACTTGCTCATTGGTTTTTCTATCTGTTCATGGTAATCTTTAGATTTTCCTTTGAAACCAAAAATCCACAGCAATTATATGTTTCTCAATTTGACTCTTATTGTCCATGCTTAACATCCATATATAAGTATATATACCATTTCAACACTTTTTTCCTCGCTGCAATTAACATCTTTGTTATTTGGTCAGTATGTTATTTTATCTTGCATTAGGCTACCATTGTCATAGGGGACCTTGCTCTAAACTATATAAGGCACTTCCGTTTAGTTGTCAAAGCTCGTCAACCTGACCTTCACACGCTACAGATATCCACTGTACTTTACATTCACACTGGGCTGGCTTGAGGTCGCATGTCTACATTACCTTAGATGGGTCTCGGATCCCCCATCCATTGTTAACGTGTGGAAACAACTATCATCAGACGGCTCTCCAATCCTGACCGTGCATGAAACACCTGATGTTCTTGTCTTTTCTTTAAATGATTATGTGACAAGGGTTAATTAATCGTCTTAAGCTACTTCCCGTATCTGCCATGGGCGTATATATCGCCGAAATGTTGTCACTGAAAAATTCTCGATTATAATATCAATACAATATATTTTCATTTGCAATCTCCTTTAATTTGATATATAATACTGCATGTCTACTACCATAATAACAACTCTTATTTCATAACTGTGACACACTACTTCCCATCTGTTTTTGTTCTTCCACACCTACTTTTTGTTTTTCATTGAATCTGTTATATTTTATAAGGTTATCATCATTTAGTATATATTATACTTGTGCATACTGTCTTTTGGTTTGTGGAAAGGTGTGTATCGTTATCTCAATGCAGAAGTTACAATATTATAGCTGGTATAGTATTTATCATGGGATACAATCATGGGAATAATTTCTTTATGGGCTAATAAGGGATACAATGTAACCTTCTTCGTTTAAAAAAAAAATCCTATGTTGTTTATTTAAGTATATAATAAGTATACTTAAGCTAAGGATCTGATAATGGAAGGTAGCCATTCCTTGTCAGAAGAATGTACATATTTGGTAATTGTTTGAATGTATGAAATAAAGGACATGTGATTCTATTTGACACATAATAACCTACTCCAACGAATGTGTACAACGGCAAACAATGTTTCAAATTTTATTTCACGTTTTATATCACAAGTTGACGAATGTACGGTTATTATTTGACAGGTACATAAAATGTACCTTTAATAGAATACGATAACTGTTGAGTTCCCATCTTCTAATATTTCCGTTACAAGATAAAGACATTTGTATTTCACACACTCACATCAGACAAATTCTTACCTGAGTTTATCAAGGCAGCAGGATTACATCACAAAACACTTAGTGGCCCCTTAAAGCAACGTCTTCTTGTAGTCTATGTCGTGTGGCATTAGTTATCACATCTATTTACAACCTTCTGTCCCTTGTGATGGTACTGATGACCCTCCAAGTCATGACGTTACAATGCCCATCGTCTTCTCTCATATCGTGTATTTGTCCTCCATGCCCTGACGTGACAATGTCCATCAATTTCTCTCTTGTCGTGTATTTATCCTCCATGCCTTGACGTGACATTGTCCAGCATCTTCTCTCTTGTCGTGTAGTTGTTCTCCATGTCATGACGTGACATTGCCCAGCATCTTCTCTATTGCGTGTATTTACGAATTTTGGAATGTTAATTGATTCATTGCCGAAGGCTAATATATCGCCGCATATAACTTCCCAGTTGGACAGAAGGACGACATATCGCTATACTAGGATCACCGTGTTAGTTGTTTTGTTTCGTGGCAGTTTTAATTCTCAGTGAATGTACATTGACATGATAATACGTCTTCATTTGATTGTGTGCCATGTTTGATTTAAACCTACTTTTTGTTTGTCACCGAATGAGTTAATATCAGTAAACAGAACATTATTTCAGAAAGTTAAGTGTTGATTCATAATCATATGCTATGGCGACAATAAGTTGGCAGTCATATTTCGCCATCTCCATCTCAATTGATTACCCGAATCTTGGATCAGATATATTTTCATGTCTCGATAATGCCTGGTGGCCAGACTGTACAGATATGTATACCCGTGCTTTAGTCTAGCTCATTTCCCATAAATCTTGCCAGTTGTCACAATTCTTTCTTACAGTTTATTTCTGTCAAAATAATCTCTACCGTCTACGTTTAATTTCCTGAATCAATTTCTTGTTGAACTTCGTCACTGGTTTCTCTGTCCGTGGTATTCTTGGCATTTTCCTCAGAAACCACATTCCAGTTGCCGTTATATGTTGCTTATTTTGTCTGCTGGTTGTCCATGAATGCACAATATTACATTCAAGAGCATCAAATCAAATCAAATCAAATCAACTTTATTAGGGTCACAAAATGGGCGCGCAGGCCCGTCTTACATTCGGCCCTTTCAATCACTCGTCTTTCGTTCATCAAGGGCATTATACATTTACATAGGAAGAAAAATAAACATTGTGAAATGAATGTTGTAAACATAAACAAGGCTAATTACCATGTTGTGAGGCCCATCTCCCACCTATCCATACATCACCCCACCCACACAACACGCCCACCTACCCACACACACGCACACCAAGGGACACATACATACCCCACCAACCGACCCATCCCCCTCCCGCACCCACACACACTGCCCTCACCTGATCCCCCAACCAAAACACACTCGCCACCCACAAACATTCCCCCACCAACCCACACATCCCACGCCCATCCACATACACATCCTAACCCACACATCCTCTCCCCACCCACACCTCAAACCACCCATCCCCCAGCCACATCTCCATCGACCACATATTCCCCACCCATGCACACAATCCCCCACCAACCCACACATCGCACATCCACTCACACATCCCCAAACCATACACATACATCCCCACCAACTGACATGTCCCTAACCCCCCCCCCCCCCCCCCCCCCCACACATCCCCAATCCACACACACACACCCCACCACCCACACATACAACTTCCACCCACCGACACATGCCTTAACCTAAACCCCCACCACACAATCCCCCACTCGCACATCACATACACCCCCTACCACGCACTATTCCCAACCCACGCACCACACACACACATATCAATCACCAACACATCCCCACTTACACACCACACACATATCCCCCACCCAGATACCACACAATATTCCCACCCACACCCACACAGACAAGGTTGTGTCCTGTCCCCTCTCTTGTTCATAACATATATAGACAACATTTGTAAAGAAACCAGCCAAGCAGAGACAGCAAGAATACCGCATGACGAGAACACAGAAGAAGAACCATCTGCAAATCTAACCATTAGAGAACTCCTGTTTGCGGACGACCAAGCACTAATAGCAAAATCAGAAGCTGAATTACAAGACCACATGAATAGTCTAAACGAAATGTGTAGGGAACATAACATGAAAATTAGCACAAGCAAAACAGAGGTAATGACTATAACTAAAGAAGAACAAACAGCAACAATTCACCTAAACGAACATCCCTTGAAACAAGTAAAGAGCTTCAAGTACCTAGGAAGTATAATATCATCAAATGGCAGATCAGAAGACGAGATCGAAAATAGGTGCAATAAGGCAAATCAACTCATTGGACAAATGGCACCAATACTAAAGAACAAACATGTATCAATAACTACTAAGAAAGCACTTTACATCACAATCTTCCTACCAACTCTCTGCTACCAATGCCAAACCTGGACAATGACAGAAAAAGAGAAAAGAAAAATCACAACAACAGAAATGAGGTTTCTGAGAAGAATACTCAACGTATCAAGAAGAGATAAGATCAGAAATGAAGAAATCAGGACTAAAGTAGGGGTTAAAGCTGCTCTAGATTTTATTAGAAAGCAGCAAGTCAAATGGTTTGGCCATGCAAGTAGGCTACCAGTCAACAGCATGCCACAACAAGCAATGATGTACAGACCAGATGGAAACAGAGGAAGAGGCCGACCACGTAAACGTTGGACTGAGGGAATAACAGAATCCATGGGAATGTCGATATACGAAGCCCATAACCGGGCACTCTCACGAAGTTTATACTTCACCTCGACACCGCAAGGTACAAGAGGAACATGACGAGACGAGACCCACACAGATACCCTTACCCATCCACCCCACATACCCCCACTCACACACCACAAAAATCCCCCACCCACACACACATACCTCACTCACACAATATCCCCAACCAACACACCACACACCTCTCTCCACCCACACACGCATTCCCTACCCGTCCACTAAACACACTCACTCACGCATACATCCTCCACTACGCACCCACACACCCCCACCCACCCACCCCCAACCAAACATCTCTCGATCACAATACCCCTACCCACACACATCCTCCACCCACTCACACATCCCACCCCGACACATACAACTCCTTTACCCACCTACACATCCCTAAGCCACTCACACACCCCCACCCACACATTCCTCATCCACACAAACACATCTCCCACCCACACACCCCCACATACTTCCCCCAACCACCACAATCCCCTACTCACCCACACATATACCCCACCCATACGCACATTCCCCGCACCCATCACACACATCCCCCACACCACACACTATCCTCCACCCATACCACCACAAACATACCCTCCACCCACACATCATTCACACATCCCCCACCAACACACAGCACACATATCTCAAACCCACACACCATACACTTCTCCCCACCCGCCCTGGCATCCCCAATCCACCCAACACAATCCCCTACCCACACAACCCCGCCTCCCACACATACTTCCTCAAACCATCCACACATCTCCACCCACATAAACACACATCCCCCGCATCCGTCCCATACACATATCCTCCACCCATACACACATCCCCCACACCCATTCCAACACCGCTACTTTCACCCCTACACATTCATCCACACATCCCACCAACACCCACAAATACCACTACCCACCAAAACCCACACACCCCAACCCATCCAAACGCATACCCCCACCCACACACCCCCACCCACACATATCCCCACACTCACACACATCCTCCACATACACTCACAAACACATCTCCCACCCACACACCCCCACATCGTTTCATGAGCTAATAAAGGGTTACTAAGAGTTATATAAAACTATCAAAAGCATATGATGTATATTTAAGATTTAAAATATTGCAAACAGACTTGTGCACGTTTTGTTCTTTTGCTTTCTCTACATGGCGAGGTAATTAGTTTTTTTCAAGTTCGATAAACGTATCTGCCATTAATTAGTATGTGTTAGACTTGTGCAAAATGTATTTTGCTTTGGTGTAAGAAATCTTTCATGAACTCAATGCACATTGTAGACGATGGGGTCAATTATCAAGTGGTACAAGTATGGACACTATTTGCTATTACAAGATTTATTATTGTAGTTTGCCATTGCTATCTGAACGAGATGTCAACACTGAATTCCAGTTGACTGGTGTAGTTGACCTAACTAATTGTGACACATTCTGTTTAGGATATCTACCAGGTTGTGTCTAACAAACTAAGAACAGTTGACCGGTGTAGTTGCTACCTAATTGTGACACATTCTGTTTAGGATATCTACTTGGTTATGTCTACCACACTGATAACAGTTGACAGTTGTAGTTGACCTACCTAATTGTGACACATTCTGTTTAGGATATCTACCAGGTTTTGTCTAACCTACTGAGAACAGTTGACCGGTGTAGTTGACCTACCTAATAGTGACACATTCTGTTTAGGATACCTACCAGGTTGTGTCTAACCTACTGAGAACAGTTGACCGGTGTAGTTGACCTACCTAATTGTGACACATTCTGTTTAGGATATCTACCACATTGTGTCTACCATACTGAGAACAGTTGACTGGTGTAGTTGACCTACCTAATAGTGACACATTCTGTTTAGGATATATACCAGGTTATGCCTCACATACTGAGAGCAGTTGACCGGTATAGTTGACCTACCTAATTGTGACACATTCTGTTTAGGATATATACCAGGTTATGCCTCACATACTGAGAGCAGTTGACCGGTATAGGTGACTTACCTAATAGTGACACATTCTGTTTAGGATATATAAAAGGTTATGCCTCACATACTGAGAGCAGTTGACCGGTATAGTTGACCTACCTAATTGTGACACATTCTGTTTAGGATATATACCAGGTTATGCCTCACATACTGAGAGCAGTTGACCGGTGTAGTTGACCTACCTAATTGTGACACATTCTGTTTAGGATATATACCAGGTTATGCCTCACATACTGAGAACAGTTGACCGGTATAGTTGACCTACCTAATTGTGACACATTCTGTTTAGGATATATACCAGGTTATGCCTCACATACTGAGAGCAGTTGACCGGTATAGTTGACCTACCTAATTGTGACACATTCTGTTTAGGATATATACCAGGTTATGCCTCACATACTGAGAGCAGTTGACCGGTATAGTTGACCTACCTAATAGTGACACATTCTGTTTAGGATATATACCAGGTTATGCCTCACATACTGAGAGCAGTTGACCGGTATAGTTGACCTACCTAATAGTGACACATTCTGTTTAGGATATATACCAGGTTATGCCTCACATACTGAGAACAGTTGACCGGTATAGTTGACCTACCTAATAGTGACACATTCTGTTTAGGATATATACCAGGTTATGCCTCACATACTGAGAGCAGTTGACCGGTATAGTTGACCTACCTAATTGTGACACATTCTGTTTAGGATATATACCAGGTTATGCCTCACATACTGAGAGCAGTTGACCAGTATAGTTGACCTACCTAATAGTGACACATTCTGTTTAGGATATATACCAGGTTATGCCTCACATACTGAGAGCAGTTGACCGGTATAGTTGACCTACCTAATAGTGACACATTCTGTTTAGGATATATACCAGGTTATGCCTCACATACTGAGAGCAGTTGACCGGTATAGTTGACCTACTTAATAGTGACACATTCTGTTTAGGATATATACCAGGTTATGCCTCACATACTGAGAGCAGTTGACCGGTGTAGTTGACCTACCTAATTGTGACACATTCTGTTTAGGATATATACCAGGTTATGCCTCACATACTGAGAGCAGTTGACCGGTGTAGTTGACCTACCTAATTGTGACACATTCTGTTTAGGATATCTACCAGGTTGTGTCTACCATACTGAGAGCAGTTGACCGGTGTAGTTGACCTACCTAATAGTGACACATTCTGTTTAGGATATCTATCAGCTTGTGCCTAACACACTGAGAACATTTGATGAAGAAGACGATTGTTTCGGTCCATTGTGTTACACATAACACAGAGAACTACTAGTTAGTTGGGAAGCCCCTGACCTGTGAACTGACCATATCTATCATTCAACTTATATTCCACATTGTTTAATTAAGACGGATGATAGACCTTTCTAATCATCGCCGCATCATCATTATGTACCATGCCGATACGGCTCGCCATCTCACACAATCACCAGTCTTGTATCATATCCCGATTATGCCATATTGCCGAGCCTTTCCATTATTCACGCAATTTTGCTTCGCCGACATTTTTAACTTTTTACGTGGATCTTTTTCCGCGTTCTTGTCCTCAGTGCCGAACCGTGCGTTCCAATGAATCAATGCGTGCAACTTATACTTTTTAGTGTGCGTTCTTCTCGGCTGACAGTAATCTGGCGGGAATCATGTTGACATTCATTCGATCAATGTATCAATATCCCGGACGAGCCTTCATCTTTGCCTTTACGTAACTCCACCAATAATGAATATGGAAATTATCATCAAACGCTTTAGAACTCGTTAATAGAGAATTAATAAACTTCTTACCTGAGCTTCTGGAAACAATGTGAAAACAAACTGACGTAATCCAGCGAACAATATCACACGTTAAATAATGTGCTGGATAACAATAATAGGCTTGAGCCTCCTAGACTGTAAACTGCCCTTTTAGACAGGGTCTATGAATGATCTCCCTACTCTATCCAGTTCACCTTGAAGCGCAGTTTTCTATTTCGCCGTTCCGAATTCAGGATTGGTCTAGGTTTTGTTCTTTTGGTCCTTCCATTGATTGTTTCCTTGTCAATAGATTCCTACCCCTGTTGTTTATTTGCCGAACGTCGCAATCATTGCATCCAGATATTCACCGAACCCGGGCTTCACGAAAACACATCCGTGCAGTAGTAGAATCTCACAACGTCTCTTTATTTGTTGTTCTCTGACGTATCAGGTTTCCATTGGTTTTCGTGTTGATCGTTCAGTTTGGTGTGTCCTTATGGAAAATCCATTTTCTCCTTTTATGTATCTTCTTTTGGTGTGTGCCCATCATATGGCATCTACTATCTGCATTCTCCAATGCTTGTTCTAAATTTGGTTTAACAATTAGCAAAAAGAAGACACAGATTCTGTCACAAGGTGCTCATGGGGTAAAATCAATCTTTATTGACGACGCCGAACTAATGATGGTAGACCATTTAACATATCTAGGATCAGTGGTAAATAGCAAATTATCCCTAGATCAGGAAATCAACATCCGGATTGGTAAGGCAGCAACAACAATGTACAGGTTAAGAAAAAGGGTCTGGGAGAACAGGAAGCTTACTGCCAAAACAAAAGTCCTTGTCTATCAAGCCTATGTCCTTAGTACTCTTCTTTATGGCAGTGAAGCCTGGACAACTTACCCACACCACGAGAAATGTTTAAAAAGCTTTCATATGCGGTGATTGCGAAGAATTCTTGGTATTAAGTGGCAAGACAAAATCACAAATACTGAAGTATTGGAAAGATCAGGTTGTGTGACGGTTTATTCCATGCTCAGTCTTCGTAGACTTAGATGGATAGGACATCTTAGGAGGATGGATGATGGTAGAATACCAAAGGACATCTTTTTTGGTGAATTACAGATGGGTAAGAGATCTCAGGGTCGGCCTCTACTACGATACAAAGATGTGTGTAAGCCGGACATGATTGATACAGGCATTGATAATGCACATTGGGAGCAAGTCGCCGCTGAACGTGTTGCATGGAGGGCAAACATCAGAAATGGAATAAAGACAAAGGAGAAAATTATTGCAGATAAGTCACACACCGAGCGTGTGAGACGTAAGATGGTGCTTGATGATGGAAATGACCACGTGTTCACATGCACCCACTGTGGACGAACATTTACAGTGCGAATTGGCCTTATCAGTCACATTCGCTGCCGCCATGGGTAAGTAGTTATTATGCCTTTTTGAAGCACAAACTATCGTCTGTCAAGACGGCAAGGTGCCAATGATGAATGAATGATATAGATATGAGGATGTGTGTGTTTGGAGGGGGAGGGAGGGGATTTGTGTGTGGTTAGTGGAATGTGCATGTGGGTTGGGTGATAGGTGTGTGGCTGGGGGATGTGTGTGGGGATGTGTCTATGGATGGGGTGTGTGTGGATAGGGAGATGTGGGGTATGTGTGTGTGGGTGGGTGGGGGATGCGTGTGTGGGTGGGGGATGCGTGTGTTCGTGGGGGATGCGTGTGTGGGTGGGGAGATGTGTGTATGTGTGTGTGTGGGAGAGATGCCTGTGTGCGTAATGGGTGTGTGGTTGGGGATGTGTGTGTGGGTGAGGGATGACTCGGTGAGAGATTGTGTTTGCGTGGATGGGCGTGGGTGGGTGGGTGTTGGTTGGTATAGGAGGGTGGGTGATATTGGGTGGGTGTGTGGGGGTGTGTGCCAGGGGATGTGGTGGATGTATTTGTTTTTGGGTTGGGGGATGGGTGTGGGGGTATGTGTATATGGGTGGGTGATGTGTGTGGTTGGGAATATGTGTATGTGGGAGAAGGGTGGTGGGGTGGGTGGTCGGGGAAAGTTTGTGGGGTGTGTGGGTGGATGGGGGATGTTTGGTTTGGTTTGGTTGTGTGACGGTGAGAGATATATGTGTTTGAAATGTGCGTTTCGGTGGGGGAATGCGGGTGGTGGTTAGTGGTTTGGTGTGTGGGGGTGTGTGTAGGGGTGTGGTGGGGTGTGTGTGGGTTGGGAGATGGGTGGGGATGTGTTTGTGGGTGGTGGGTGTGTGTGTGGGTTTGCGATATATGTGTGTGTGTGTGGGATGTGGGGGTGGGTGCGGGATGTGGGGTTGGGTGGTTGGAGTATATAGGTCTGTGTCGTGGGGGTATGTGTGTGTGTGTGAGTGTGTGTTGGTGGGGAGATGTATGTGTGGGTAATAGATGTGTGTTGGTTGTGGATGTGTATGTGGGTGTTGGATAGATGCGTGTGGGAGGAGTTTGTAAAGATGGGTGGGCTAGATGGTTGGGATTGTGTGGATGTGTGTGGGTGGTTGGAGGATGTGTGGTGGGTGGGGGATGTGTCTCTTAACATTGTTATATGCATTGTCTATGTTTACAATATTCATATGACAATGGTTTTTTTTTCCCTATATATCATGCACTATTGATGAATGAAAGATGAGTGATTGCAAGGGTCGAATGTAAGACGGGCCTGCGTGCCCAGTGTGTTACCCATTGTGTAAAGTTAAAATAATTAATCAATCAATCACCCTCTCTCTCTCTCTCTCTCTCTCTCTCTCTCTCTCTCTCTACTCTCATCTCTCGTCTCTCTCTCTCTCTCTCTCTCTCTCTCTATCTCTCTCTCTCATGGTAAGATAATTGAGATAAAGGAACATGTTGTAGACCCACTCAATCAGTCTGCCTTACAGAGAGTGATACCCTCGCTGGACCGTGGTGCTGAGAATTGGCAGCAGGTGAGACAGCGTTCCCATCCTTGTTCTTTTCCATTCAATCTTATCTTTCCAGTTGTCACCAAGTTCTCCAATTTATTTCTTCTCATAGCCTTTATTTTTTTTTTTTAATGATGTTTTTCAAGAGGTTTGTCTTCAGTATCACATATTGTGTTGAGCAGTCTGGTGACCTGGTCTATTTCGTATTCTTCTAAGGCATTGATCATTTCTGTTGCGATGTTGTCTGGATAAGGAGTCTTGTCAGTTTTCATATGGTTAAGAACAATACACCACACATAAAACAATTAGCTACCTGAAGTAGACACTTATTGACTTGATTCTGGGAGTTGCACGTCTCTCACAACATGCGACTGATGTTGCGTTGTAGTTCAGGATGGAAAAAGAGCAGATTTCTTGTTGATAGTTTCTTGTTGACCTGGTCTGTGAACTGCACTTGTCCCACCGAAAATGTGGCTAATGTAACCCTCTGTTCCGCTGTTGTAATTCGGGGCTGTGAAGAAGGAGACCATTTGCTGACGGTGGTTATCTTTACCGTTCTCTGTACCGCTGAATTTCTCTGCTTGATGAACCAAGTGAACAAACAGCTGGCAAATATTGCTTGCAGAGTCTCTCATCTAACACTAACACAGCACAGTCTCCTGATTATGAATGTTCGCTACATTAACCACGCTCACACTCATTTAGTTCCCTGTCCTGTTCATAATTCACTTTGAATTGTCAACTTATGACTCAGAGAACACTTCACATGCGAACACTCTACGTGGCATCTGTGGCGCGCTGCATACACAAGAATATAGAGAATACTGTTCCAGCGAGTTCGATGTGCCTCAATGCTGCGGAGTGTCATCAAAAGTATATTTCTGATGTTATTCTGACAAAAATGTATTTCTGATGTAATTTTTACAAAGAGTCTTTCGCATATAATTTTCACACTGGTCACTGATGTGATGCAGATACTGGTCAGGTGGCGCTAAATCAACACACCAGTAACAGAGTGAATGTGTTAGTCCCCTGCTCGTTCATAAAGTCATTGCAGTGTCCCGTGACCAACCCAAAATACTGTAAATTACGTATAGTTCAACCCGTGTCAAAGGTCAAAGTTCATTAACTCAAACACTCTACTGGCTTCTAAAGTGTATTTACTTACCTGAATATTACTCCGACGCGACAGCAGACACGATGCACGCAACCTATCACAAGCAGTGAGTGTCTGGTCAGTGCTGTATAGAGGCTAACACATTCCGACACCTACTTAGAATATTAGCAACTTCTAATGCTAGTTCTTAGCGTACCCCGAGGCCGATGGCATACCAGTCGAAATACGCATTATACAACGGTCTCTTTAAAAAGCTCAACAAAAATTACTTTCTACGGATTAAGCCAACTGACTATGCATCCCTCTACCTACCATACACTGATGTGGTCTAAATGTTCATCCCTCTACCTACCTGTCTCTTATACACATCTACCATGCAGTGATGTGGTCTAATTGTTCATCCCTCTACCTACCATACACTGATGTGGTCTAACTGTTCATCCCTCTACCTACCATGCAGTGATGTGGTCTAATTGTTCATCCCTCTACCTACCATGCAGTGATGTGGTCTAATTGTTCATCCCTCTACCTACCATGCACTGATGTGATCTAATTGTTCATCCCTCTACCTACCATGCACTGATGTGGTCTAATTGTTCATCTCTCTACCTACCATACACTGATGTGATCTAATTGTTCATCCCTCTACCTACCATGCACTGATGTGATCTAATTGTTCATCCCTCTACCTACCATACACTGATGTGGTCTAAATGTTCATCCCTCTACCTACCATGCAGTGATGTGGTCTAATTGTTCATCCCTCTACCTACCATACACTGATGTGGTCTAACTGTTCATCCCTCTACCTACCATGCAGTGATGTGGTCTAATTGTTCATCCCTCTACCTACCATGCAGTGATGTGGTCTAATTGTTCATCCCTCTACCTACCATGCACTGATGTGGTCTAATTGTTCATCCCTCTACCTACCATACACTGATGTGGTATAATTGTTCATCCCTCTACCTACAATGCAGTGATGTGGTCTAATTGTTCATCCCTCTACCTACCATGCACTGATGTGGTCTAATTGTTCATCCCTCTACCTACCATGCAGTGATGTGGTCTAATTGTTCATGCTTCTACCTACCATACACTGATGTGGTCTAATTGTTCATCCCTCTACCTACCATACACTGATGTGGTCTAATTGTTCATCCCTCTACCTACCATACACTGATGTGGTCTAACTGTTCATCCCTCTACCTACCATACACTGTTGTGGTCTAACTGTTCATCCCTCTACCTACCATACACTGATGTGATCTAATTGTTCATCCCTCTACCTAACATGCACTGATGTGGTCTAATTGTTCATTCCTCTACCTACCATGCAGTGATGTGGTCTAACTGTTCATCCCTCTACCTACCATACACTCATGTGGTCTAACTGTTCATCACTCTACCTACCATGCACTGATGTCCGCTAATTGTTCATCCCTCTACCTACCATACACTGATGTGGTCTAACTGTTCATCCCTCTACTTACCATACACTCATGTGGTCTAATTGTTCATCCCTCTACCTACCATACTCTGGTGTGTTCTGTCTGCACATCCCTCTACCTACCATACACTGATGTGGTCTAATTGTTCATCCCTCTACCTACCATGCACTGATGTGGTCTAATTGTTCATCTCTCTACCTACCATGCATTGATGTGGGCTAACTGTTCATCCCTCTACCTACCATACGCTGATGTGGTCTAATTGTTCATTCCTCTACCTATCATACACTGATGTGATCTATTTGTTCATCCCTCTACCTACCATACGCTGTGGTCTAACTGTTCATCCCTCTACATACCATACACAGATGTGGTCTAATTGTTCATCCCTCTACCTACCATGCACTGATGTGGTCTAACTGTTCATCCCTCTACCTACCATACACTCATGTGGTCTAATTGTTCATCCCTCTACCTAACATGCACTGATGTGGGCTAATTGTTCATTCCTCTACCTACCATACACTGATGTGGTCTAACTGTTCATCCCTCTACCTACCATACACTCATGTGGTCTAATTGTTCATCCCTCTACCTACCATGCACTGATGTCCGCTAATTGTTCATCCCTCTACCTACCATACACTGATGTGGTCTAACTGTTCATCCCTCTACTTACCATACACTCATGTGGTCTAATTGTTCATCCCTCTACCTACCATACACTGATGGGGGTTAATTGTTCATCCCTCTACCTACCATACACTGATGTGATCTAATTGTTCATCCCTCTACCTACCATGCGCTGATGTGTTCTGTCTGCACATCTCTCTACCTACCATACACTGATGTAGTCTAATTGTTCATCCCTCTACCTACCATAAGCTGATGTGGTCTAATTGTTCATCCCTCTACCTACCATACACTGATGTGAGTCTAATTGTTCATCCCTCTACCTACCATACGCTGATGTGGTCTAACTGTTCATCCCTCTACCTACCATGCAGTGATGTGGTCTAATTGTTCATCCCTCTACCTACCATGCACTGATGTGGTCTAATTGTTCATCCCTCTACCTACCATGCACTGATGTGGTCTAATTGTTCATCCCTCTACCTACCATGCACTGATGTGATCTAATTGTTCATCCCTCTACCTACCATGCACTGATGTGGTCTAATTGTTCATCCCTCTACCTACCATACACTGATGTGATCTAATTGTTCATCCCTCTACCTACCATGCAGTGATGTGGTCTAATTGTTCATCCCTCTACCTACCATACACTGATGTGGTCTAACTGTTCATCCCTCTACCTACCATAGCAGTGATGTGGTCTAATTGTTCATCCCTCTACCTACCATGCACTGATGTGGTCTAATTGTTCATCCCTCTACCTACCATGCATTGATGTGGTCTAATTGTTCATCCCTCTACCTACCATACACTGATGTGGTATAATTGTTCATCCCTCTACCTACCATGCAGTGATGTGGTCTAATTGTTCATCCCTCTACCTACCATGCACTGATGTGGTCTAATTGTTCATCCCTCTACCTACCATGCAGTGATGTGGTCTAATTGTTCATGCTTCTACCTACCATAAAATGATGTGGTCTAATTGTTCATCCCTCTACCTACCATACACTGATGTGGTCTAATTGTTCATCCCTCTACCTACCATACACTGATGTGGTCTAACTGTTCATCCCTCTACCTACCATACACTGATGTGGTCTAACTGTTCATCCCTCTACCTACCATACACTGATGTGATCTAATTGTTCATCCCTCTACCTAACATGCACTGATGTGGTCTAATTGTTCATTCCTCTACCTACCATGCAGTGATGTGGTCTAACTGTTCATCCCTCTACCTACCATACACTCATGTGGTCTAACTGTTCATCACTCTACCTACCATGCACTGATGTCCGCTAATTGTTCATCCCTCTACCTACCATACACTGATGTGGTCTAACTGTTCATCCCTCTACTTACCATACACTCATGTGGTCTAATTGTTCATCCCTCTACCTACCATACTCTGGTGTGTTCTGTCTGCACATCCCTCTACCTACCATACACTGATGTGGTCTAATTGTTCATCCCTCTACCTACCATGCACTGATGTGGTCTAATTGTTCATCTCTCTACCTACCATGCATTGATGTGGGCTAAACTGTTCATCCCTCTACCTACCATACGCTGATGTGGTCTAATTGTTCATTCCTCTACCTATCATACACTGATGTGATCTATTTGTTCATCCCTCTACCTACCATACGCTGTGGTCTAACTGTTCATCCCTCTACATACCATACACAGATGTGGTCTAATTGTTCATCCCTCTACCTACCATGCACTGATGTGGTCTAACTGTTCATCCCTCTACCTACCATACACTGATGTGGTCTAATTGTTCATCCCTCTACCTACCATGCACTGATGTGGTCTAATTGTTCATCCCTCTACCTACCATGCACTGATGTGGTCTAATTGTTCATCCCTCTACCTACCATACACTGATGTGGTCTAATTGTTCATTCCCTCTACCTACCATAGCACTGATGTGGTCTAATTGTTCATCCCTCTACCTACCATACACTGATGTGGTCTAACTGGTTCATCCCTCTACCTACCATACACTGATGTGGTCTAATTGTTCATCCCTCTACCTACCATGCACTGATGTGGTCTAATTGTTCATCCCTCTACCTACCATACACTGATGTGGTCTAATGTTCATCCCTCTACCTACCATGCAGCTGATGTGGTCTAATTGTTCATTCCTCTACCTACCATACACTGATGTGGTCTAACTGTTCATCCCTCTACCTACCATACAGCTGATGTGGTCTAACTTGTTCATCCTCTACCTACCATACACTGATGTGGTCTAATTGTTTCATCCCTCTACCTACCATACACTGATGTGGTCTAATGTTCATCCTCTACTACCATCACTGATGGCTAATGTTCATCTCTACCTACCATCACTGATGTGGTCTAATGTTCATCCCTCTACCTACCATAAACTGATGTGTCTGTTCATCCTCTACCTACCATCATGATGTGTCTAATTGTTCATCCCTCTACCTACCATGCCTGATGTCCTCTACTACCATGATGTGGTTTTGTTTTCATCCTCTACCTACCATACACTGATGTGTCTAATTGTTCATCCCTCTACACCATACTGATGTGTTATGTTCATCCCTCTACCTACCATCTGATGTGGTCTGTTCATCCTCTACTACCATCTGATGTGGTCATCACCCTCTCCTACCATCCTAGTGGTCTAATGTTCATCTCTACCTACATGACTATGCTAATTGTTCATCCCTCTACCTACCATCACTGATGTGGTCTAATTGTTCATCCCTCTACCTACCATACACTATGTGGTCTAATGTTCTCCCTCTACCTACCATCACTGATGTGGTCTAATTGTTCATCCTCTACCTACCATGCACTGATGTGGTCTAATTGTTCATCCCTCTACCTACCATAGCAGCTGATGTGGTCTAATTGTTCATCCTCTACCTACCATACACTGATGTGGTCTAATTGTTCATCCCTCTACCTACCATACATGATGTGGTCTAACTGTTCATCCCTCTACCTACCATACACTGATGTGGTCTAATTGTTCATCCCTCTACCTACCATACACTGATGTGGTCTAATTGTTCATCCCTCTACCTACCATACACTGATGTGGTCTAATTGTTCATCCCTCTACCTACCATGCACTGATGTGGTCTAATTGTTCATCCTCTACCTACCATGCAGTGATGTGGTCTAACTGTTCATCCCTCTACCTACCATACACTCATGTGGTCTAATTGTTCATCCCTCTACCTACCATGCACTGATGTGCGCTAATTGTTCATCCCTCTACCTACCATACACTGATGTGGTCTAACTGTTCATCCCTCTACTACCATGCACTGATGTGGTCTAACTGTTCATCCCTCTACCTACCATACACTGATGTGGTCTAATTGTTCATCCCTCTACCTACCATTACACTGATGTGGTCTAATTGTTCATCCCTCTACCTACCATACACTGATGTGGTCTAACTGTTCATCTCTCTACCTACCATACACTGATGTGGTCTAATTGTTCATCCCTCTACCTACCATGCAGCTGATGTCGGTCTAATTGTTCATCCTCTACCCTACCATACACTGATGTGGTCTAACTGTTCATCCCTCTACCTTACATACACTCATGTGGTCTAATTGTTCATCCCTCTACCTACCATACACTGATGTGGTCTAATTGTTCATCCCTCTACCTACCATACACTGATGTGGTCTAATTGTTCATCCCTCTACCTACCATGCACTGATGTGGTCTAATGTCTCACTCTCTCTACCTACCATACACTGATGTGTTCTAATTGTTCATCCCTCTACCTACCATGCACTGATGTGGTTCTAATCTGTCCATCTCTCTACCTACCATGCACTGATGTCCGCTAATTGTTCATCCCTCTACCTACCATACACTGATGTGGTCTAACTGTTCATCCCTCTACTTACCATACACTCATGTGGTCTAATTGTTCATCCCTCTACCTACCATACACTGATGGGGGTTAATTGTTCATCCCTCTACCTACCATACACTGATGTGATCTAATTGTTCATCCCTCTACCTACCATGCGCTGATGTGTTCTGTCTGCACATCTCTCTACCTACCATACACTGATGTGTTCTAATTGTTCATCCCTCTACCTACCATGCGCTGATGTGTTCTGTCTGCACATCTCTCTACCTACCATACACTGATGTAGTCTAATTGTTCATCCCTCTACCTACCATAAGCTGATGTGGTCTAATTGTTCATCCCTCTACATACCATACGCTGATGTGGTCTAACTGTTCATCCCTCTACCTACCATGCAGTGATGTGGTCTAACTGTTCATCCCTCTACCTACCATGCAGTGATGTGGTCTAATTGTTCATCCCTCTACCTACCATGCACTGATGTGATCTAATTGTTCATCCCTCTACCTACCATGCACTGATGTGGTCTAATTGTTCATCCCTCTAGCTACCATACACTGATGTGATCTAATTGTTCATCCCTCTACCTACCATGCACTGATGTGGTCTAATTGTTCATCCCTCTACCTACCATGCAGTGATGTGGTCTAATTGTTCATCCCTCTACCTACCATGCACTGATGTGGTCTAATTGTTCATCCCTCTACCTACCATGCAGTGATGTGGTCTAATTGTTCATGCTTCTACCTACCATACACTGATGTGGTCTAATTGTTCATCCCTCTACCTACCATACACTGATGTGGTCTAATTGTTCATCCCTCTACCTACCATACACTGATGTGGTCTAACTGTTCATCCCTCTACCTACCATACACTGATGTGGTCTAACTGTTCATACCTCTACCTACCATACACTGATGTGATCTAATTGTTCATCCCTCTACCTAACATGCACTGATGTGGTCTAATTGTTCATTCCTCTACCTACCATGCAGTGATGTGGTCTAACTGTTCATCCCTCTACCTACCATACACTCATGTGGTCTAACTGTTCATCCCTCTACCTACCATGCACTGATGTCCGCTAATTGTTCATCCCTCTACCTACCATACACTGATGTGGTCTAACTGTTCATCCCTCTACTTACCATACACTCATGTGGTCTAATTGTTCATCCCTCTACCTAAGATACTCTGGTGTGTTCTGTCTGCACATCCCTCTACCTACCATACACTGATGTGGTCTAATTGTTCATCCCTCTACCTACCATGCACTGATGTGGTCTAATTGTTCATCTCTCTACCTACCATGCATTGATGTGGGCTAACTGTTCATCCCTCTACCTACCATACGCTGATGTGGTCTAATTGTTCATTTCTCTACCTACCATACACTGATGTGATCTATTTTTTCATCCCTCTACCTACCATAAGCTGTAGTCTAACTGTTCATCCCTCTACATACCATACACAGATGTGGTCTAATTGTTCATCCCTCTACCTACCATGCACTGATGTGGTCTAACTGTTCATCCCTCTACCTACCATACACTCATGTGGTCTAATTGTTCATCCCTCTACCTAACATGCACTGATGTGGGCTAATTGTTCATTCCTCTACCTACCATACACTGATGTGGTCTAACTGTTCATCCCTCTACCTACCATACACTCATGTGGTCTAATTGTTCATCCCTCTACCTACCATTGCACTGATGTCCGCTAATTGTTCATCCCTCTACCTACCATACACTGCTGTGGTCTAACTGTTCATCCCTCTACTTACCATACACTCATGTGGTCTAATTGTTCATCCCTCTACCTACCATACACTGATGGGGGTTAATTGTTCATCCCTCTACCTACCATACACTGATGTGATCTAATTGTTCATCCCTCTACCTACCATGCGCTGATGTGTTCTGTCTGCACATCTCTCTACCTACCATACACTGATGTGTTCTAATTGTTCATCCCTCTACCTACCATGCGCTGATGTGTTCTGTCTGCACATCTCTCTACCTACCATACACTGATGTAGTCTAATTGTTCATCCCTCTACCTACCATGCAATGATGTGGTCTAATTGTTCATCCCTCTACCTACCATACACTGATGTGAGCTAATTGTTCATCCCTCTACCTACCATACACTGATGTGGTGTAATTGTTCATCCCCCTACCTACCATACACTGTTGTGAGCTAATTGTTCATCCCTCTACCTACCATGCACTGATGTGGTCTAATTGTCCATCCCTCTACCTACCATGCACTGATGTGGTCTAATTGTTCATTCCTCTACCTACCATACACTGATGTGGTCTAATTGTTCATCCCTCTACCTACTATACACTGATGTGGTCTAATTGTTCATCCCTCTACCTACCATGCACTGATGTGATTGATTGATTGATTGATTGATTTAGGAACCGACATTACAGCATTCGGGACATTCCCATAAGCGCTCCGTCCCCATCCTCAGCAACCAGCGAAGAGTTCTAACACTAATAGTTCCAGTAGCAATCTGATTATATGTCCGTCTCGCCTTATAATTAGATCACTGATGTGATCTAATTGTTCATCTCTCTACCTACCATACGCTGATGTGATCTAATTTTTCATCTCTCTACCTACCATACATTGATGTGTTCTGTCTGCCCATCCCACTACCTACCATACACTGATGTGATCTAACTGTTCATCCCTCTACCTACCATGCACTGATGTGATCTAATTGTTCATCCCTCTACCTACCATGCACTGATGTGGTCTAATTGTTCATCCCTCTACCTTCCATGCACTGATGTGGTCTAACTGAAACTACGCAACTTAACTCTAATTCTCCCTCATCTTTGTCTCTGTACAATTGTCTCTGCATTTCTGATTCTGCATTCCTCAACGAATGTTAAATGCGACTTTTGAACGAGACTTGAAGACGACCTTGAACGAACGCCTGAACGAGAATCTGCACCAGTCTTTGATCCCGTGCGTGGACATGTGTCTAAACGATGCTCTGAACCATACTTCAAATAAATGTCAAACGCCAGCTGTGAATGAATTTCCAGCAGGTAGTATCTGCTGTGATATCGGCCGAAGTCTGGTAAACAAACGCCATGTTGGCTGCATGTAAACATAAACATGAAACATGTGTGTCTACGAAAAGCAACAGCAGGTGACTGTTGATTGGTTGGTTGGCACGTATCTGGTCAAGAGAATATAAGCACAACAATATGAGATGAAGATATAACTCAGCTGCCGTGTTATCAACAACGGACAACAGTAGCGGTACGATCAGGGAATTTGATTTTCAACAAGTCTACCAAGCTGCAAACAGTGACCGTGATCTCCAACATGAAAACTATATGTTGTGTACTACTGTTGGGTGTTCTGTGCCTGCAAGCTCTAGGACAAGTCCGCCGTAAGTTTCGCAGAGCCAATCATTTATATTGTATTATATGTACAAGATCTGCAGCATTTTGTGAATGCGGTTATACCGGGTGTTTGTAAAGTCTTATTACAATAGTCACTGCTTTGGTCTAAGGCTATTTTCAGGAAGCTGGAAAGTACCAAGGAGGTATTCATTATAACAGGTGATGGAAATGTCCCAATGACTGCTCTTTTCCAATTGTGAAATACCTTCTGCAACGTTGTCTGTTAATATTTATTTAATGGTAATTCTAATTGCTTCTTTCAGTTCCTCAATTGTGTATACACTATTTTTGTCAATATTTCTTTTCAAAACACCCCATACATAATTATATAATGGAGTTAGACCTGGAGAACGGGCAGGCCAAATTATGTGTGATAATATGCGATTTGTGAAAATGTCTTCCAAGTAATACAGTGATGCTCAAGCTGTAGGCAATTGCACCATCTTGCTGGAACCAAGCTTCTTCAATTTCACCTTCATTCAAGTGTTCTGGAAAAAGGTTCCAGAATGTCAGTACGGGACCGATTGGCATTTATAGTGTTTTTGAAGAAATTTGGTCCAATAAAACGTTTTCATTTGACGGCACACCATACGACAATTTTCTGATCGTGTAGAGGCCCTTCATGAAATGCATTGGGATTGAAAGACCCCCCCCCCCCCCAAATACGATTATTTGTGCTATTAACGATTTCAGATGGATGAAACCATGCCGCATGTGAGAAGAATGTTACATCGAGAGCTAAAAATGCTTGAAAACACGTGGCGTAGTTGACTCTGGATTGATTGTCACACTCTGTTAGTTCAGACACAACAGACAACAGAGTATGGGTGAACATTTAATCGTTGTGTACGAATTGTATCACTGAATCACTGATACGTTCACATGTTCTGAATTGCATGGACATTTCTAGATTCTGTCTAGACATCTTTCTTCAGACACAGCAGGCCTGGCAGATCGTGGAGAATGTTCAACATTTCCCTTAGCAAGAAACGTATTCAACAAATTTCTAATCGTAATGCGATGATTAGGTTGTTTATCAAGAAATTTTGCTATAAATCTTTGACCAAATATTCGTGTCTATCTACCACCATTTCGAAACACTTGCTCAACCGAAAAACATTATTTCTTCTATTGATAACACTGTGTACAACATCAGAAACTTTGGGAAATCATGAGGAATATGGGCTTTCCATCACATGTAGTACAACTCATAAAAATGCTCTATCTAGACCAACAAGCAGCAGTTAGAATAGATGGCGAGACATCAGATTGGTTTGACATCAAGCAAGGAGTCCGTCATGGCTGCGTGCTGTCACCCTATATTGTTTAACCTGTACGCCGAAAATATAATGAGAAATGTAAGACATGATATAAACAGGGAGCTATATGATGCCCTAAATATCGGCGGTCATGACATACCAGAGATTCGATATGCTGATGATACAATATTACTATCCACAACACAGAATGACATAGAAAACCTAATAGCCTCAACCCAATTGAATAGTGAAAATCACAACTTATATCTTAACATAGCAAAAACAAAGATAATGCATACAGATAAAACTACTATGGAGAAAGAAATATACATTAATGGGGTAAAATTGGAGGTGGTGGAAAATTTTGAATATCGTGGGTCATTGATTACCAACAACGGCGACACAATGAAAGAAATTAAACGGCGACTATCCATTGCTCTTCAAAGACTAAAACAGCTGAATAAATTATGGAGTGGGACAGACAGAACTACAAAAATTAGATTTTTAAGAGCATGCATCTTTCCCATTGCAACATACGCCTGTGAGACATGGACACTTACTAAACAAGCTGAACAGCGCATAAACGCCTTTGAATATAAATGTTATAGACGAGTTCTAAGAATATCTTGGGTAAAGAAAAGAACAAATGCATCCATACTTCAAGAGTTGAATATTGAAGAAGGTTGGCTATTAAAGACGATAAAACAAAGAAAATTGAAATAGTTTGGTCACTTGAAACGTCACGAAAGTTTGGAGAGAACAATAATGGAAGGGTATATGCCTGGGAAGAGAGGAAGAGGAAGGCCAAAGAGAAGATGGGTGCAGGATGTGGCGGAAGATCTCCAGATGGGTGTATCAGACGCGGGACATCTTGCTTATGATCGAGAGGTTTTCCGGAAGGTTGTTATGGGAGCGAGGTTCTGCAAAGGACATGCTACTGAATGAATGAATGAATTGATAACACTATTCTGTTTGGAGTGCAAAGATTTACCCCAGCAGAGGACAGCCATTAGTTGTATATTGCTTCACGATGGACTGTGGAGCATATTTTTTTTATGACGTCGTGTACTTCATTTTTCAAATTGTTTCTACATATAAAGTGTAGTGAGACTTTACAAACACCCGGTATTGCACTGGTAGTATGTTGTGACAAGTGGAAACTTCAATGTTCCGGGTGGAGTGGCTTGGATCGCTGGACAGGACGCAGACTGAGATCATGTCATGGATTTTCTGTCCAGAGCATGCAGGAGTGCGAGACAGTGAACCGATTAAGATATTAGATGTCCCTGCTCCTCTGGAGGGAGAGCTTCGTAGGTGGTCATGTTTCTCAATCTCACGCGATCACCAGAGTCGTGGATTAGCTCAGTTTCTTGTCTCCACCATAATCCATCCAGGTATTTATTCTCTGCCTTTCCCTTGTTCTCTTCTCTTCGATCTTGCCAGTTGTGACCAAGTTCTACAATGTATTTATTCTCATAACGTAGCCAAACAATGGTGGCAGCCTGCTTTAATTTCTCTATTCAGTGTACGGTTTTCATGTGTTTCTCATAGGACTTGGTCATTGCTTTTTCTGTCTGTCCATGGTATTCTGTGTGCTTCATCCGTAGAAACCACATTTCCACAGCCATCAGATGTTTCTCAGTGTATCTGTTTATTGTCCACGCTTCACATCCATACACAAGTACAGGTTCTATGTAACACTTCAACATTCTTTATTCTCGTAGCAAATGACATCTTTTTTTTTCGTGGTCGGTATATTTTCCATCTTCCACAAGGCAACCTTCGCTATGGCGATTCTTGTTCTAATCTCTTCAATGCATTTCCCATCAGATGGTATGACTGTTCCGAGATAATTGTACCGATTCACTCGCTTACGAATATTCCCATTTACTTGTATATTGAATCGTGTTATTTCCTTCTTCCTGGTGACGACAATACTTTGTGTCTTCTTATAATTTAATTATAATCCTAATTGCTCACTGAGAGCAACTGTAGGGTAGACTCTCTTGGAACGGGTGGAGAGTGCGACTAAACAAATTATCCATATTTGGAAGGACTGATTCAGAAAGAATGAGCAGAGGGCCGAGACGATACTCGGCAAAGTTGAATAGCCTTATAGTACATCGCCTTCAAATCCAGCATTTTTGTATGTTTGTGTTTTCTAGGGAAGTTTACGTTGAGTAGTTTGCCATTGTTTTCTCAACGACCAACATTAATACCAGTATGCGGGTGCGCGAATTGCTTTCGTAATCCCTTTGCCACAGCGGCCAGCGGGATACTCAATTTTCAGACGACACGCCGGGCTTCACTGGATGTTGAAGAGATGGCGGCGTGTGTAGGGATGTCCCTAGACAATGGCGGCGTGTGTAGGGATGTCCCTAGACAATGGCGTCGTGTCTTTACTTAACTATTGTAAGAAACAATATAGAATATATGGTCCTCTCTAGCTCGAGGTGTATCTGTATTGAAACATGTAAATATATATAAAACATATTAAACAGCAACACCTCTCTTGTAAAAGTCAGATGATGTGACGGAAGATGTCTTGTATAGATGTGAACAATAATCGTCATGTGAGAGGTAGCCTTTAGACAGATGGAAAACATCACTGCAAACCTGTCTACTGATTTGAGACATATGTGTTGAAATGCTGTGTGCGTTTGACACGCCGACAATAATCAGGTAAGCTGACGACATATCTACTGGCAATCCAAGTATGGTGTCTGTGGAGAATGCAAGAACACGTATCAGAACATCCTTCTGGAGCAGAACACACGAAAACAGTACATTGACTAGAGAAATGAAGTACATATAATCACGAGATTTGGGCACATTGTAGAAGAAATACACTTAAACAGTTTCTAACAAGCAACACTGATGCGAAAAGATCAAGTTTAAGGCAAATCGATAAATACCTGTCTGTGTTTGTTATCTGTCACTTTTTCGCAGGCATTAGAATACCTAACAGTTTTTATTGTGTACTGTTTTATCCTGCTGGAACCGTTACGTCTGCTACTTCTCAAACCCCTAGACGACTTGCTGATATGGATAAGAACACAGACGTGATCCGACAGTAGTGGTGGCCAACAACGACCACCCACGCTTACTGGCATGATATAAGGTGGTGAATGTGAAGATGATGATGATTGCCTGGTACTCCCACAACTACCTAACACCAGCTTGGTTGCGCGGCTGCCTATTTCATGCATTGAATTCATATTTGTTTGTGAATGTTCAAACCTGAAACTCTAACGGCTCATTTCTGTTTCAGCATCGTTTTGTTATTTGCCCGCCGTCACAGGACTTTGCAGAGGTTCATTTCCTAGATATTATTACAACTCACAGGCAGGGAAGTGTCAAGGGTTTACTTACGGAGGATGTGGTGGTAACGAGAACCGGTTTGAAACCATTCAAGAATGCCAAGATACATGCGGTGCGTAAAATATTCAGCTTGCAGGACTGTCTGTCGGAAACTAAAACAACCAAGAACCACGATACAGATATGTCCACATAAGTAATAAACATGCTGAACAAAATATATGCTTCTGCTGGTTTACGAAGAGAATGTCCGTTTATGTTGGTTTTTGTGTATGAAGGTGCCAGTACAGGAGAACGTATTTATAGAAGCATGATAACCTATTCAGTTACAAGGAAATGCATACATATTAGTTACATTTATTGGAAGCATTTTCTCTCATTACGAGCCTATCTCTCTATCCCCATCTCTCTGCCTCGTGCTTTCTCTTTCTCTATCTCTAGCTCCGCTGCTTTTTGCAGTTTATATTAACGATCGTCCTTTATATCTCAATACAACTTGTGATCTATTTGCAGACGATTGTACTATATATACTTGTCAAGAGAACCGCAGTGAATTAGAGAATTCTTTACAAAAAGAACTTGATAATCTTAATAAATGGAGCAATTGAATCCCGCATGCAAATTAACATCGACAAAACTAAACCCATGCTAATAACGGCCAGACATAAACTACAGACACTAGTCATAACTGGAGCACGGCTCGAACTCCGCATGAACACGTTTTTTTTTATTATGTTGCATATCCCTTACAGGACGATGCAGTCAACACCAGCATTGTTCAGCTGCTGTTGATGTACTAGGCAAGATTACGCTCAGTAGTTTGCGTTACCTATAGTTAATGTAAATGTACATAAAACATGACTTCCCCTCATACGTGTGTGTGAGTGAGTTTACTCTCTTCAACTATGTGAGAACAGTGTAATAACAGATACAGAAAATAACGAAAGACAGACAGACAGACAGAATAACAGACAAAATAAACAGCAGCGACACCAAGCCGGTCTTTTTATAGAAATGCACACATAGTCACGTGGCAGTTTTCTTGTTTATCTTCCAGTCCCAAAGTAAGTCGGTCAGTCAATCATTCATTACACTCAAACAAAGAGGCAATGCATTACAGACAACGTAATCATGTGCCATGCCGATAAGTGCAAGAGATCATTGTTCGTCATCTGACTCGATCACCAGAATTGTGGATCGGCTCTGTATTCTTGTCTCGATTATCACTTGTGGCCAGCCAAATGTTTTCCTATTTGTTTTTCACTTGCTCTTTTCCAGCAATTCTGCCGATTGTCGCTTAGTTTTCCTGTTTATTTATTCTCAAAATGTGCCACAAAAAATCTTGACTGTTTGTGTCTAGCTACTCAGAACCATTTACCATGTTCATTTGTTTCTTTCTCATAGACTTTTCTATTTGTTTTTCTCTGACACCACAATTCCATTAGATGTTTCGCACTTTGTCTGCTTAGTGTCTAGGCTTCACATCCATATAACAGTATTTGTTCTATATGGCATTTCACCACATTTGACCTCGCTGCAATTGACATCTTCTTTATTGGTCAGACTGTATGTTTCATCTTGCAATAGGCTACCATTGCCATAGGACATCTTGCTCTAATCTTCTACAAGGCACCTTCCTTCATATGTCACATCCCGTCAACCTTACGTGCACATACTACATGGATCTCAACTGTTCTTTACATTCACACAGGACAGGCTGGGCCTGGCATTTCGTGTCTATAATAGCTTAGATACGCATCCCGTATCAACATTTTACGTGTTGACAATAACTATCATCAGACGACACCCCAATCTCGACCCTGCATCAAACACCGTGATATATGCAGTCACAACACCCTGGAATATGCAGTCACAACACCCTGGATATACAGTCACAACACCCTGGAATATACAGTCACAACACCCTGGAATATACAGTCACAACACCCTGGAATATACAGTCATAACACCCTGGAATATGCAGTCACAACACCCTGGAATATACAGTCACAACACCCTGGAATATACAGTCACAACACCCTGGAATATACAGTCACAACACCCTGGAATATACAGTCACAACACCCTGGAATATGCAGTCACAACACCCTGGAATATACAGTCAAAACACCCTGGAATATACAGTCACAACACCCTGGAATATGCAGTCACAACACCCTGGAATATACAGTCACAACACCCTGGAATATGCAGTCACAACACCCTGGAATATACAGTCACAACACCCTGGAATATGCAGTCACAACACCCTGGAATATACAGTCACAACACCCTGGAATATACAGTCACAACACCCTGGAATATGCAGTCACAACACCCTGGAATATGCAGTCACAACACCCTGGAATATACAGTCACAACACCCTGGAATATACAGTCACAACACCCTGGAATATACAGTCACAACACCCTGGAATATACAGTCACAACAATCTGGAATATACAGTCACAACACCCTGGAATATGCAGTCACAACACCCTGGAATATACAGTCACAACACCCTGGAATATACAGTCACAACACCCTGGAATATGCAGTCACAACACCCTGGAATATGCAGTCACAACACCCTGGAATATACAGTCACAACACCCTGGAATATACAGTCACACCACCCTGGAATATACAGTCACAACACCCTGGAATATACAGTCACAACAACCTGGAATATACAGTCGCAACACCCTGGAATATACAGCCACAACACCCTGGAATATGCAGTCACAACACCCTGGAATATGCAGTCACAACACCCTGGAATATACAGTCTCAACACCCTGGAATATGCAGTCACAACACCCTGAAATATACAGTCACAACACCCTGGAATATACAGTCACAACACCCTGGAATATACAGTCACAACACCCTGAAATATACGGTCACAACACCCTGGAATATACAGTCACAACACCCTGGAATATGCAGTCACAACACCCTGAAATATACAGTCACAACACCCTGGAATATACAGTAACAACACCCTGAAATGTACAGTCACATCTCCCTGAAATATACAGCCACAACACCCCAAAATATACAGTAACATCAACTTGAAATATATAGTCACAACATCCTGAAATATACAGTAACATCAACCTGAAATATACAATCACAACACCCTGAAATATACAGTAATAATATCCTGAAATATACAGTCACAACGCCCTGAAATATACAGTCACAACACTCTGAAATATACAGTCACAACACCCTGAAATATACAGTCACAACACCCTGAAATATACAGCAAGAACACCATAAAATATACAGTCACAACACACTGAAATATACAGTCACAACACCCTGAAATATACAGCAAGAACACCCTGAAGTATACAGTCATAACTCCCTTTAATATACAGTCATAAATGCTTCTGCGCCTGCTGTTTTGTCTGTTCTCTAACTGATTATGTGTCATGGGATGTTTAATCGCTTTAAGCGACTTCCATGTCTGTCATTGGTTTATATATCGCCGAAATGTTATCATTGCAAAATACTATCTCGATTATAATGTCAATAAACTAGTTTTTCGTTAGTAATCTCCTCTAATTTGATATATAATACAACATGTCTGCTACCATATTAACAACATTTAGATCGTTACTGTGCCACATTCATACTTCACATGTTCCGCCAGCCATTGTTGTTCTGTCCAAATCCACTTTTTGTTTGCTATTAAAACTCTTCAGTTGAATAAGTCTGTCATTGATTAGTATATATTATAGTTGTGCATAATGTGTTTTACTGTGTGGGAAGTTATGTGTCATTAGCTGAATGCATCTTACAATATTATAGCTGTGATAATATTTACTATGGGATACAACCATGGACACAATTGATTTATAAGGCTACAAAGGGATACAATAATAACAACTTTTTGGTTTGAAATATCCGAAGATTATTAATAAAGGTACACAAGTATTAATCAACTGGAGATATGCTAATGAAAAGTAACTTTTCGCTATCAGAATACGAAACATAATTTGGAAATTTGTTAAATGTGTGAAATGAAAGACATGTGATTCTCTTTGACACATAATATCCTACACCAATGTCTTTGTACAGGGCAACAAAATAATAAAATTTTATTTCACGTTTATCAAGGTGTTTGAGAAGTTGTTTTCAGTATTGGGATTATTTTCTGACAGGTGCATGAAATGTACCTTTAAATAAAATAAGATAGCAGTTGAGTTCTCGCGTTCAAGTATTTCAGTTACAAGATAAAGCAATTTGCAAGTCACACACACGTTAGACCAATTGTTGCCTGGGTTTATTAAGACAGCAGGAATGCGTCACCAAACACTTAATAGCCGCCCTTAAATCAATCAATCTTGTGCCATGCCGGAAAGCGTTGGGCGTTCAGTGACTCGCCATTTCACTCGATCACCAGAGTCGTAGGATCAGCTCAGTGTTCCTGTCTCGAAGATGCCAGCGTGGTTAAGCCATCCAATGTATTTTCTTTTTCGGTCTTCCCCTTGGTCTGTTCCCCTCGATCTTGCCAAGTTGTCACCTAAGTTCTCCAATCCATTTCTTCTCATAACATGTCCAAAAAATGTTGACTGTCTACGTATTAATTTATCTAATCAATTTACGATTTTCATTTGTCTCCCTGTAGTACTTGGTCATTGGTTTTTTCTGTCTGTCCATAGTATTCTTTGCATTTTCCTCAAAAACCACATTTCTGCAGCCATCAGATGTTTTTTCAGCTTGACTGCTCATTGTCCAAGTTTCACATCCATACATAAGAACAGGCTATATGTATCTCCTCGACACTCTTTTTCTCGTTTCAATTGACAATCATTTTAATTGGTCAGTATGGTTTTCATCTTGCTAAAGGCTACTTTCGCCATGGCGATTCTTGTTCTAATCTCTTCAAGGCATCTCCCATCAGATGTTATGACTGTTCCGAGATAATTGTACCGATTCACTTGTTGAAGAATATTCCCATTTACTTGTATATTACATTGTGGTATTTCGTTCTTCCTAGTTACGACCATAATCTGTGTCTTTTTACAATATAATTCCAACGCCAGTTGTTCACAGTGTGCAACAAAGTTGTCTCAGTGCTACAGGGCTCAAAGAATGAAGCAAACCAGATTTCTGGTGTCTTCGCTGTTTTGTTTGGGTGCTCAGCCATCTACTTATGACAGTTATTTTTCCGACAGCAACACACCAAGATTGTAACAATGAATGGTTTGGACAAAGATATTGGTGTATGTTGCTAATTATAATCTCATTGTTAAAGTAGGATATGTAACCCTGAGAATGGAAGCTACCTTTCTGGTATCCCGTGGGAGACCGTTTGCTTTGATCCTGGGTGACAGTTTGTGAAGTTGGTGTTCACGGACTTAACGAATGCTGTTCGGATTTCTTGGCAGATGAGAATGATGCCACTTGTCATGTTTTACAGGATACCCCTCTTACACTGAACCTGTCACATCCCCACACAGGACAATATGGTTTAAGCTGCATCTGAAACACTAAGTACTTTTGTTTTCTTCATAGTAGCACGGGATAACGCAGGAAACATTTGTTGTAACACGTCTGAATTCCGTATGGTTGCGAACACAGTGGCATCATAGATAAACAATTTCACCATTGAATGAGCTCTGGCAGCTGGAGTGTGTTCCATGTATGTCGTTGCAGGTAGATATGTAGCATTACAGCAGTTTATAGCACAGATATCGGATTACAGCTCAACGAGGTGACGTGCCCCAATGGCTGTTGAGGGCGACACCAGGAGCGAGGAAAACTACGTTCACTGGTGATGATACAATTCTGGATATGTACACAGACCCAAAGACACGCTCGGATGTCTATCACATCCCCCCCCCCCGATTCTGTGAAGGGTCTGCTGGTCTGGTACACAGCTTTCAACTCATGGGGGGGGGGGGGATGATTACTTTGGACGTGCCTTCAGGCCGCACAGTGGTTTCATCTGTCGCAGTACAGTCGCTTGACAGCCCTCATCAACATAGCAAAGTTGTGGCGCCAGATCTTTCTCGGAGTGCTGTATCAGAGCTCAGCTCTAAAGGTAGTGTTACCTAGTAAGGAAAATAGATTCCCATCCAGATATCGCGAACTACAATTCTCAAGCCAAGCATTCCCATGGACACAATCGCATAGCGGTTTCAGTGATCAGTCACTATCAACAGCTGTGTCGCACAGACAAAGATCATCTACACACCAGTAGTTTACTGATTCACAAAGCGTGGCGTCTGTAGATCAATTATACATGGAGACCGAAGTCTATGGTGCTGCACAAGTTTCACCAGCGAATCCTTATGAATTGCTAGAAGATCTGTAAACCAAGAAGATGTGATTCTTTCCAAGGGGACTTTAGAGTCGTCACCAAAATTCCAGAGGTTTTATAGAACGCCCACCTTCTACTCCTTTGGTCGGTCAGTTGTGGCCAGACGTTTGCCATCCTGCCTGAGACAAGTATTTCGTGTCTATAATAGCTTAGATGGGTCGCGGATCGCGTATCAACATTTTACGTGTTCACAATAACTATCATCAGACGATACCCCAATCTCGACCCTGCATCAAACACCGTGATATATACAGTCACAACACCCTGGAATATACAGTCACAACACCCTGGAATATACAGTCACAACACCCTGGAATATACAGTCACAACACCCTGGAATATACGGTAACAACACCCTGGAATATACAGTCACAACACCCTGGAATATACGGTAACAACACCCTGGAATATACAGTCACAACACCCTGGAATATACGGTAACAACACCCTGGAATATACAGTCACAACACCCTGGAATATACGGTAACAACACAATGGAATATACAGTCACAACACCCTGTGGAATATACAGTCACAACACCCTGGAATATACGGTAACAACACCCTGGAATATACAGTCACAACACAATAAAATATACAGTAACAACATCCTGAAATATACAGTCACAACACACTAAAATATACAGTAACATCACCCTGGAATATACAGTCACAACACCCTGTCATATACAGTCACAACACCCTAAAATATTCAGTAACAACATCCTGAAATATACAGTCTCAACACCCTGCCATATACAGTCACAACACAATAAAATATACAGTAACAACATCATGAAATATAGTCACAACACCCTGCCATATACAGTCACAACACCCTGCCATATACAGTCACAACACAATAAAATATACAGTAACATCACCCTGGAATATACAGTCACAACACCCTGCCATATACAGTCACAACACCCTGCCATATACAGTCACAACACAATAAAATATACAGTAACAACATCCTGAAATATACAGTCACAACACCCTAAAATATACAGTAACATCACCCTGGAATATACAGTCACAACACCCTGTCATATACAGTCACAACACCCTAAAATATTCAGTAACAACATCCTGAAATATACAGTCTCAAGACCCTGCCATATACAGTCACAACACCATAAAATATACAGTAACAACATCCTGAAATATACAGTCACATCACCCTAAAATATACAGTAACAACAACCTAGAATATAGTCACAACACCCTTCCATAGACAGTCACAACACCCTAAAATATACAGTAACAACATCCTGAAATATACATTCACAACACCCTAAAATATACAGTAACAACACCCTGGAATATACAGTCACAACACCCTGCCATATACAGTCACAACACCCTAAAATATACAGTAACAACATTCTAAAATATACAGTCACAACACCCTAAAATATACAGTAACAACACCCTGGAATATACAGTTACAACACCCTGCCATATACAATCACAACACCCTAAAATATACAGTAACAACACACTGAAATATACACTAACAATACTATGAAATATACAGTAACAAAACCCTGGAATCTACAGTAACAACACCCTTAAATGTGCATTCACAACACCCTGAAATATACAGCAACAATACCCTGGAATATACAGTAACAACATCATGAAATATACAGTAACAACACCATGAGATGCACAGTGAGAACACTCTGAAACAAAACAGTAACAATACCTTGACATTTACAGTAACAACACCCTGAATTAATCAGCCACAACACCCCGAAATATTCAGTAACAACACCCTGAAATATACAGTAACATCGCCCTGAAATATACAGTAACAACATCCTGAAATAGACAGACACAACACCCTCAAATATACAGCAAGAACACCCAGACATATACAGTCATAACACTCTGAAATATACAGTCACAACACCCTGAAATATACAGTCACAACACCCTGAAATATACAGTCACAGCACCCTAAAATATACAGTCACAACACCCTGAAATATACAATCACAACACCCTAAAATATACAGTCACAACACCCTGAAATATACAGTCATAACACCCTAAAATATACAGTCACTACACCCTAAAATATACAGTCACAACACTCTAAAATATACAGTAACAACACCCTAAAATATACAGTCACAACACCCTGAAATATACAGTCACAACACCCTGAAATTTACAGCAAGAACACCCTAAAATATACAATCACAGCACCCTAAAATATACAGTCACAACACCCTGAAATATACAATCACAACACCCTAAAATATACAGTCACAACACCCTGAAATATACAGTCACAACACCCTGAAATATACAGTCACTACACCCTAAAATATACAGTCACAACACTCTAAAATATACAGTCACAACACTCTAAAATATACAGTCACAACACCCTAAAATATACAGTCACAACACCCTGAAATATACAGCAAGAACACCCTAAAATATACAGTCACAACACCATGAAATATACAGTCATAACTCCCTTAAATATACAGTCATAAATGCTTCTGCGCCTGCTGTTCTTGTCTGTTCTCTAACGGATTATGTGTCATGGGATGTTTAATCGCTTTAAGCGACTTCCATGTCTGTCATTGGTTTATAAATCGCCGAAACGTTATCATTGCAAAATACTATCTCGATTATAATATCAATAAACTAGTGTTTCGTTAGTAATCTCCTCTAATTTGATATATAATACAACATGTCTGCTACCATATTAACAACGTTTAGATCGTTACTGTGCCACATTCATACTTCACATGTTCCGCCAACCATTTTGTTCTGTCCAAATACACTTTTTGTTTGCTATTAAAACTCTTCAATTCAATAAGTCTGTCGTTAATTAGTATATATTATAGTTGTGCATAATATGTTTTACTGTGTGGATAGGTATGTGTCATTAGCTGAATGCATCTAACAATATTATAGCTGTGATAATATTTACTATAGGATACAAACATGGACACAATGGATTTATAGGCTACAAAGGGATACAATAATAACAACTTTTATTGTTTTGAAATACCCGAAGATTGTTAATAAAGGTACACAAGTATTAAACAACTGGAGGTCTGCTAATGAAATGTAACTTTTCGCTATCAGAATACGAAACATAATTTGGAAATTTGTTAAATTTGTGAAATGAAAGACATGTGATTCTCTTTGACGCATAATATCCTTCACCAATGTCTTTGTATAGGGCAACAAAATATACAAAATGTTATTTCACGTTTTATCAAGGTGGTTGAGTAATTTTGTTCAGTATAGGGATTATTTTCTGACAGGTGCATGAAATGTACTTTTAAATAAAGTAGGATAGCAGTTGAGTTCTCGCGTTCAAGTATTTCAGTTACAAGATAAAGCAATTTGCAAGTCACACATACGTTAGACCAATTGTTGCCTGGGTTTATTAAGACAGCAGTAATGCATCACCAAACACTTAATAGCCGCCCTTATATCAATCAATCTTGTGCCATGCCGGAAAGCGTTGGCGGTCATGACTCGCCATTTCACTTGATCACCAGAGTCGTGGATCAGCTCAGTGTTCCTGTCTCGAAGATGCCACGTGGTTAAGCCATCCATGTATTTTCTTTTCGGTCTTCCCCTTGGTCTGTTAACTTTGATCTTGCCAATTGTCACTAAGTTCTCCAATCCATTTCTTCTCATAACATGTCCAAAAAATTGTGACTGTCTATGTCTAATTTCAGGAAATAAAAGACCGTAGACCCCGAGGTAGACCAAGAATACGGTGGAGAGATAATATACATACAGACCTACAAGCACTTGGAATCAACGACTGGCAAGAGAGGGTCAACCAGAGAGACGAATGGAGACGGATTGTATCTTCAGCAAAGAACCTCAATGGCTCGGAATGCTGAAGAAGAAGAAGAAGATGTCTAATTTATCTAATCAATTTACGATTTTCATTTGTCTCCCGTAGTACTTGGTCATTGGTTTTTCTGTCTGTCCATAGTATTCTTTGCATTTTCCTCAAAAACCACATTTCTGCAGCCATCAGATGTTTTTTCAGCTTGACTGCTCATTGTCCAAGTTTCACATCCATACAAAAGAACAGGCTCTATGTAGCCCCTCAACACTCTTTTTGTCATTTCAATTGACAATCTTTTTATTGGTCAGTATGGTTTTCGTCTTGCTAAAGTCTACTTTCGCCATGGCGATTCTTGTTCTAATCTCTTCAAGGCATCTCCCATCAGATGTTATGACTGTTCCAAGATAATTGTACCGATTCACTTGTTGAAAAATATTCCCATTTACTTGTATATTACATTGTGGTATTTCGTTCTTCCTAGTGACGACTGTCAGGGTCTTGTATGTAAGCAATAGTGTAATTGTCTGTATGTAAGCAAGAGTCAGTGTAGGCAATAGCTGAGGTCAAGGCCAGTAGGAGACATCATGGCTTGGCTAACGGACGGTCAGGCAAGAAGCCCGTGGACAGACCCACGTGATGTGGGAAGGTCAAGGAGGACGGAGTCAGTGTGTGTGAGACAGCGGATAGAGACGGACGTGTGAAGAATAGGTAGAGATAGAACGATCGAACGATAGTGTTGTGACGGATAGATGAGATGAACGTTGTGTATTGATATTCGAGGAATGTACTAACTGTGATATGTGCGAGATGATGTGAGACTGTGATTGCGTATCGCCCATGTGGACGTGAGCGAGCGTTTGGCTGCCTGTGTAGAATGACTGCTTGATCGTACGCGAGGTGACGGTGGAGTGACCACATAATGTTATACTGTAATATACTGTAATAAAAAGGTTGTTCAGGAGACAGCTCCTGCGAGTTTCCGATTGCAGTTATGTGTCATTAGTATATGTGTCGTGGACGTTGTAATTTGCCTGTCCAAGTCCAGTGAGCTAGAAGAAGAAGATAGTTAGGACTCTGACAGGTACAATGGTGTCAGAAGTACACACGAACCACATACCCAAGTAAAATGCATAAAAGAACGCTACTTATTTAAAGAAGAAGATCGATTGCATAAGATCTATAAGAAATTGTAAATCAGATATTTGTTAATAAAATCAGAACGAAAATAATGTCATTTCTTTCCACAGCAGGTTTCAATTCTTCAAAGCGACCGACGTCACCAGAACAGGTCAACTGTAACCAGCACGAGAATCACGTTCCTGTACATCAAGCGTTCGAGTAAACAGCAGATAAAGATAAGTTGATTAATTTTGATTGCTAATTACCCAAATCTGCATTCTTTGATTTGTTTGTATAAATATCATCATTAGTAGAGTTAAATATCAAGTAACAGAAAATGATGTCGGATGATGAACACATTCCAGATCAAACACATTTCTGGGGCACAAAACATTACAGAAAGTTGCAAGACTTTTTCGAGGGTACACGGGCACAAGACAAAGCAAATTGTAATAGAAAACATGACCTAATACGTGATTGGACACAGGAATTTGAAAAGAAAATGCAAGACTACAAAATCCCAAAAGATTATTGGTATTCATGGTATAGCGGATACGTACCAATAAAAAGTAAAAAACTACATGAGCTCATACCAGATATGTCAAGGGCAGACTATGAATATTATAAAACAAACATATTAAAACACTATGTAAACTATTTCGAGACTCTAAAATTAGAGGTACAAAATCTGAAACCAGCCCCAGACAAGTCATTCACCCAGTATATAAGGGAAATAGAAGACTTTTTCAGAAAGCTAACATTTGAAATTAAACATACAGACAACAATCAAGAAGCAATAAATTTCTTAGTAGTGGAAAAACTAAAAGCAACACTCCCATCCGAATGCGGAAAATATTTAGAAGAACACAACACAGAGTATATCAAAGATCTACTAGAAAAATGCCGCGAATATTACAACCAAAGTATGAACCTTGTTAAGAACACTCAACAGAAGATTACTATAAGGGCAACGGCATCTTCAGCTACAAATTGCCAAAACAAACCACATAAAACAAAACCAGTACTGTGCAAACATTGTAGCACTCCGCATACAGAAAATGGAATATGCGATAAGAATCCCACGTATCAAGAATACATGAACACTATTATAGCACAAAAACTGGGGAAGGTAAATCAGAGGAAATATAGAACCAAATGTCATTTTTGTTTAGCGTATGGCCACAGACGTTTCGAATGTGAAGGAGTAAAAAGAATACAGAAAGCAAAAGCAAATGCAGCCACAGACATTACAACAGACAGATCAGCAAAGAACCTAGAAAAAGTAAACATCACAGAGACGAAAACAAGTAGAACAAAGACTGCAAATACAGAACAGACTGAGTTTTACCCAACAGACTTCATACCATATTTCAATAATGTTGTCAACATCAGTCAGCCTCACTCCTTAGTAAAAGAGGATAATACTCCACAAGCAAGAAATGAAATGAACAAAACCTCAAGACTGTCGTTAGGAAAACTAACATTCCATGAAGGATACATCAATGACACAGTATGCACATGTGTACGCGACACAGGGTCCTGTCTTATCGGTCTTCGGAAGACCCTAGCTGATCCTAAAGACTACCTAGATGAGTACATCTATTGCAGAACTGTTTCAGGGACAGTAGAGAAATATCCTATGGCATGGGCCAATATAAAATCACCTTTCCTATCAGGCAGAGTAACTTGCGCATTATTAGACAATCCATGCTGCGATTTATTAATTGGAAATGTATTCAATGTAATAGACCACACAGAGTCCAAAACCCAGACATGGCAGAAAGTTAACACCACAACAAACACTGCCTTAACCACCCCACTCATCATACAACAACATGATGAACAGACCAAAGTACCACACCAGGCCAACTTAACTACCATCTCAGAACAAGAAAAAACAGACACTGGTGTTTATCCACAAAGAAAAGAAGGTACAGATAACAAGCATTTCACAAGCGCGGGAAAAGATCACAAAACATCATGGCACTTGTTATACCTCCTGTTAACTACACACATACCCAAGTGCACACAAGGGATAATTCTACCCGCACTACTCATTGTAAATGCAAAACAAATGACTTCACTAACAGTTTTATTCACACATCATCATGATGTAACACAGATGATATTACTCATGATAAAACAGCTAACTTTGATACTTACAACAGTAATGGCGAACCAAGGGTTGTTGTTACCACTGATAAACACTATGTCAAATCAACTCATACACATACTTAGGCTGAACAATGTAAATCATCAGTCGGTGGAATTACTGACAAAAATCAGCAACAAAGTACCCTACATATTTTGGAAAATATACACAAATTGCAGAGCAGTGTACAAACATGCACGATTACAGTTCAAAACTATGCATGGTGTATTATTATTATTATTATTTGAACTATTGGATGTATACACACATGTACGAGTGCAGGTTTGGAGATAGCACTCAAAATAATCTTAACATTAAATTTGTAAATCCCCATCCGGCGGAACATTAATTTTAACCGTAACCCACATTATATCCTTAGATCGAGTAACTCCAGAGTTCCTTGTCTGCTGTACGACTCCAGCGCTATGATACTAGCACACTTCTATGTATAGACCAACCAAAAAAAATTCCTTCAACGTGAAAAGTTTCATCGCCAGAACTGTAGGACGCTACATATGACTTCAGGTATCTAACAGTAAGCTATACCCATATTGACTTCGTTTCAAACGAGTATCTACAGAGTCCACATTGTGAAATCGACCAACAACGACAAGAACGGCACAAGTACAGACATCCATTTCCAGTGATTAGTTTAAAGAACCAGATGCCAACCTACAAACTATGGCAAAGACAGTCACAGACAGACGCACCATGGCCACACTCATAAGTAAGGCCACCGAACTTAACACATTAAAACATATTTTACAGGTGTGAACTCTAATAATTTTACAAAACGGACTTACAAATTGTCCAAACTTGGTGCAAAGTCTTAATCACTATACAGAAGAAAGGACAATATCATGATATACAGAATACGTCAATAATCGGGTCAGAAAGAAGAAATGCCAAACATTCCAGCACCGCAATGAACATTGAACACTGGTAATTTAAGTACGTGTGCATAACTTTCACAGGACAAGAACAGTATCCTATAAGTGCATAAAGGCAGCGACGATGAACATTTTATTGTAAATTTATTACGTGCATGACATCCAATGTCTAATTTTATTTATTATAGTAGTTTGTATTGTTAGAATGTGATATTTACATATAAGCGTAAGTACAGCTGTGAAAGATATAAGTTGTAATGATGATAATCAACGCCTGGCAATCCCAATACGCGAGTGTTACCAAACTTGCCTTCGCTTGTGGTGGATGGCCCGACGAATGACGCTTAGCAATAGTGTTACAACACCAATACCATATTGTTGTACCAATAAGGGATATACCAACAAAAGAGATTAATAATAACTCTCCAAAACAGTAAACGAGGTGTGCCCGAAAACGGAAACAAGTCAAGGTCTGACATAAAAAGAGGTAAGCGGGACTATTACATACATGAAGTATATTCGAACCATGACCACAACAGTGACATAGCGTGCTCATAAAGAGAATTGATTAGGGTGCATTAAATAGAGACGAGGGGGACCACGTCTGAATAGAGAGAAAATTTAAGAATGCTGTAAGAGGAAGTTGTAGCCTTATTCTAGGCGTGAAGCAATGGAGAATCCTTAAACCAGCATAGCCACAATAACTATGGGATGATAGTACACAGCGAATAGATTGGGAAACAGGAACAGAATGTAATGTCACGGAGTGAGGATTGAAGAATATAACGAGGTATGGCAAGTAGACCCAACTAGAACATTTGCCAGACCACGACAAAACGTTGAGAGAAACCTCAGTACTGAAAAAGAGAGAACAATAGTGATAGTTGATCTCGGAAAAGACCAGAGTAAAAAGGTACGCACGCGTATACTGATGATCATACAATCCCCTGACAAGGTTAAAAAGATGTACCAAGAGTAACAATAACAGAATGTGTCACATTTCCAAGAGAAAGTGCCACATTGTTTGTGCGGGGGGAGAGTGTCAGGGTCTTGTATGTAAGCAAGAGTCAGTGTAGGCAATAGCTGAGGTCAAGGGCAGTAGGAGACATCATGGCTTGGCTAACGGACGGTTCAGGCAAGAAGCCCGTGGACAGACCCACGTGATGTGGGAAGGTCAAGGAGGACGGAGTCAGTGTGTGTGAGACAGCGGATAGAGACGGACGTGTGAAGAATAGCGAGAGATAGAACGATCGAACGATAGTGTTGTGACGGATAGATGAGATGAACGTTGTGTATTGATATTCGAGGAATGTACTAACTGTGATATGTGCGAGATGATGTGAGACTGTGATTGCGTATCGCCCATGTGGATGTGAGCAAGCGTTTGGCTGCCTGTGTAGAATGACTGCTTGATCGTACGCGAGGTGACGGTGGAGTGAGCACATAATGTTATACTGTAATACAATGTAATAAAAAGGTTGTTCAGGAGACAGCTCCTGCGAGTTTCCGATTGCAGTTATGTGTTATTAGTATATGTGTCGTGGACGTTGTAATTTGCCTGTCCAAGTCCAGTGAGCTAGAAGAAGAAGATAGTTAGGACTCTGACAACGACCATAATCTGTGTCGTTTTACAATTTAATTCTAACCCCAGTTGTTCACAGTGTGTAACAACCGCATCTACTAATTGTTGCAGATCCTGCTCATTGTCTGCAATCAATACTGTATCATCTGCATATATAATGTTATTGATGTTTCGTTCTCTATTGCTGATTCCATTTATGTCATCTACAGATCTGAAAATGATTTTCACTATATAGGGGAAAAAGATCTGGAGACATTACACATCCGCCTAACACCTCTCTTAAGGCTGATATTGTCTCACTTCATTATCAATCCTTATGGCAGCTTATTGTTTCCAATATATGTTGTTTATAAGTCTAATGTCTTTCCCATGAATGTGTAGATCTGCAAGCATATCCACCATGTTGACATGTCTAACTCTATCAAAAGCCTTTGTGTAGTCAATAAAGCAAAGATGTATATCCTTGTTTACTTCTATAGCACGTTCAATAACTGTTCGCAGCATATACACAGCATTTACTGTACCCTTTCCTTCTAGAAACCCACATTGTTCTTCCTCTATTTCAGGTTGTATCTTCTTCCTCACTCTTTGCATGATAATTCGTAGCAAAATCTTGGTGATGTGACTCATTATGCTGATTGTTCTATGTTGATCACATTCCAAGGCTCCTGATTTCGTTGGGATTGCAATAAATACATAGTTACATAATTCAGAAGGTATATCTCCGCTATCATATACTATATATCATTTTACTGTCTGGGTAAAACTGGGGTGACCATTCCCCACCCAGCGCGTCCACTGGTGGCGGATCGTGGAACGGCCTCTAGCTATAGAGGTTAGCTGCGAATATCGAATAAGCAGCCGCGGACCAACTGGCGGTGGGCACAGAGGGCGAGGCGGGATCTCAGGGTAGAATCTGAGCTCCTTAGAAAATACCTCATATGCTCGGAGACGTGCCTGCCAAGCGAGTCGGGGCGCTCTAACCCCTCCCCCGGGTAGGTGGAACCCGTAAGCTTTGGACAGCAGTCCATCTAGGAGACGGAAAACTCCAAATATAAACCCCCAAGTTCAAGGTGGATCAGCGTGCTGAGAAACTGGATGGCCATGGGTTAACTGGTCGTGAACGTTGGACGTCTGGCAGGCTTGCGGGGGGGGGGGGCACCAGGCGTATGGACTCCTGCGGGATATCCCCTGCCTCTTCCCTAGCAAGCAGGCAATGCTAGGGTGACCATTTATTTACTGCAATTCCTCCGAAGTCGGAGAGTGTCTGCCTGTACGGTGAGGAACCACCAGTCTGCACACCAATAAGCCAGACATGGGACAACGGATACTCACGCAAACCTCAGGTCCTGTATGACATCACACTGATGTTGGACAACAGGATGCCTTCATCCGATATACAGGACTTCGCGTTGGAGCTCAAGCCAATGAACACAAGCAAGCATTTACTGCAATATCCAAACTTTCCCTATGGATTTATTTAAACACGGGAACCGTCGACGGAGCTACGGAGCACGTGCTCTGCGCTTGACACATCCCTCGGAGGTTAGCGAAGATAGAGTGAGGAGGAGAAGACGAGGAAATGGTGAGAGAAGACGGCATAGAAATATGAGGGCAGGCGCCAGGCGAACAAGACGAAAAGTGGAGAGACTAGGTTTCAAAAATGTAAGAGGGATACTGGAATTGTCGCAGTGCCAGGCAGAGAGGTCCTGTATTGGAGAGACTAATATATGATTTTGATGTCCTCATGCTCCAGGAGCTAAATACAGACAAATACCATTGCCCCGGTATGCCAGTTATATAAACCCTACTGGGCAGAAGAGACATGGACAAGGTCTGCTGGTGAAGGAAGGAGTGAAGCATGTGGTACTTGACTTGAGCCAGGGAATCACAGTGCAAGAGAGGTCCAGCGTATACAAATGGAGATTGGTGGCTTAAGTTGGAACATCATAAATGTATATGAGGAATTACCAAGTGATAGGCTACTCATATGTGGAGACTTCAATGCAAGGAACAGAGATTGGGACAGTAGTGGAGAAAACCGACAGGGAATTGCCCTTGCCGATGCCATGGTGGACTCCGATGTGGTCTGCATAAATGATGGTAGGCCGACTAGAATGGCAATGAGGCCTGGCGATGCAGACACAGCTATTGACTTGACACTTGTCTCCCAGTCATCAGTCCTTGATGTAAAGTGGACTGTTTTGAATGACCATGGGAGTGATCACATGCCATGCTCAGTCCTGATCTCTAAACCCAGGAAAGTTAAAGCTGGGAGAGCGCGCAAGACCTTTCGGTATGAGTGGACCGATTGCCTTCTTGGACGCCTCAGACAAGGGGCATGCAACAGGACTGTTAAAACTCCCTTTTTGCAGCCCCCATGGTGGACCCCAGAAGTAGACCATGCTTGGAAAGCAAAGAGAGCTGCAGTGAAGCAGCTAAAGAAAGTGCGACAGACACCTCGAAGCTCACGAGAGGAAGTGGACACAGCGGAAAATGTCAAGGAAGACAAGGTGGAGGTTTTCAAGCGCTTTGCTGCAGAGGCCAATAAGGCAAAATGGGAATGTTTCATGAAAGGGGTTGGAGGTGATAAAACACTGCGAAAATTCTGGAAACTGCGCAGGCAAATGCAGAGAAAAGATCGGCCTATGACTGTCATGTGGCAAATGACAGTGATGCAACATTGGATTCAATTGATGAGTTATCGCATCAAAGAAGAAGAAGATAAAGAGTGGCACAAATGGTGAACATTGTGACACCAACATTGAACGCAATTGAGACGTCATAATACGACGTCACCTAACTCCGTAACGGCTTAAGGGGGAGTTGTGTTCCAGCTTACGAAGTGATAGGATGTGTTTCAATACCAGTTACAGGATTCAAGCCGTTACTAATTCGTAAGTCACCAAAGGTTAAGCATGGTTCCAGTTACGGGCAGCATGGCAACATTAGCCGTTGGAGCTTGATTATTGTGAGCTTCGGTTGAAGGTAGGCAAGTGTATTTGATTAGCATTACCAGGATACTAGGCGGCTGGCTCTGTTCCCAACACTCTCACTGGTCTAGGAAGATAATGCCTGATTGAAGAGCGGGAGTGAATGGTGAACGAGAATGACTCAAGTCTGCATCAACCCCACACTCATAGCCGTCATCCAATATCAGCTGTACTAATATACATCACAGTTCACTCCACCAGTATATTCGTTGAGTCGTTTTTGGAGTTCAGATAGTTAAGCTGTCCTGTACCATCATGCCTCAATTTATGCTGTCCTGTACCATAGTACCCCAGAGCCACATAGAACTCGAGGTGAACGTTGCTGCATTGTAGAGCCTGAACTCATATCTTAGAGAGAACAACGTAACCTCGTGACATGGGAGCGTCGTCCGAAGAGATTTGAACCATTACCTCTTGACATTGTGACGGTCATATTATCAGCCTGATAAAGAAACACATTCACGAACACGCAACTTATCTGTAAATGTGAGGATCATGCCGATCAATAGCTGGTGATCAAGTGGCGCATCCTCGGTTGTTTAATTGTCTTATCATCGTATAAATGATTAACTGCAATATCAGTGTCAGTTGGAGACCGTTTTCTGGATGCTAAAGAGGATGTCTGTACTATACTCAATTATTTGAGAGCCGCATATTGACACTATCGCTCTGATTGTTGGCCCAGATGAAGAACATTTGCTCGCATGGTATTATACTCATTCTAGGAGCGAAATTTAAAGTCTAATTATACTATATTTGAAAAAACTATCAATTACCATTTTGGGATCAAATGAATGCCACTATACATAGGGGAGACACTTGATACGGAAGATTATTGAGAACTGATTTATATCAAGATTTGCAAAATCAGTGATTGTCGGATCTTCAATTATGTCACCTGCTCTGGATGAGTGTGTCGTGTAAACCAACAACATTTCGTCACAAGGACATAGGTTCTACTGAAATCGGATTTTCTTTCAGTGCTGTTCAGATTTGCGAGATAATCAACGCCTCGCTGAAATTGTATCAACGCACAGTGGTTATCTGGTGCATAGCGACAGAGCATTACAAGAGATTGCTCAACCTGATAGCTACATTGAGTAGCAATTAACACGCACATCAGTCAGGCTCCTTCTAAGGCTGATCACAGGCATCGTGCCTAGGGTATGATTCTCGTAATGTGTTTAACCTACGACAGATCAACATTTTAAACCTGTACGGAGACTTGATGGATTAACGCCCAAGTAAACCGTTCTACATATTAACTCATCAGAGTGATGCTCGTGGAGTAACATCGAACACAATTATTTGTCAAATCGATTGGATTGGACAACTATTGAAGATTATTTCGACACCATTATTACGAACATAATCATTTGTCGAATCGATTGGATTGGACAACTATTGAAGATTATTTCTACACCATTATTACGAACATAATCATTTGTCGAATCGATTGGATTGGACAACTATTGAAGATTATTTCTACACCATTATTACGAACATAATCATTTATCAAATCGATTGGATTGGACAACTATTGAAGATTATTTCTACACCATTATTACGAACATAATCATCTATCAAATCGATTGGATTGGTCTACTATCAAACTATTGGGAAATGTTTGCTGATTCTTGAGCTGAGTATTATATTTGTTTGTGGTTTGTCAGTAATTAGTTATAGTCAAAATACTGTAATTTTGCACGCATTCATTTTGTCTTTATTATCGTAACTGTGATGACGTCATAAGCGCGATACACAATTTTGTGCTATTTTGGTGCTGTGAATTCTTATTCGCGGTGCATTATTGATTTGTTTACATAATAATAGGATTTCTTTGATAAATGCTTGAATCTAAATAACTTTAACTCTGTCTATACTTTAACTGCTGAGTTATAGGTCTTGTCTATTATAAAATTATTGGTCATTTTTCATTATTAATGTATCTAATTGTAATTTATTAATTATTTCTTTCTACTTTCTTGGATTTTATCTGTCGATTTTAATACTTATGAACCATGTCTATGGTTTGGTAAACTTCTTTTTCCATTTCTCACTTTGATTATTATTATTGAATATTGTAGAAACATAAAAACATGTCATCGTTACAGGATTTTGTTGCAATTGGGAAAGATGCAGGTTTGACAGGAGCAGATCTTATATCGTGATCGGAGAGACAATTTGCAAATTTTCAACCTCACGAAAGGAACGAAAGAGTTGCTATAAGACAATTGGAAAAGGATCGACTAGATGAACAAGAGAGACAAAGATTATGTGAGAGGGAAAAATGGCTATGGAAAATGATAGAATTGCAGCTCAAATTGCAGCAGATAAAGAGAGGATAGCCGCAGAAAATGACAGAATTGCAGCTCAATTGGTCGCTGATAAGGAAAGGATGGCATTACAAATCGCTGCAGATAAGGAAAAACTAGATAGAGAAGCACAATTAAGAGAAAAAGAGATGGCTTTTAATCTTGAGAAATTGAATACAGAAAAGCTTCTGAAGGAAAAAGTATTGGAGAATAACTTCAAAATGAAACAGTACGAGAAGGAAAAGGATGAACAGATCGCTAAGAACAAAGTGGAGGCACATTCCACAGATGACATTAAGAAATATAATGGGGTGATAAAGACATACTCCAACTCTGATTCCGTTTCTGCATGGCTAACTAATTTTGAGCTAATCTTGAGACACTACGGGGTTGCAGAAACCGAATGGGCAGTATTACTACATAGACACTTAAGTGGTGAACCTTTACAGGTTGTAGAACTAATCCCAGATGAGCTACGTAGTGACTACTCATACATTCGGAAAAGACTGCTATCTCATTTCTGTCTGGACGAATTTGGCCTTCGTGCATCATTCAAAAATCTTATTCCTAAAGCAGGACAGACGTTCCTTGACTTCTCCTCTTTAACTCAATTGACATTCGATAAATGGGCTCTATCGGCTAATGTTAATGATGACTACAAGAAGCTACGTGACTTGATTGTTAGAGACAAACTGATCTCGGCGGTTCCTCCGTCTATGTCTACCTTTCTTATTGAACAGAAATGTTCGAGTATACAGCAGATGGATGAGAAAGGAGAGTCTTTCTTCGACGCCCACAAAGACATATTTAATAATAGTTTTTCCCCATTGGTAGAGACAAATGCATGTGATAGATTCCCTCATAAATCAAGGATGCAGGGATACAAAACACAACAACAGTCTGGTGGACAATATCAAAGGAGGGAAAAACAACAACAACCAAAGTATCAACCTTATGTTAAACACGAGAAAAAGGGTGTGTGGACAACTTGCAAATACTGTGGTTTCACCCACGGCTCAAATCAAATGTGTGACAAACATCCACAGTTTGACAGTTACATAAAGAAATTAGCACTTAGAAATAGAGACAGATTTAACACCTATCAAAGACAAACACAATGCTTTAAATGTAAAAGTTTTGGACATATGTTTTTAGCTTGTCCGTTAAGAAAACTGTATAAAGAAGCAAACATAGGGATGCTGACATCTAGTAGTGACAGTGACTCGGACGAGACTAGTCATGCAAATACGGTAGAAGTAGAATATTCTCCCATCGACCCAACTTGTGATACCTGCCGGATGTTTCATAAAGAGGGCAACTTGATGTGCGGTCATAAAGTACACGTGCAGGAGACTAATGCGGTCCACATTACCAATGGATCACTGGTCGTACAACACGCCATAGTGAATGGAAAGAAATGTAGCTTAGTACGCGATTCCGGGTCGAGTATAGTGGGAATACATAAGAAGCTGATTAATGAAACCGACTATACTGGAGAGCATGTGACCTGTAGAACTTTTGGAGGTAGAAGAGAAAAGTTTCCAGTTGCCTGGGCTGATATAAACTGCCCATATTTTTCTAGGAAAATAAAGGTAGCTGCGCTGCCCGACCCATTTGTGGATGTCTTTATTGGAAACATCCCTGAATTATGTGATGTTTCGCGTGAGGACATAACAGAATGGGAAAGGAAGCATATTGTAGCAAACACCGTTGATAGTACACAAATACAAAAGGAAAATCAATTACCTCAGGATGTTTTGGTTTCGAACACACACATATCAGATCCATGGGTAGGAGAACATACAAATATTAATACAGTTCAAGCCGCGGCTATAACGCTGCAACACGACATCACGCCGGTAAATAGACAACCACAGGCATATATTATGGTAGGTGACAGTTCCTTCTTGTGAACCGAAGAATATGCTTAGGAAAACAGATACTTCGTTTGGTTTGGTCGATACTTTCTTCTGGTTGGTTTTCTTGGTAGGGAATATATTATCTATCATATCAAACAAAGCAATAAAATGTATAGCTAAGGCTACAGTGAGTTTAAATAAGATGTTGCAATATGGGGTACGCCGGAAACTGAGCCATATTATAGGTATATATGATGATTCTGTACAATGTATTCGAAACAGTCCGCCTAACGGCACCCCATGGCGAATCTGAAATCCCTTTGCAGGAATCACATTCGATGATCAGTTCTAAGATCATTCTCAGATCAAATAGTTGTGTTGTGGTGGATGGTACCTGTTTACTGTCTGTCGTATACATTCTTCCACAAGGGTATAGGAAAATACTACATCTTGTCTTATACTCTGGGAGAAAGGTATATGAATCACACAAACGCTATGAAATTACTCTATCATTGGTGAATTCTGTTCAGAAATTGGCTAAATATCTTTTAGGAAGAAAATTTTGGTCATCTCAAAATGAATTTTACTAACCGTAAATAAAACATGTAGCGTCATTGTGATTGTATTGTCATCATAAATATTGTTATAAGTGGAGTGTACTGTATTTGTATCATTCTCTTGTTCATAATAACAATCATATTTTTTTTAGAGCGATTATCTTTATCGAAAACTTATGCTCAAATAGACTTAGTAATAGCGAGCATGGCGAAATTTATATAGTTTTATAGATCATATCTGACAGTAACAAAAAAACCCGATGGCGGAGGATTCTGTACACATGACCGTGCATGTAGCGCCTTTGTATTTATAGGAATTTTTATACCTTCTTTTTGGGCTTCAGAACTCTCCTTTATCATTCTACATTTACTATTTAAGGACATCACAAACATAGCATCCATAAAACTGAAACAGTACATCATCGTACATTCCTAGACAGATTTTTGTTTTGTCGCATTCGGATGTTTGGTTTTACGATAAAGCCAAGTAAAACTGAAATTGCATTTCAGGAAATTCAATTTCTAGAACATAAAATAATTTAGCTGATTTACTCAGTAGACTATAAAAATAAAGAGAATATAAAATTTTTATGTATATATATATATATATATATATATATATATATGTTTTCTGATTTTTTTTTTTTAGTGTAACATTACAGTAGGATGACTGTGGCTAAGTCTGAATTGCCACAGATATATATATAATTTTTTTTTTGGAAGGAAAGTATAGACGTAAGATAGTCACTTGTTGTTATTATGATTTCAGAAAGACAGGTGAAAAGTGACTAAGGTTGTGAACTTCGAAGGCAACTAGTGGAGAGTCTTCTTTTGAGGACAAGCCAATGGGATATTATCAGTGTTGAAAGACAGGTGGAAAGTGACTAAGGTTGTGAACTTCGAAGGCAACTAGCGGAGAGTCTTCTGTTATGGACAAGCCAATGGGATATTATCAGTGTTGGTTTGTGAATATAATTTTAATTGTGGTGAAAAATAACAAGTATAGTTCTTAGATTTCTGAAGAAATTAGGTAGTTATATTTTAAATGATATTAGTTGGTCATAAATGAATATGTTTATTGTTTTAATATTATGTTTATATATTTTGTTGTTATAATTATTATGAGGATTGATATTGGTTATTTGAATTATCCAGACATTCATGTGTTGTAGTTCGTAATGTCAGTAGTATGTGCTGGGTTAACTATTGATCATCATACATATCATTTTCACGATGGATGAAGGAAGAGAAAGGAATGAAAGAAAATTAATAGACACAAACGTATAGTAAACACTACACATTATAGGATATATAGATACATATAACAAATGAACAACACATTATAGATATATAACACAGTTATATTGAGAATAGTTTTCCTTATCGACATGATGTAGCGAAAAGAAATGATGGTGTACCAGGTCGACGTGCAGTTGTGTGGATATATGTATTCACGTCAAGGACAATCAGTTGTCGACTACGGATCATGTGATCGTTGGGTATGCAACACTGGATGGTGTTTTTATTTAACTGACGGCACTCGGGGTTATAGAGACCGTTAGTAGTTTTAAGGTGTCAACATATATACGCGATAACAGTTCTTAATATATGAACTGGCGGTGTTTGAGCCTTAGTTTAGTTACAAGTAGTCGGGCATGTTAACGCGATAACATCTCAGGGATCATTTATAGAATGTAGAGGTGGCGGTGTTCGAGACTTGTATTTTAGTCCGGTGTTCAATATCCCACGATCTAGAGTGGTTCACGTTGACAAACTAAGTTCCAAGGACGGTGAATGCGTTGTCTATCACAATAGGATGTAATTTACGTCGTAGGACATCATTTGCTTACATGTCAAGATAACATAGAAAATGGTCTAACGATCATTTTCATTGTAGAGGGGGCAAAGCTGTCATGTGGCAAATGACAGTGATGCAGGCAATGGATGAGTTAGCGCACCAAAGAAGAAGATAAAGAGTGCCACAAATGGTGAACATTGTGACACCAACATTGAACGCAATTTAGACGTCATGATAGTGGTGTTCCAGCTTACGAAGTGATAGGATGTGTTTTCAATACCAGTCTCGGGAGTCAAACCGTTCCTAATTCATAAGTCACCAAAGGCAGCATTGGCCGTTGGAGTTCGATTATGGTGAGCTCCGGTTGAAGGTAGGCGAGTATATTTGATTTGCATTATAAAGACACTAGGCGGCTGGCCCTGTTCCCAACACTTTCACTGGTCTGTGGAGATGATTTCTGATTGAAGAGCGGGAGTGCATGGAGAGAGAGAATGACTGAAGTCGGCATCAATCCCACACTCATCACCGTAGTCTAAGATCAGCTGTAGTAAATACATTGCAGTTCATTCCATCAGTATATGCGTTGAGTCGTTGTTTTGGAGTTCAGATGGTTACCCTGTCCTGTATCAGAATGCCTCAATATATGCTGTCGTGTACCATGATGCCCAGAGCCACATAGATCTTGAGGTGAGCTTGCTGCATTATAGAGCCTGAACTCGTATCATTGTAGAGAGGAAGCAACGTCACCTCATGACAGGCACAATGAACGCCTGTATTTTTAATGGTAAAGAAGAAGAGCTTATAGAAACAATGGAGGAGAGGAAAATTGGACTGATGGGAATAGCGGACACCAGAACAAAGGGGAAAGGATGCAATGAACTCCATCGCAGTTACACGTTTGTTTACTCTGGAGTAGAACAGCAATAAAGGGCAAGACACGGTGTGGGAATAGTCATCGAACCACGGCTAGCAAGAGGAATACTAGAAATAAAATATATATCAGAAAGAATCATAACAGTGAGAATGAAAGAACAAACAATTACAACATATGTACAAATATACGCACCATGTAATGCAAACAATAATGAGCAAGAATGCGAGGACTTCTACGAAGACATACATGACGTGCTAAATAAAATAGACAAGCAGGACAACATCATAGTTATGGGAGACTTCAATGCAAGACTAGGATATAACAGAGTGGGCATAAAAAACCATCTGGGAGCATTTGGAGATCAGCAAAATGAAAGGAATGATAAGGCTTGCAGCCAACACGACCTCTATATAACAAACACATTCTATAAACATAAAGATTCACAAGTATACACCTGGTATAAATGGAACGATCTAGATACTAAAAGCCAAATTGATTTTATACTAACAAGAAATAACAGAAAGAGAAATATATTAGATGCAAGGGCAGTACCCAGTTTCAGTATAAACACAGATCATAAAGCAGTCGGTGCCAAAATAAGAACCATCAGAAGAAGAAAACAAAGAGCAGGAAAATACATGCCATGCGAATCAGTAAACTTAAAAAACCTTAAAGACGAGGCAGTAAGGGAAAATTATGAGAAAGAACTAACTGAATTCTTTGTAAAATTACCCACAGAAAGAAAAATAGTGGAATAAGAATGGGAGATGTTCAAATCAAGCATTTTAAATATAGCAAAAATAACATGTGGAAGCACGAAAAAACGCAAAACACGGATAAAGAAAATAACAAGTTGGTGGAACGCAGAAGTAAAGAAAGCGGTAAAAGACCCAAAAAAATATAAAAAGTGGTTGAAGAGCAAACAGGAATGTGATTACAGAGAATATAGAATAGCGAGACTTCATGTGAGTAGAATAGTAAAGAGGAAAAAACAAAAAGACTGGGACGAGTATTGAGAAACCCTAAATAAAAACTACAAGGAGACAACTAGAAACTTCTACAAAAAGATAAGTGCAATGCGAACCAGAGGAGAACCCTTTGACCCAACTGAAATAATTAACAGCGAAAATGGAGAACCAATAAGTGAACAAAAACAAATCCTAATAAGATGGAAGCAGTATTTCGAACAAGTTCTCAACATCCCATCAGATGTCACAGGAATTCAAGAAACCTACACAGATGTCACTAAAGAACTAGAACCAGACATACTAAAAGAAGAAATTATAGAAGCCATCAGATTAGCCCCATTGAACAAATCGCCGGGACAGGATGAAATACCAAATGAACTAATAAAAGCAGCAAGAGAAGTAGGAACAGCTTGGCACATAGACTATTCAACCATATTTGTGTAGAACAACAGACACCACGAGCCTGGGGAAACGCCATAATTATCCCAATTTGGAAAAACAAAGGCAGCAAAAGAGACTGCACACAATACAGAGGCATTTCACTGTTGAGTCATACTGGGAAAATATTTTGCAAATTTCTTGAAAAAAGATTACGAACTACTTTATAACCCCAGCTAAGCGAAACACAACTTGGATTTACGAGAAACAAAGGATGCACAGATGCCATTTTTGCTCTTAGACAACTTATAGAAAAATCAATCGAATTCAATGAAACACTCTACTTAGCCTTTGTCGACCAAGAAAAGGCATTTGATAGAGTAGATAGAAACAAGCTGTGGGAAATCCTTAAACAATATGGAGTGAGTACACATCTAACAAACCTATGTAGAAGTTTATACAACAACAGTGAATGCATAGTGAGAGCAACTGGAGGACACTCAGAACCCTTCACCATAAGATCTGGAGTACGACAAGGTTGTGTCCTGTCCCCTCTCTTGTTCATAACATATATAGACAACATATGTAAAGAAACCAGCCAAGCAGAGACAGCAAGAATACCGCATGACGAGAACACAGAAGAAGAACCATCTGCAAATCTAACCATTAGAGAACTCCTGTTTGCGGACGACCAAGCACTAATAGCAAAATCAGAAGCTGAATTACAAGACCACATGAATAGTCTAAACGAAATGTGTAGGGAACATAACATGAAAATTAGCACAAGCAAAACAGAGGTAATGACTGTAACTAAAGAAGAACAAACAACAACAATTCACCTAAACGAACATCCCTTGAAACAAGTAAAGAGTTTCAAGTACCTAGGAAGTATAATATCATCAAATGGCAGATCAGAAGACGAGATCGAAAATAGGTGCAATAAGGCAAATCAACTCATTGGACAAATGGCACCAATACTAAAGAACAAACATGTATCAATAACTACTAAGAAAGCACTTTACAAGACAATCTACCTGACAACTCTATGTTACCAATGCCAAACCTGGACAATGACAGAAAAAGAGAAAAGAAAAATCACAACAACAGAAATGAGGTTCCTGAGAAGAATACTGAGCGTATCAAGAAGAGATAAGATCAGTAATGAAGAAATCAGGACTAAAGTGGGGGTTAAAGCAGCACTAGATTTTATCAGAAAGCAGCAAGTCAAATGGTTTGGCCATGCAAGTAGGTTACCAGTCAACAGCATGCCACAACAAGCAATGATGTACAGACCAGATGGAATCAGAGGAAGAGGCCGACCACGTAAACGTTGGACGGAGGGAATAGCAGAGTCCATGGGAATATCGATATATGAAGCCTATAATCGGGCACTCTCACGAAGTTTGTACTTCACCTCGACACCGCAAGGTACAAGAGGAACATGATGAGATGAGTATTGGTACATTTTTTAAATAATATTAATCCTGAAGATTATTCTTTTACTTCAGCATTCCCAGCCATTGAGGTTCTTTGCTACAGATACAAGCCGTCTCCATTCGTCTCTATGGTTGACCTTCTCTTGCCAGTCGTTGATTCCATGTGCTTGTAGGTCTGTATGTATATTATCTTTCCACCGTATTCTTGGTCTACCTCGGGGTATACGGTCATTTATTTCCTGAGTGTATGCGAGTTTTTTTTCCATATTATCTTCCGTTCTTTCTATACGCCCTAGCCATTGCAGTCTAATAGACTACTCCTGATGATTACACAACATAAATTTAAACAACAGACTATGTGAATACCATGATGATAACAAAACAAAACTTCCTATTATGACAGTTAAAACCACGACTGACATAACGTATTAACGACAGGAAAAGTAAACACGCTGACCAAAACAACGTATGAAAACCATTCACAAATGTTTGCAAGACACAAGTCATTAGACGGAAAGGAAAGGAGAAACGGAGTCAACGACAGTGGTCGACTGTGGCACTTAATCAATGGTATATTGTTCATTATTTCTGGGAATGTGTTTACCATTAGCAAACTGTTCAATTAATTAAAAAAATATAGGATGCTTAGTAAATGTGACATAAATGTGTTTTACTTAGAATGTACATTACATACAAACCTTTTGTTAATAATGATGGTGATAGCTTTTTTTTACATGTTTCGCAGATAATATTATTGAATTATTGAATAGAATGATTATTACATATGTGACGAGGGGATCTGGCCTACGCTCGACGCTCAGAGAAAAGGCGAGACGGACATATAATCAGATTGCTACTGGTAGTATTGGTGTTCGAACTCTTCGCTGGTTGTTGAGGATGGGGGAGGAGCGCCTATTGGAATGGCCCGAATGCTGTGATGTCGGTTCCTAGATAAACCAATCAATCAATCATAGAATGATTATTACATATGTTACTGCAATGTGTACATTTGTTTTAAAGTTGCATATCCTTTACAGGACGTTGCAGTCAACACGAACATGTTTAAGTTGTAGTTCATGTTCTTGGCACACAGAGTGTGAAATGTGAAGATTTAAATTACATTTAAATTTGGAGATGTGAAATATGATACCGACGTTCAAATTGAAGATGTGACACGTAATACTTACATCCACACTGTGAAATGTGATATTTACATCCACATTGAGAGTCATGTGATAATTACATCTAACATGTGAGATGTGAACACAATACTTACATCCAAACTGAGATATGTAAAATTTGATTGTTGTGACGCAAGTTAGGGTGGAAGAGAAGTGAAGTTTTTATAACCGCATTCAATATCAACATCGTAGCAGTAACATTCCTGTAAATACGAATACAATAGTCACATGCCTGGGGGGGGGGGTGTATATATAACAGTCACATTTCTATAAACACATATTTGACAGTGACATTCCTATAAACACAAATGTGAATGTCACATTCCTGCAAATATAAATTAACTGTCACATTTCTATAAGCACATACATGACAGTCACAATCCTGCACATACACATATAGAAGCCGAAACCATGTAAAAACATACACAGTGCGTCATTCGCACTGCGAGCGCTAACAAGTCAAGTCGCATTATTCTGTCAAGAAGCCTGATCAGCGGGAAAATGTCACGTGGAAAATCCAACAACAAGAAACACGCTGTTGCCAAGATGTGCAGCGTGGGAGCCGACAACAAGAAGAAGAACGTCGAGAGCCCACCTGCTAGCTGCAAAGAGCCTGATACTACAGCCTTTACTGAAGCTACTACGAGGGAGAAGATTGACAGCCCAACACAGTCAAGAACCAAGACAGCAGAGAAGGAGGAGAAAGACACCAGAGTCGGAAACACCGACTCGAAAACAGTCCGATGGGTTGTCAAGCGGATTCCTGTGGAGCTGACAGATGAAGAAATCCTGAAGCAGCTACGTGAAGAGAATCTTCACATCCGATTCTTGAAGGCGGAGCGGCTTCTCACCTACTCCAAGATACCTACAACCTTGGCAGTGGTGACATCGGAGGGCAGCGAGATGCCGACCACAGCATCATTCAAAAGAGAATACAGCAACCAGAGAGATTCATACCAAGAATCACGCAATGTTCCAGATGTCAGAAGGCCGGCCACAGTAGAGCTACGTGTCGCAGTAAGACGGAAATATGCCGATACTGCGCCGATCACCACGCCTTCAAGGAGTGTCCGCTGGCCAAGCTGGACACGGACTTCCGAGCACCCAACAACAAAAGAAAGTGCGCCAACTGCCTAGGGCAAACATGGAGCAAGATACCTGGGCTGTCCGTACCTGCAGAGACACAGAGACGTCTTAAAAATCGCCATCATCACAAAGACACCATTCAAGGAAGCAATGCAGGAGGGGCGAGACAGCCACGGGCATAGCACAAGCTGAAAGAGATCATTTTCAAAAGCAGATAGACGAGTTGAAGAAACAAGTCAAGGCACTGCTGACGACGAATCCGACCAACGATAATGAGAAGCTGCTGGCCGACATGAAAGAAATCCAGCTCAACATCAAACAAGAGATCCAGTGCATGGCTGAAATGAAGAAGGAAAACGAGGAAATCCTACAAAAGATCAAGACCGAAAGAGAACTACTGAGAGCCGAAAGGATGCAGCATCAACCCAAACCAACAGAAGAGAGGAAGCAAGATGAAGCACCACAAAAAAAACGTCGAAAAACTGATGAAAACAATGCACAAAAAAGGAAGCAAAAAGACGCACGAAGGAGCCAAGCCACAGACCAATCAGAAGCAGCAATCAGTAGCCAGTAGTCCAGCCACGATATCTAAGCAACCCGAGATGAAATCAGCATCCTGCCAGGTAGAGGAGTGGTTCGTACAACAGGTCGACGAAGACGAATGGAGAGAGTACGAAGAGGAGTGCGCCGCCCACGATGCACTCTGCCGAGAAAAGGCGAGGCAAGCTAAACAACGACGCCTGGAGTGGGAAAACAATAAGTCCCTTTAAGGACTGCACACAAAAGATACGGGCAATGCACAGAACAGGAGACTAAAAAAACCCAATAAAAAGTCCTTATAAGGACTGCAGCCAGGAGCCTACACCAACAAAGAAAACCACAACAACAGAAGAGCACAAAGGATAGCCGCCGACAACTGCTGACGTCACAGACACAAAAGCTACATAACCAGTCCGAGATAGGACTCACAAGACAAGAATTAGGGTGAATAAACCCACAAACACCACGATCCTCAATAATAACCACAGCTGATGAAGCAGGTTAGACGAGGACGAATTTGGAATTTTTGTTTTGAAAATTGGAAGTGGAAACATACACATCAATATACTCTACTCAAAGTGATTCAGTACCACACACACACAATGAAGGATTGGTCCAAACACGGTACACAACCAAATGAACAAGTATAATTTTGTTTAGTTCCATTCATTGAGCGTTGGCATAGGAGTAGAAACAAAACAAATAACACCATGAGCCCAGTATGGCCATATTTCGTCCTTCTGTCCACACTGAGGGGGGGGGGGGGGGGTCCACATCTGGCGATACATTATCCTTTCGCACTCAATAAGTTACTATCCTGGATCCAAGCTCGGACAACACAGCACTACGAGCATCCTGGTATATGGCAGGCATAATGACTCCCTCAACTGTATATCCCGCCTCTTACCTAGCACCAGGTATAATGTCTGCCTCAGTTGTATATCCCGCCTCTTACCTAGCACCAGGCATAATGTCTGCCTCAGTTGTATATCCCGCCTCTTACCTAGCACCAGGCATAATGTCTGCCTCAGTTGTATATCCCACATCTTACCTAGCACTACGAACATCATGGTATAAGCCAAGTATAATGATTCTCTCAGTCGTGTATCCCACATCATACATATAACAGGGAACTGAGTGGGGGGGGGGAGGGGGGTCTCGAGGTATGGTGTCCTCCTCGAGTGCTGGAGTCCCGGGTTCAGGCCCCAGTGAGGACCGGGATTTATTTAAAAAATCCACCTGGATTTCAGGTAATAAAATTTCCCCTGGTCTCTGGGTAGTGAGATCGGACGCCCGTGTGTATTGTTGCGCACGTAAAAAATCCCTTGGCAGCTGGAAATCGAAAAAGAGTAGCCTAACGACGCTGCCCGGGCAAGATTTCGAGTTAAAAATCTACCCAAGGTATTTTCAGGATCCTCACCGATGCAACGGAGTTCGTGCATTGAGCTGAATTTCTCCAGACTCAGGTTTGAGTTAGGAGGAAAAAGGAGCACTTATGGGTTAAACCGTGTGCCGTGATGTTGATCCGACGACTAAACTAAACTAAACAGGGAACTACCAATGGACTCACTATTAGTTAGTCGCATATCCTTTACAGGACGGAGCGGTCAACTGCCAAATTGTTGGCTGTTAGTTATTCCTGAACAAGTTTACGTTCAGTACTTTGCCATTGCTTTCTGAACCAACCGGCATTCATACTATTGTAGGGACACTAACGCAATGCAGTATGCTTCGAAATCGCTCACAGTTGTGCTTCGTTCGAACGACCATGGTATGCTAGATTACGAATTGCATTTGCAGTCCCTTCGTTGCTGTAAAGAATGCTATGGTCATACAGAAAAAAAAAAACATGAGCAAGTCAATAAGAAACAGATGAAAACCGTAAACAGAAAAGTGAAAGTAGGCGTAACCGGTCATCAGTTTTTCAGCACTTTATGAGAAGAAATAAACTAGAGAACCTGGTGACAACTGGCAATATTTAAGAAAAAAGAACAAGGGAAGGACACAGAAGTTAATATTTGAATGGCTTGGCCACATGGCGTAATCGAGATAAGAAAACAGTGCTTATCCACGATTCTGGCGATCGTATGAGATGGCGAAAAATGACCACCAACGCTTATCAACATGCCACATGATGATGATATTGTCTACCTTAAGAGCTGTTGTTCCCTCATCTCTGTCACAGAGCTTAATGTAAGTCAGCACCTCTTAAATATAAGGGTACATCCTCTCATCTCTGTCACAGAAATAATGAAGTGAGCACAACTTAAATATAAGGGCACATCCTCTCATCTCTGTCACAGAAATAGATGAAGTGAGCACAACTTAAATATAGGGCACGTCCTCTCATCTCTGTCACAGAAATAATGAAGTGAGCACAACTTAAATATAAGGGCACATCCTCTCATCTCTGTCACAGAAATAGATGAAGTGAGCACAACTTAAATATAAGGGCACATCCTCTCATCACTGTCACAGAAGAACCAATAAGTGAATAAAAACAAAATCCTAATATAATGGAAACAGTACTTGGAACAACGTCTCAACATCCCATCAGATATCACAGGAAATCAAGAAACCGACACATATGCCACCGAAGAACTAGAACCAGACATAATGAAAGAAAAAAATTACAGAAGCCATCAGATTAGCCCCATTGAACAAATCACCAGGACAAGATGAAATACCAAATGAACAAATTAAAGCAGCAAGAGAAGTAAGGACATCATGGCTACATAGACTATTCAACCATGTTTGGGTAGAACAACAGATACCACACGCCTGGGGAAACGCCATAATTGTTCCAATTTGGAAAAACAAACCAGCAAAAGAGTCTGCACACAATGCAGAGGCATTTCACTGGCAAACTATTTTGAAAAATTCTTGAGAAAAGATTAGGAACTATTATAGAAACCCCAGCTAAGCGAAACACAACTTGGATTCACGAAAAACAGAGGATGCACATATGCCATTTTTGCTCTTAGGCAACTTATAGAAAAATCAGCGGAATTCAATGAAACACTCTACTTAGCCTGTGTCGACCAAGAAAAGGCATTTGATAGGGTAGATAGAAACAAGCTGTGGGAAATCCTTAAACAATATGGAGTGAGTACACATCTAACAAATCTATGTAGAAGCTTGTACAACAACAGTGAATGCATAGTGAGAGCAACTGGAGGACACTTAGATCCCTTCACCATACGATCTGGAGTACGACAAGGTTGTGTCCTGTCCCCTCTCTTGTGTATAACATATATAGAAAACATAAGAAAACAAACCAGCCAAGAGGAGACCACAAGAACACCGCATGACGAGATAACTGAAGAAGAACCATCTGCATATCTAACCATTAGGGAACTCCTGTTTGAGGACGACCAAGCACTAATAATAAAATCAGAAGCTGAATTACAAGACAACATGCTTAGTATACACGAAATGTGTAGGGAACAGAACATGAAAATTAGCACAAGTAAAACAGAGGTATTGACTATAACTAAAAAAGAAAAACCAACAACGATTCACCTAAACGAACCTTTCTTGAAACAAGTAAAAAGTTTTAAGTACCTAGAAAGTATAATATCATCAAACAGCAAATTGGAAGACGAGATCGAAAATAGACGCAATAAGGCAAATCAACTCATTGGACAAATGGCACCAATACTAAAGAACAAACATGTATCAATAACTACCAAGAATGCACTTTACAACACAATCTTCCTACCAACTATGTGTTACCAATGTCAAACCTGGACAATGACAGAAACAGAAAAAAAGAAAAATCGCACCAACAGAAATGAGATTCCTGAGAAGAATACACAATGTGTCAAGAAGAGATAAGATCAGAAATGAAGAAATCAGGACTAACGTGGGGGTTATGGCTGCACTAGATTTTATTAGAAGGCAGCATGTCAAATGGTTTGGCCTATGCATTAGGTTACCAACTAACAGTATACCGCAACAAGCAATGATGCTACAGACCAGAGGGAAACAGAGGAAGAGGCCGACCACGCTAAACGATGGACGCAGGGAATAACAGAGTCCATGGGGATATCGATACATGAAGCCCATAAGCGGGCACTCTCCCGCTGTTTATACTTCACCTCGACACCGCAAGGTACAACAGGAACATGATGAGATGAGATGATATGAGACTGTCACAGAACTAGATGGAATTGAGCACCTCTTAAATACAATGATATTTCCACATCCATTAAAATGGCGACTGAGTAACGATGTTTTTATCTTCATAGGACGCTGTTTTTGTGTTTTTCTGGTATGTATGTGCCGTTGTTTTAATATCCGTTTTCGTACGTTTACAAGAAACCACGGAAGACAGGTGGTGGATGAAATTTTGAGGGCAACCAACGGATAGTTATTGCTAATGGCCTCAGGTTTCGAGACGGTTGGCAAACGATTTCTTTAACTGGACAATGGTTACGGTCTTCCGCCAGTATGGTCACTGCCTAGAAGGAAACCAACGGCAAACTATCGTCTTTAAAGTTTATTATGCTTCGCTGTATCACAGAAAGTGACAAGAAAAGGACAGCAACACTGAAATGATCTAACTGGAATGTTCGAACTTCAAGCTAAGACGGAAAATTGGATAACATCAAACAAGAAATGGGAAGAGAGAATATAAATATATCAGGAATGTGTGAGACGAGGTGGAAAGGAACAAGGATTTAGATAGCGGTGGATTTTCAGATTATTTATTCTGGGGGAGAAGAAAGACAAAGAGGTGTAGCAATTATCGTAGATCTGCGAATATCAAAATATGTTCAAGGATATAGGGCAGTGTCAGACAGGGTTCTATAGATGAAATTAATAGACATAACTTTCAACATAAACGTAATTCCCGAACATGAGAAACCAGTTAAAATAGTATAGAGGAATTGTATAATGACATGAAAATGCTTTGAAGAAATGTAAAAATTCAGAAATAACTAACATAATGGATGACTTCAATGCGAAAGTAGGAAATGAAGGCGTGTGACGGGACGGCCCCGGCAGCATCCGAATTGCACAAGTTTGAAAGGAATTAAAGAGCCCACAAGAATTATTCTATCATTCTCTAAGTAAAAGAATAATTGTCCACCAGAAAATAATCTAGTCCCCAACCAAGGAATAAGGAAAAACTAACAGATTGAAAATAAGAGAAAATTACATTTTGACCACGCACGCCCCATCATTTCTGTAATGCTAGGTCTGAGAGAGCTTTGATGTCCAGATCAAACGTAAAACCCAGACACCACGGCACCAGTCGGCGGGAGTATCAAAGGTTGAAAACTCACTGTTTTCAGTACCAGGGAAGAGAAAGACGGCAAAGTGTAAAATCTGGACTGGGGACGACGTTGATACTACGCGGAGCCAGTCAGTTGAGATTGACGTGTTACTTTACAATCCTGTGGTTGGAATAGGGACAGACACCTAACACCTTAGTTCAACAGAACCTAACGTGTGAACCAGCCACGGCAGAATGGGAGATAAGAGGGTCAGCCAGACCCGTCTGAAATAACACATGCGGTAAAAGTCAAGACTTTGTGGAGCCGGGACCACGTCTGAAATTGCCACCACAAAGGAGAAATTAGGACCAGATGCTTAACACCTCTCCGCAATACTACGGGGCAAAGTAGGAACACATAGCTGACACATTCCTACCAGCAACCGGGAAGGCTTGTGTTAACAACAGATTGGAATGTAGTTATGACGCAACGTCTATTGCATCGCTAGCGAAGCATGTTTTATTGTTTCAGGCCATGGTGGGGCATCGGTCAATTTGATTGACAGATGAAACTACCCTTCACAGGAAAGGAGGAGGGGTGATAAATGTTTGGGACTTAATCCATCCCGACATCGTACATGGAAAAATACGCGGAGTTAATTAATATGGGATATTGGACATATTAATTAACCAGCGTGGAAACTAGCCAGGAACGGAGAGAATAAAACTATGAGCAGGGACAACAATCCTCAGACGCAAACTCACGTATAGCAAGAGGATACCTACTGGAGAAATATTAACATTTCGTTCTGTTGGACTTCTGTACGAAGTATGTATGAATGGAATTTCCAAACTATATAACCCAGGTAATACCATTACTCTGATTAGTTTGTCTGCTAGTCTGAAGGCTTGTGTAGTTTCCTGTTTATACATATTCTCCCAAACTTTACACTCGTGGATTTTCTTTGTACTTAATGTTCCAGTTCTAGCTTTACTATTTCGCTGAGAACTATCTTCTTCTTTCATTCACACTTGGTTGTCTGATTTGTTGTGTGTGATAATTTGGAGAAATCCATTATCCAAGCTACATGAGCGTGTGGCTTATTCATGTACAGGAGATACATTTAGATTCATCCTGTATGATGTTAAACATTGGGGAGACTGACTACTTAGGAGAAATTCCTGAGAGCCACCAGTCTCTTGATAGCGTCAAATTAACATTGATTATTTGGACCAACACTTTGAGTGCTTACCAAGATTGTGGTGAAACCACTTGGTGAGGAATGGCACCAGTTCACCTTGTCTGCATGATGTCTGCATGAGGACAGACATGACATAGGATATTCAATATCCCAGACAGATTCAGGGAAGGCATTTAATGTTCGACAGGACTGTGCGACCAGCCCTTCCGACAAGACAGTATGAATGAATCAGAAAGGGAAAGAGTAAGTGAGGTGAACTTATATGGGAAACACCCCATTACATAAATTATGTGATGATGTATGTTTTGAGCTATAGATGTTATAAAGGGTTTTATGAATATATACATATATATTTATTTATTTAGAACTGATATATGTTTATGTAACATGCCATCATCTATCATCATACCATCATATATTATGACTTGAATGTATGTTTATATGAATGTATAGACATATGTGTTTGAGATGTGTAGACGTAGATACCACCCATCTCCGTTCGTTTCAATCCAGATCTCTTAGGAGCAATGGACAGTCAACAACCCATATCCGGAAGTGACTTAGCCTTGTGAGGGACCAATTTGGACTCCTTCAATCTGACAGTGAACTGCGTCTCACTGGGGGAAGCATGACCTATGTGACCTCTTAAGTTACGGATACCATAATATAATCATCATCATCATATGATCATCAAGACTAGAAAAAATAAACACAATTGTTGTATTTTAAACTCAGTTGCCCTTATAAATTCTAAATGTCTATAAATGTTTGTGTACACACATTTTGTATCATTTAGTAGGGGTTCACATATTGTCCAGAAGTGGGAATCTATGTCCGGGAGGTATCTTGCCTATGCAGTCATAAGTAACCAGATTACGTTGCATGTCTTAACTCCTCCTTTCTCACTTCTGGTGATACCAAGTGCAGCCAAAACTATATAGATATATTCTATCTTCAACGAGCCACTTCTTGGCTGTTTTCTTGAGTATCAGGGACAGTGTCTTAAATTAGCATAACAGACATTTGTTCCACGTTTTCTCTCTGGGATCTGGGGTGGTAATTAGTCCCTTCTGACAGAGTTAGGGGATCTTAAACTGCATCCAGAACTAAACACCAGCAGAAGAAAATGATGTTGGCTGGGTGGTTGCCCAACCGGGAGCTACCTCAAGCCAGTTGGTGACAAGGCGTTAGATGAGCATTAGGTAAACATGGTTTGGGATAACGAAACGAAAGAGGATACAGACTTTATAATGGTCTAAAAAGCAGAAAATGATTGTAGGAAACCCATGGTTTAAACATCAGCCTAGAAGATTATGGACATGGAAGAGTCTTGACAGCAGGATTACAAACCAAATTGATTGGCAAAATGTTTCAAAATGCGTTAACAATCGCGACAACAGTTACTAATGCAGACTGTTAAAGTGATTACAGATTGCTTACAGAACATTGAGAATAAAGTTACAGAAATTCACGTATACACCAGAAAATAATAATATGATCTGTTTACATTAAAAATGACATTGAAATACCATACAATTTCAGCACTGAAGTAAAGAACAGAGTTGATATATTGTCTGATCTACAGATCATATTTCAAGATGTGGATGATCTATGGGAAAATTTGCAGAAACAACTATTCAAAAATGAAAGAAAGCGGGTCGTAAGAAATGGATGACCGAAGTTATTATACGAGGGCGAGTCAATAAGTAGGTCACACAGTTCTGTGGCATGGCAGGTAAATGTATTTTCTAGGGGTGTCATTAGTTGACAGCAACATCGAACTTTATATTCCCTGTTCTTCTGGTGGCGCTAGGTGTCTCATGCACATGTTGAGGTGCAACATAGAAACTGTACTTTTGCATCGATGTGAAGTGTGGACAATGAGCAGAAAGGCTACGAAGCAACCGATGGCTGTGAAAATGTGGTTTCTGTGGAAATTACAAAGAATTCCACGGGTAGACAGAAAAGCCAATGACCAAGTCATGCAAGAAACACATGAAAATGGTACACTGATTAGAGAAATTAGACGTAGACAATCACGTTATGAGAAGAAACACAATGGAGAAAAATTGAGAACTTGATGACAAGTGGCAAGATCGAGAGGAATAGAACACGGGGAAGGCAGAAAAGTAAATATCTGGATGGTTTGTCCACTTGGTATAGTCGAGACGAGATCCCTGATTCTGGTGATCGAGTGTGATGTCAAATCATGACCACCCACGCTTATCGGCATGGCACATGGTGAATGAATGAATTTCCCGTTGTTTCTGTCACAGGACTAGAAGAAATGAGCACCTTGTAAATACAGTGATCTTGACTCAGCGAAGACAAGAAGAATCCAGCGACCAGGAGCAGTGTCAGTTGGTCTGCTTGACCCATGTTAGAGACAGCAGCAAATCTGTCGATGAGAAATTGTATTCATCGTGTTAATAACCACAGTGATGTTTACTGCCGTAATTACGTTGCTTTAATGACTGGCTGACCGGCACCTTGCCGCCTAGACAGACGATAGTTTGTAAAAAGGATTTATACCTCTCCATAACACAAAGCGTCGGCTGAATTTAGAGACCGTGTGTTGCCCATGCAGCATGATCCCTCTCTCTAACTGTCTTGTGTACTCCAGAGGAAAGGTTGCTTTTGTATATCTGTTGTTTGTCCATCAAGAATGATGATGACCATTCATTTCATCCAGTGGGGTTGAAAGTATGGAGCCGTGAGTTCTAAGATGGCTGATAAGGTCTATTTTGGCTCGAAATACTCTTTGACAAAGTGGACAAAGAATGCTTGACGTTTCTGGAGGAGGATTTCCTGCAGTGGTTTTTCATGTCCTGCCTTTTCTTCACAGCTCTTGCAGTCCTGGTTGCTTCACACGTGACTGCACCCTTGCGTAATGATGCATACAACGAATTTCGGTCTCTGGCTGCAGTCTATCATGTGCCATGATGAAATCCAAAAGCATTCAGTGAGATTTTCAGAGTGTCTTTAAAGCGTTTGCTCTGGCCGCCTTGGGAGCGTTAACCACAACGCAACTCGCCGTAAAATATACGTTTAGGGAGCCTGTGATATTGCATGCGAGTTAAGTGACCAGCCCAGCAAATCTGATTCTTCATTAGTAGAGTGTGGATACTGGGCATGGACGCTCTTTCTAGGACTTCAGTGTATGGGATCTTGTCTTGCCATTTAATTTTCAGTATCATCCTAAGGCAGTCTGTGTGGAAGTGGTTTAATTTCCTAGCATGTCCCTGATAAACAATCCAGGTTTCACAAGCATATAGCAGTGTGGATAATACAACTGCTGTGTAGACTTTCAGCGTTGTTTGCAGGCTTATTCCATTTCTGTCCCTTATATTCTTGTACAGTCTGCCAAAGGTTGCGCTGGCCTTGGAGATTCTTGCATTCACTTCGTCATCAATTGTGGCAGCTTGTGATACAGTGCTGCCAAGATAGGTGAATTTGTCCACAGCAGTTAGTCTAAGACAATTCACTATGACATTCGGCACAGTGTGATTATTCCCTGAAGCTGGCTGGTACATAACTACAGTCTTCTCCAAGTTGATATTGAGCCCAAAGTTGGCACAGGCATGCGTGAAAGCTGAAACACTTGTGTTGCATGTCTGCCTCTTAGTTGACATATAGAGCGCAATCTTCAGCAAACATGAGCTCTCTGACAGTGTCGCTGTTAATTTTTGTTTTAGCTTTCAGCTTATGAGATTGAATAACTTTCCACCCATGCGATAGTTGATGTCTATTCTATTGTCGTTGTTCTCGAAGGCATTCGTCAACATAGCTGAAAACATGAGGCTGAACAGTGTTGGTGCCAGGACACATCCTTGCTTCACCCCATTGGTGAGAGGAAAGGGCTCAGACAGATCACTATTTTCCTGCACTCGTGCCTGCATACCATCATGAAATAGTCAGCTATTTTGACAAACTTTCGTGGACAGCCATACTTTGCCATAATCTTCGAAAGTCCTTCTCTGCTGACTTTATCAAAAGCCTTGATAAGGTCAGTGAAAGTGGAGAACATTTCGCAGTTCTGTTCCTGACATTTCTCTTGCAGCTGCCTTGCAGTGAAAATCATGACAACAGTTTCTTGTTCTTTTCTGAAACCACATTGACTCTCAGGAAGAAGACCTTGATCGAGATGGGCCGTGATTGAGAAGAATTCTGGCGAGTATCTTCCCTGCAATTGGTTGTCACAGGATTGGCGGTTTCCTTTATGTTTCTAAAGGTGGACTATTGACGCGCCCTTGAAATCTTGTGTCATCGTCTCGTTTTCTTTCTTATCGGTAACCAATGTTCCCCCATCTGCACTGAGGAGGGGAACTATGCCTGGTGATGTAGGACCATAGACCACTTTCAGTGAGTCGTAGAAGTTTTTCATATCATGTCTGTCAGCAAAGCCCTGAATTTCATCAGCTTTGCTGCTCAGCCAGGAGTCCTGCATGTGCCGAAGTTTCTGCTGCACTACTCTCTGAATGTTCTTGAAGGCATCTTTTTTTTATGTTGACTTCGGGTCTTCGGGTCATTCAAATGTGCCTTAAGGAGAAGATGTTTCTCGGCCAGCAATTGGTTGGTGTCTTCGGAATTTTCATCAAACCAGTCTTTATGCTTTCGGGGGAAGAGGGAGGGGGGGGGGGCCCAGGATTTCCTTAGCAGTATTGTAAATTATGTCCTTTAGAGCTCTCCACTCTGTTTCTGCATCCTGTTTAGCTGCAGCATTTGGCTTGGGGCGGTCTTCCATCATTCTTTCAAACGACAGCTGTATTGTTTTGCTGTTTAGGCCGGTGACATTTAGTTTTTGTTTTTGTTTTTTGCATTTTTACTCTTTGATGACGCTGTGGTGGTTTGATGTGTATGTTTGTTTTCGAGTTTATGAGACGATGTATATCTATACGAAGCTAGTAAAGACATAATACAACCTTACCCTGAAATCATCAGATTACACAACACACGAAATTGTCTTGTCTTTCAAACTAAGAGTTCATAGTCTTCACAAACCACAACCAGGTATCGCAGCATAAAGTCTATAATACCACCGATATTTGTTGTAGTCCAGCTGTATTGTGTAGATACTATAAACTGAACATAATGTTTCCAGAAAAGTCAGCCAATTATATTGAGGTATGTGTCTCTTATCAGCTCACGAAGCAGATATGTGTTATACATTAATTAAACAGTACAGATTAAACCATGTGTTAATTCGCATGTGCCGTTAAAAGACAGTAAAAACACATGTACACAGTTCTGAGGTATATAGGTCGGGTTATTTATGTTCAGTGCTTTTTCCCTTGTCATCTGTCCTCAACCAACTCACACATAGCCCTGCTATCCTTGGCTACCCCATGCAGCTTCGCCCATGTCATCTGTCCTAAACCAACTCACACTAAGCCCTGCTATCCTTGGCTACCCCATGCAGCTCCGCCCATGTCATCTGTCCTCAACCAACTCACACTAAGCTCTGCTATCCTTGGCTACCCCATGCAGCTCCGCCCATGTCATCTGTCCTCAACCAACTCACACTAAGCCCTGCTATCCTTGGCTACCCCATGCAGCTCCGCCCATGTCATCCCTATCTACAAGGGGGCGGCATCTGGAAACTTTACATGTTTTTTTCTGTTTATATTTGTTTGCTTGCTGGGGTGAATATATTCTGAAAAAGTAATGAACAAATGCATCATTGTTCCATGTAATCACCAGTGCTTTCAATGCAAGACCTCCAACGCCAATACAGTGTTTGGATTCATGTAGAATAAACAATGTATCTGATGTAACTACTCGGTGTCCTTGACCCGTCCGTGAACTGTCTGTCACAGAGGTCACTACTTGATATTCCTGCGCTGGACGTAAACTGTCTGTCACAGACGTCTCACTAATCGATGTCCTTGACTCGGCCGTGAACTGTCTGTCACAGAGGTCACTACACGATGTGCCTGACCCGTCCGTGAACAGTCTGTAACAGAGGTCTCACTACTCAGTGTGCCTGACCCGTCCGTGAACTGTCTGTCACAGAGGTCACTTCTCGGTGTCCCTGACCCGGCCATGAACTGTCTGTCACAGAAGTCACACTACTTGGTGTTCCTGACACGGCCGTGAACTGTCAGACACAGAGGTCACACTACTCGGTGTCCTTGACTCGGCCGTGAACTGTCTGTCACGCTGGCGGTACTTGGAACTTAGTATCTTCCTCGGGTAATCCTTGCAGTCCGGAAAATTGTATCTCAGTGGAGAAGTCTTCTAGACCTGGGAGGAGTAGCATAGCAAATGGATAGTGAAGATGAGCAGAGGAAGCTGAGTAATGATCACGCTAGTATGACCACGTGGACGCTACCTACCAACAATGTGCTGAAGTAGTGAAATGAACAGTACAACAGACGGCTAGAACTATAATGTTGATTATGAAATATCATAAAAGAAAATGGTCTAGAATAACAAACAAATGAAATTAAGCAATGGTCAATTTAATATGGCCATGATGAACACTGACAGTCGACAATATTCTGAAGTGATGCAATATATCAATATGCCATGGATGTAAGATAATAGTTAATTTGAAAGCAAATTTTGTATACATTACTACACTTAAACTTACTTAATAGATTTCAATGTAATGTATATAGAATAAGAGTAAGTATACATTAAATAGATACAGATGTTGATAAAGTAAATTAAGAGGAAATACATATATTAGTTGGTTGAAACAAAATATTCACAGATTTCCGATTTTTCAGATCCCAAGATGTACTTCCACATACAGACAAGATATATTGATTTATTAGACAGTAATGATTTCTTGTAAATTGGTTTAACACATGTTTTGCCCAACAATGGGGGAGTGCCATGGAGTTGGCGTGGATCAAAGATCACTCAGTGCAGGTGACCTAGGGTCTTTGCACATTTTAGTGACAGACGTGAAGATCGAGTGGATTGTGAACCACTCTGCCGGAAGTAAGCGGAGCGAAGGTCAAGCACGGACTACAGGTCCGTGAGAGATCATTCACGTCTGGACCGCGTTCGAGGTCGGACGGAGAATGGCACATGGCAGAAGTCCATCTAGCCGCCACGTTTGTACAGATGGAGCGTTTGTGAATTTGTGGACGAATGTCGACGTCAGTGATTGTTCGAGCGACAGATATACAAGATAGAGATCGAGTGCAAGTATTATTGTTTTAGTGACATTGATCTGACATTTGTTTTAAAAGAAAGACAGAATACATCGTGTGAAAACAGATGCACCTTTCGTGTTATGAAGAAGTTATTGTTAACGCAGTGTTGTCTATTATGTGATATATGTGTGGTGATTTAGAGAAGGTAGAAAGGTTGATATTACCACCAGTCAATTAATAATCACTCCTGAAGATTAACAGGGTGCTCTTTGCCAGACGAAAGCTAACCAGAATTGAAGAATAACTCCCCGACAGATACCAGCGTCAAGCACTGGCAAATAAGGCCAATTAACCCCAGGGCAAATAAGAACAACAATAAAACGTGAATATTACATGTGCCTTATCTACCTGGAGACAGTAGAGTGACTTATGTCAACAGTTACAGATGCCCTCATTCGTTGGTAACTGAGTAACATCATCTCATCTATCGACAACACAGAATAGCTCAGTGGAAGTAGAATCACCAGTCGTAATCCATCCAGCAATAACTTATTGCCGACTCATTTGTGACCCATTTCGCTCTATGGCACTACAGTTCGTTTATGCCATCCTAATGCCTATTTCGCTCATGTCACTGACCTACATACACAATATAGAAATATTATCTTTAATTTGAAGGGGAACAAGAACACGATTCTTATCTCAGACGTGGATCTCGTCTTTGTTGCCAGTCAACTTTACACCAGAGTAGATGCATTCCTATGTTTTCTACTTTCACCGTCACGCTAGTCTTGCACGGATAGTTACTAACGCAAAGCAACTGGGCAGATAATATATCACTAGCAGTTTCTCGCTTGAAAAAAAAAAAGAAGAAAAAAAACAAACAGAATGAGAAAAATAATCAATATTCGGCCTTGTACAAAGGCAGAATATTATATTATATATTAAAACAAACAACGAAATACATATCCGCCCGTATATAAACATCTGGTCTGTTTACTTCGCTTTAAAATATTGGTCGAACTTAAAGTACGTAATCCAACGAACGGGCAAATATGGCGATTAGACAAGCGGACATGTAAGTCCATGGAGAGCTGAATGTTTCCAGGCACGGTTTACTAGCGTATTGTCCCCACGTGTGGACTTGTAGGACCCGGTTCCATCGTCCTATTGAGGTGAGTACTTGGTGCAACACTGCGAGCTGTGAGAATTTCTTGTTTGTGTACACGGTAGCTGTGTGATGAAGTGCAGATTCAGAAAATGGGTGGTAACTAACTGCCAATACTCCGGCAGGTGACTTATGACACTTTGCGTGTGCGAGATGGTGTTATGTCTTTTTCTACAATGAACTGCATACCCATGTAATGGACGGCGTATTGTCAGTGCTCTGGTGTTTTAAACTTACAGAAACTTTCGTTTTCTTCTCGAGCTCAAAAAGGACAATGATCAAAATTTCGTGTAGTTATCGCTGGAGGGTAAGTTTGGGGCAACCGGTGGCTGTAAAGTTGTAACCGTGCGACAATAACTAATAACATTTGAAAGACGAACGAACGAACGAACAAACTTTATTTTCAAAGGGTTAAGAATTGGGAACGCAGGCCCGTCTAACATTCTGCACTTCTATCACTCTCTTTCATACATTATTTCATTCACACATCATTCAAGGCTAACAGAGAACAGCAACAATATAAAAGATATGCATTATAAAGGCATGGGCAAAATGCGAACATCAAGACTACACGACACAGTAAAATTAGATAATGATCTGACACTTGTTATTAGCCATGTGGAATATACTGGCCTACCAAAAGGGGACTAGGGTTTTGTTATTACTATTATTATCTCTATTATTAAGGGGGAAGATAATCCGTACTGAGATAGTGTTCGAGTAATTTGCGATTATATGAATAGGGATTGGTGATGTCTTTGATTTCTTGTGGAAGATTGTTCCACAGCTGAGCTGCAGAGTACGTTAAGCTTGTTTTGTATAAGTCAATCCTAGGCTTCGGAATGTGTAATATATTTAAACGTTTACTGTGTCTAGCATTATATTTAAACAATGGCCAAAGGTAATTTGGGGCATTCCGATGCAGGATTTTGTGAATTAGTTTAGCTTTATTGAAAAGCAGGCGTTTGCGGAGTGGTAGTAACTGAAGGCATTTATACAGGCTAGGATTGTCAGATAAATGTTTGTTATAAATTAGACTCATGGCCAGTTTCTGGAGTGAGTAAAGTCGCTTGGTGTTTGAATTAGAACAACCGTCCCAGATTGTAGAGCAGTAGTCAAAGTGTGTCTGTATATGAGAAGTATAGAATAGTTTCCTTGTGTCCTCATCAAGGAAGTTTTTAAGTTTGGCTAGTTGGTAGACCTTTTTCGCTGTTTGTTTAATAAGCGCTTGAACGTGGGAATTAAAGTTTAGGTTTCTATCAATGATTATGCCTAATGTTTTGTGCTCAATTACACTTTCTACTGGCATGTTATCGATGCGAAGTTGAAGTGATGTGTGTGAGCTTAGAGTTTGAAGTCACGAAGGGTCTTTGTGAGGTGTCTAGTGCGAATCCGGTGTTCCGCAAACTTATACTTTTGTGTAGTGTAGATCAGTGCTTCCGAAACAGTGGTGGTCCCTGGACAGGTGCGGCTCCGCGAGCTCTTCTATGTCGGTCCGCAAAGTTAGTTGAAAAAAGTAAGGAAACAGTTACATATTTTCTCCTTTGATGATAGTTTAGAACTTTTTAAAAACAAGATTGTCCTTTTCTCAAAACATGATATACGCACCGTTTTTATGGTGATTTAATTTTAAAATAACTTGAGCCTGCAGCCGTATTGACAAAGGAGTATTTATTTTTAAGGAGAAGCGAATCATTGGTTCTATGGGAGAGTTAAAAATATAAGTAACAAGCTGGGACCGATACTAAAAGCCGGCCCGGTCGACGACATTTGTTTGTTGACGTGGGTTTCTGTTGTTTCCTATGTGACGAAACGTGTGAAAGATGCACATTACGCATACGTAATTTTCGTTTTTATATTTATATTAAAATGTGGATTGAGGTAATATAAAATTCCAGATTACCAGGAGAAAACTGTTTTAAACGGCATCGGTCCCTTGTGCAAAAGGAACATTTTATGTCGGTGCGCGAAAGTGAAAAGTTTGGGAAGCACTGGTGTAGATCATGGTCGTCTGTGTTTACGTGTTCGTATACTCTCAAACACTTTCAGTCTACTAACCCACCTATTGTTTTTATTTTTGTGATGGTCACAAAGCATGCCTGTGTCCTACATTGTTATGATCGATACTTTGTGATGGTCGCAAAGAATACCTGTGTCCTACATTGTTATGATCGATACTTTGTGATGGTCACAAAACATGCCTGTGACCTACATTGTTATGATCGATACTTTGTGATGGTCACAAAGCATGCCTGTGTCCTACATTGTTATGATCGATACTTTGTGATGGTCACAAAGCATAGCCTGTGTCCTACATTGTTATGATCGATACTTTGTGATGGTCACAAAGCATGCCTGTGTCCTACATTGTTATGATCGATACTTTGTGATGGTCACAAAGCATGCCTGTGTCCTACATTGTTATGATCGATACTTTGTGATGGTCACAAAGCATGCCTGTGTCCTACATTGTTATGATCGATACTTTGTGATGGTCACAAAGCATGCCTGTGTCCTACATTGTTATGATCGATACTTTGTGATGGTCACAAAGCATGCCTGTGTCCTACATTGTTATGATCGATACTTTGTGATGGTCACAAAGCACGCCTGTGTCCTACATTGTTATGATCGATACTTTGTCGCAAGGATGATCGTCTGTTAGCAGACACAGGATTAAATCGCTGGCTAGATCTGCTATTCGTTGAGTAACCTTCATCTTTGCCATGAGACATACGGGAGTGGAGAGAAATGAACGAGCTGATACACTTGCTGGCTCTGCATCCATTGCAAACACCCAGAATATGGATCGTGCCGATACTATTAACGCCCTTACAGAGATGCGGAGAGCTGGGGACTTTGACGCCTGCGAATCCACAGAGATATTTCCTCAAGCCATGGATGTGATCCCACCCATTGAATTCAGGTACTGGATTATTATTTGCTGGTCGTATTCTCTGTGTCTCTCCCTGATTACATTAGGATCTCATAGTTGCGCATACTTCCCAGTGTGAGTAACACATTTTACATCTGGTTCCGTGTTAGTTAGTTAGTTAGTTAGCCGCAGTTCCAACTTCACAGCAACGAGTCGTCCCCATTATGCTCCGTTCCTGTGCCAGTGAATATCACACAAGATGCTCCCCACTGTCCAATTTGAAAAGTGGAAAAGACAGGAGTCTTGACAAACAACAGCCCGCACAGATACACTGTGCATAATGCCTCCACCAGAATGTCAACACACCAGTCCCCCACGAAGCACCCTGTTCATCTCTGATGGAATCGGCAGTCATTTTCCTTTGTGAATGAATCCGTAGATATTCACCCACACAGTCCACGAAAATACAATTCATCGCTGATGGCAGTGGCAGTCAACCAGAAGCCCAGCAGCCACGCATTTCTGCATAAGGCAAAAACCGGTCAACTCTGGGACATAGCTACTTGTCATCACTCCGAACATGCAGTCACGTTCCAAAAAACCTCAGGCAGATTCAAAAGCATTTCACACGAAACTCGCAGCTCACAGTGTCGCGCCACGCACTCACTCAGTAGCAGGGCGACGGAACCATGGTTCCGTGTGTACCAATGGAATGAAACTGGTTTCAAATGTTATCATAGTTAGTTATTATTCTACAGCCATGTGTGACTTACTTATTGACTTCCCCTGGTACAGATGTGGTCAGTCGAGGTTATCGTCATCAAGCTGCTCTGTCGGAGGCCCATTGAATTCTATTTCTGTTGTTATTGTTGTCTTCGTGATCCAGTCTTGTCAGTGAGAATAATACTTAGTGACAACAGGCACCCGTGCTGCAATACTTTTATTATTTCAGAGATTCAACACAATGTATTTCCTTGTTTAACTTTAATACAGAAGTCACAACCAAGAGGTTGCACAATTTATTGCCTGGCATATTTTGCTGTATTCAGTCAGATGCATATTATAGATTTATATATACAACGCGGTTCGTTAGCCGGGAGCAGGCGTTCGAAGCTCAGCTGCAACCGATTTGTGCAGCAGATCGTGTCGCGTTGTGTTATAACGTGCTGGTATGGGAGCCGGTCGTTCAGAATGCAATGGCAAACTACTGAACGTAACACTTGCCTAGTACATCAACAGCAGCTGAAAAATGTTGGTGTTGACTGCAACGTCCCATAACTGATACGCAACAATATATATATATATATATATATATATATATATATATATATATATATATATATATATATATATATATATATATATATATATATATATATATATATATATATATATATATATAAAACAGAGTGTATGTTTGTTTGTTGTGTGTGGGGATTTATGTATTGGATGCGTTCGATAACGGTACATCCGATTGAGATGAAATTTTCTACACGTCTTCCTTTCATTCATTTGCAACCGACTATAATAATTTCTTAATGTAAAATCGTCGACTTATTTAATAACATTTACTTTTCCATTTTCATTATATAATGTCTATATAGCAGGGGGACTTCACTCTAGAAAAGTTATTTCAAGGGGCATAACTTTTAATAACATTTTTATATACTTTATAGTCATATTGTTGGACTTACTTGCACTATTGTTAAACTCTTTGTCTATAGTTATTTTCAGGCATATGAGTTATAATAAATAATGATATAATCTTTAAGGCATTTTCAAAGTTTTCATAAAAATAATGCATAATGCATAACATTGTAACCCATCTTTTTCTACAGTTTTCATTGAATGGTGTGTGGAAGGACATTCTTTTAAGTTACTGTGCGCCAGGAGCTGGGCGAAACCACGCCGGGTCAGATAGATAGACAGATAGTCGGGAACGGAAGCTTATTTGACTACTTATATGAATTAGATGACATGCTCCCCACCAGGGACTGGGTGAAGCCGGGCCGGGTCAGACAGACAGATAGACAGACAGACAGTCGGGAACGGGAGAGCTTATATGACTACGTATATGAATTAAATTAGATGCTCCCCACCAGGGACTGGGTGAAGCCGGGCCGGGACAGACAGACAGATAGACAGACAAACAGATAGTCGGGAACGGGAGAGCTTATATGACTACGTATATGAATTAAATTAGATGCTCCCCACCAGGGACTGGGTGAAGCCGGGCCGGGACAGACAGACAGATAGACAGACAAACAGATAGTCGGGAACGGGAGAGCTTATATGACTACGTATATGAATTAAATGAGATGCTCCCCACCAGGGACTGGGTGAAGCCGGGCCGGGTCAGACAGACAGACAGAACAAGCAGACAGACAGACTGATAGATAGATAGATCCCCTCCAGGGCCTGGGCGAAGCCGGGCCGGGTCAGCTAGTATATATATATATATATATATATACTAGCTGACCCGGCCCGGCTTCGCCCAGCTCCTGGTGGGGAGCATCTCATTTAATTCATATAAGTAGTCATATAAGCTCCCGTTCCCGACTATCTATCTATCTGTCTGTCTGTCTATCTGTCTGTTTGTCTGACCCGACCGGGCTTCGCCCAGGCCCTGATGGGGAGCATCTTATTTAATTCATATAAGTAGTCATATAAGTTCCCGTTCCCGACTATCTGTCTGTCTGTCTGTCTGTCTGTCTGTCTGTCTGTCTGTCTGTCTGTCTGACCCGACCCGACTTCGCCCAACTCCTGTTGGGGAGCATCTCATTTAATTCATATAAGTAGTCATATAAGCTCCCGTTCCCGTCTGTCTGTCTGTCTGTCTGTCTGTCTGTCTGTCTGGCTGTCTAATAATTTATTGGTTGCAGTTAGAACAACCTTAGATAAACGAAGACCAACATACAAAAAGCATTAGAAAGAGCACTTGAAAGATCTTTACACCTTCCCCCAACAATTAACTTGGGTAAATGGAGCGGCAGCAGCAGCAGCATCAGAAGGAGAAAAAGGAGGAGGAGGAAGGAGGAGGAAGAGGAAGGTAGAGGAGGGAGGAGAAGGGAGGAGTAGGAGGGAGGAAGAGATAGGCGGAGAGAGGAGGAGGAGGGAAAAGGAGGGAGGAGGAAGGAGGAGGAGTAGTAGGGAGGAGGAGGGATTAGGAGAAGGAGAGAGGAGGAGGAGGGAGAAGGAGGAAGGAGTAGGAAGGAGGAGGGTGAGGGAGGAGGAGGGAGGAGGAGGTGGGAGGAGGAGGGGAGGGGGAGGAGGAAGAGGGAGGAGGAGGGAGGAGGGAGGAGGAAGAGGGAGGAGGAAGGAGGAGGAGGACGAGGGAGAAGGAGGAAGGAGAAGAACGCAGGAGGAGGGGGAGGAGGAGGGAGGAGGAAGAGGGAGGAGGAGGAGGGAGGAGGAGGAGGGAGGAGGCGGAGGGAGAAGGAGGAGGGAGGAGGAAGAGGGAGAAGGAGGAGGGAGAAGGAGGAGGGAGGAGAAGGAGGGGGAGGAGGAGGAGGGAGGATGAGGAGAGAGGAGGAGGAAGAGGGAGGAGGAGGGATGTGGATGGAGGAGGAGGAGGGAGGAGGAGTAGTATGGAGGAATAGGAGGGAGGAGAAGAGATTAGGAGGAGGAGAGAGGATGAGGAGGGATGAGGAAGAAGGAGGAAGGAGGAGGAAGGAGGAGGAGGGAGGAGGATGAGGGAGGAGGAGGAGACAGGAGGAGGGAGGAGGAGGAAGGAGGAGGAGAAGGGGAGGAGGGGAAGGAGGGAGGAGTAATAGGGAGGAGGAAGAGGGAGGAGGAAGGAGAAGGAGGAGAAAGAGGGAGAAGGAGGGAGGAGAAGAACGCAGGAGGAAGAGGGGTAGAAGGAGGGAGGAGGAGAGTGAGGAGGAGGGAGATGGAGGGAGGAGGAGGAGGAGGGAGGAGGCGGAGGGAGAAGGAGGAGGGAGGAGGAGGGAGGAGGAAGAGGGAGAAAGAGGAGGGCGTAGGAGGAGGGAGGAGAAAGAGGGGAGGAGGAGGTAGGATGAGGAGGGAGAAGGAGGAAGAGGGAGGAGGAGGGATGTGGAGGGAGGAGGAGGATGGAGGAGGAGGGACGAGGAGGAGAGAGGAGGAGAGAGGATGAGGAGGGAGGAGGAGAAGGGAGGAGGAGGGATGAGGAGGAGTGAGGAGGAGAGGGAGGAGGAGGGGGAGGAGGAGCGAGGAGGAGGAGGGAGGAAGAGGGAGGAGAAGGAGGAGGAGGGAGGAGGGGGAGGACGTAGGAGGAGGAGGAGGGAGGAGGAGGGAGTAGGAGGAGAGAGGAGGAGAAGGGAGGAGGAAGGAAGCGGAGTGATTAGGAGGAGGGAGGAGGGCGAGGAGGCAGGAGGAGGAAGAGGGAGGAGGAGGAAGGAGGAGGAGGAAGGAGGAGGAAGGAGGAGGAAGAGGGAGGAAGAGGAAAGAGGAGGAGGAGAAAGAGGGAACAGGAGGATGGAGGAGGGAGAGGGAGGAGGAGGAGGAGGGGAAGAGGAAGAGGGTAGGAGGTGGAGGAGAAGAGAGGAGGAGGAGGATTATAACGCATATGCCTGTAGATTTAATCATGGCTGAAGGTGTTCCATGTCTTCTTAGAATTGGCGACAGTGTAAAGAAATATAAAATCTTCAAACTTGATAGAGATAAGGTAACTATTATTTATTTATTCTTTAAGCATAAAAAGATGAGTTACAATGTTATGCATTATGCATTATTTTTATGAAAACTTTGAAAATGTCTTAAAGATTGTATCACTATTTATTATAACTCATATGCCGGTATATAACTATAGACAAATAGTTTATAAATCTTTGAAAACGATGCAACAATATGACTATAAGTTATACAGAAAAGTTATGCCCCTTGAAATAACTTTTACAGAGTTAAGTCCCCTCGGTGTATATTAATTACAATGTAAAATGAAAAATTAAATATTATTAAGTAAGCAGCCGATTTCACACTAAAAAAATACCACAGTGGGCTGCGCTGGAATGAAAGGAAGACGTGTAGAAAATTTCATCTCAATCGGATGGGCCGTTCGCGAACGCATAAAGGACATACAGACATACCCACACACATCCTGTTTTATATATATATATGAAGCCAAGAGGGAAAAGAAGATAGATTTGGAATAATAATCTTCTTTAAGTCTGGCATGTATTCTGTATCTTACAGGAAAGGAGGGGGTGGGGGGGAATTGCCAACATTCACAAAGTGTATTGATGTGAAAATGGTGAGCCGTTTTCATGTGCATATGACAAGTGCATTTCTCCGTGTAGGCACATTAACGTGAGGCTTTGAGCAGTTCTACACCTGGTGTGGATACACATAGGAGCATGGGAGTAATCGAAAGTGGCAGGATTTGATTGAGCATGTTCGATTTGCTTTTCTGTCTAGAGAGATGTGTGCCGGGGATGTGTAATGTCTCCACGCCTTGCTTCCATGTATGGTGGCAACATGTGAGTACATGTAAAGGATATGAGAGGAACTGACATCGCATGACATAACATCAATAAGATAAGATATGAGGAAAATCAACATGGGATGACATTGCATCTATAAGATAAGATATTTAGATCATACAGTGTTGACAGGTACCATAATGAAAGAAATTAAACGACGACTATCAATTGCTCTTCAAAGACTAAAACAACTGAATAAATTATGGAGTGGGACAAACAGAACTACAAATATTAAATTTTTAAGAGCATGCATCTTTCCCATTGCAACATACGCTTGTGAGATCTGGACACTTAATAAACAAGCTGAACAGCGCATAAATGCCTTTGAATATACATGATGTTATAGACGGGTTTCTAAGAATATCTTGGGTAAAGAAAAGAACAAATGCGTCTATACTTCAAGAGCTGAATGTTGAAGAGAGTTGACTCTTAAAGACGATTAAACAAAGAAACAAACTGATATACTTTGGTCACTGGAAACGTGATGAGAGTTTGAAGATATCAACAGTGGCACCCAGAAACCAGTATCCATGCACTTCAACAGTCCTGACCTCTGTGGCGAGCCTAACATACAGGTCACTGACCACTGTGGCGAGGCTGACAAACAGGTCACTGACCACTGTGGCGAGGCTGACATACAGGTCACTGACCACTGTGGCGAGGCTGACATACAGGTCACTGACCTCTGTGGCGAGGCTAACATACAGGTCACTGACCTCTGTGGCGAGGCAGACATGCAGGTCACTGACCACTGTGGCGAGGCTAACATACAGGTCACTGACCTCTGTGGCGAGGCAGACATGCAGGTCACTGACCACTGTGGCGAGGCAGACATACAGGTCACTGACCTCTGTGGCGAGGCTGACATACAGGTCACTGATCTCTGTGGCGAGCCTAACATACAGGTCACTGATCTCTGTGGCGAGCCTAACATACAGGTCACTGATCTCTGTGGCGAGCCTAACATACAGGTCACTGATCTCTGTGGCGAGCATAACATACAGGTCACTGACCTCTGTGGCGAGCCTAACATACAGGTCACTGACCACTGTGGCGAGGCTGACATACAGGTCACTGACCACTGTGGCGAGGCTGACATACAGGTCACTGACCACTGTGGCGAGGCTGACATACAGGTCACTGACCACTGTGGCGAGGCTGACATACAGGTCACTGACCTCTATGGCGAGGCTGACATACAGGTCACTGACCTCTGTGGCGAGGCTGACATACAGGTCACTGATCTCTGTGGCGAGCCTAACATACAGGTCACTGATCTCTGTGGCGAGCCTAACATACAGGTCACTGATCTCTGTGGCGAGCATAACATACAGGTCACTGACCTCTGTGGCGAGCCTAACATATAGGTCACTGACCACTGTGGCGAGGCTGACATACAGGTCACTGACCACTGTGGCGAGGCTGACATACAGGTCACTGACCACTGTGGCGAGGCTGACATACAGGTCACTGACCACTGTGGCGAGGCTGACATACAGGTCACTGACCACTGTGGCGAGGCTGACATACAGGTCACTGACCTCTGTGGCGAGGCTGACATACAGGTCACTGACCTATGTTGCGAGGCTGACATACAGGTCACTGATCTCTGTGGCGAGCCTAACATACAGATCACTGACCTATGTGGCGAGGCTGACATACAGGTCACTGACCTCTGTGGCGAAGCTGACATACAGGTCACTGACCTATGTGGCGAGGCTGACATACAGGTCACTGATCTCTGTGGCGAGCCTAACATACACATCACTGACCTATGTGGCGAGGCTGACATACAGGTCACTAACCTCTGTGGCGAGGCTAACATACAGATCACTGACCACTGTGGTGAGGCTGACATACAGGTCACGGCCATCAAATCATGCTCATCCCACGTAAGGGATCGTAAGACATTGGAAAACCGTTTCATCCTCCAGTTGGTTACACTCTCCCCTCACGGCCTCAATGTCCAACACAGTTTCATTTGACTTCCAAACCCCATCCCCTCTCATCCCCTAGTTGTATAGTCCACTAAAATGGTAGTTGCATGCCCTTTGTAGAACATCGCAGTCAAACCCAGCATTATATTTGCTGATTGGGATTTCTTGGCAGTTTTATGTTCGGTGGTTTGCGATCGTTTTCAGAGCGACCGCTACTCATGCCTCTCTATGAGGATCAACGCAATGAAATCTTCCACAGCTGTGTTTAGAGTTTGAACGAGACATTGCTAATTGCGAACAGCGTCCGTGACATCTTTGCCAAATTCCAATTATTACTCTTCCGCTCTCATGAGCGCCTCTCCATCCACCCCCTTCCTCGCTTATTCTCCTGCCCAGTGGCTCAGACAATACCTGAGCTTCTGGCTGTATTGACCTTTGACCCGCTGACCATACATCCGGTTCATACAATCCACTGATTGTCGTCTAACGCGCGTCAGCCGCTCCCAGCTAGGATACAGATTCAGATAAGTACTCTTAATAGTGTCATGTGGTGTGTTTCGTGTAGTTTGCGTCGGTTTGTGTTTGTTTGTTCTGTGTTGACGAAGGCTTTAGCCTCAACGTCCAATTTGTTTCTTGTTAATCGTGCTTCTGTAAAGCTCACAATCTACCTCTCGTTGTTTGGAGATTCACTCATTCCATGGGAGACAATCATGTACAAAATGTCTGTATAGGTTACAAAGGGACACAACAATAGTATTTTCTTGTTTTGAACAGTAGGAAGTCTGTTTATTTAAGTACATTATAAGTATATAATCAGCTTGGGATCTGATAGTGAACGGTAATTATTCGTTACTAGAAGACAACAGATATTTGGAAATTGTTTAAATATGTGAAATAAACGAAAGTGATTCTTTTTGACACATAATATCCTACCCCAATATCTGTGTACGATGGCAAAGAAACGGGCAAATCAAATTTCATGTTTCATGTATGTTCTTTTTGGTACCGACTTTATTAATTTTTGGCAGGTGCATAATATGAGCCTTGTAAATGAATAAAATAACAGCAGAGTTCCAACCTTCTAATATTTCCGTTACAAGATAAACCAATTCGTGAGTCACACACACGTCAGAACAATTGTTACCTAAGAGTATCAATGCAGCAGGAATACATCACCAAACACTAAATATCCTTATAAACAGCTTATTCTTATAGTCCATGTCTTGTGGCATTAATGATCACATCTGTTTAAAACCATCTGTCTCTTGTGTTGCCAATCATATCTGGTACTGATGATGTCCCATGCCATGACGTGATATTGTCCAGCACCTTCCCTCTTGTCGTGTATTTGTCCTCATTATCATGACGTGACATTATCCAGCATCTTCTATATTGCCGTGTATTTGTCCTCCATGCCATGCCGTGTATTTGTCCTCCATGCCATATCGTGTATTTGTTCTACATGCCATGCCGTGTATTTATCCTCAAGCCATGCCGTGTATTTGTCTTCCATGTCATGCCGTGTATTTGTCCTCAATGCCATATCGTGTATTTGTTCTACATGCCATGCCGTGTATTTATCCTCAAGCCATGCCTTGTATGTGTCCTCCATGTCATGCCGTGTATTTGTCCTCCATGCCATGACGTGTATTTGTCCTCCATGCCATGCCGTGTTTTTGTCCTCCATCCCATGACGTGACATTGTCCAGCATCTTCTCTCTTGCCTCCATGCCATGCCATACCATGTATTTGTCCTCCATGCCTTCCCATGTATTTATCCTCCATGTCATGCCATGTATTTGTCCTCCATGCCATGCCGTGTATTTATCCTCCATGTCATGCCGTGTATTTGTCCTCCATGCCATGACGTGTATTTATCCTCCATGCCATGCCTTCTTCTCTCTTGCCTCCATGCCATGCCATGCCATGTATTTGTCCTCCATGCCTTGCCATGTATTTATCCTCCATGTCATGCCATGTATTTGTCCTCCATGCCATGTCGTGTATTTGTCCTCCATGCCATGCCGTGTATTTGTCCTCCATGCAATGTCGTGTATTTGTCCTTCATGCCAAGAAGTGACAATGTCCAGCATCATCTCTCTTGCCGTGTATTTGTCCTCCATGCCATGTCGTGTATTTGTCCTCCATGCCATGGCATGTATTTGTCCTCCTTGTCATGTCGTGTATTTGTCCTCAATGCCATGCCATGTATTTGTCCTTCATGCCATGTCGTGTATTTGTACTCCATGCCATGTCGTGTATGTGTCCTCCATGCCATGTCATGTATTTGTCCCCCATGCCTTGCCATGTATTTATCCTCCATGTCATGCCATGTATTTGTCCTCCATGCCATGTCGTGTATTTGTCCTCCATGCAATGTCGTGTATTTGTCCTCCATGCCATGTCATGTATTTGTCCTCCTTGTCATGTCGTGTATTTGTCCTCAATGCCATGCCATGTATTTGTCCTTCATGCCATGTCGTGTATTTGTACTCCATGCCATGTCGTGTATGTGTCCTCCATGCCATGTCATGTATTTGTCCTCCATGCCTTGCCATGTATTTATCCTCCATGTCATGCCATGTATTTGTCCTCCATGCCATGTCGTGTATTTGTCCTCCATGCCATGCCGTGTATTTGTCCTCCATGCAATGTCGTGTATTTGTCCTTCATGCCAAGAAGTGACAATGTCCAGCATCATCTCTCTTGCCGTGTATTTGTCCTCCATGCCATGTCGTGTATTTGTCCTCCATGCCATGTCATGTATTTGTCCTCCTTGTCATGTCGTGTATTTGTCCTCAATGCCATGCCATGTATTTGTCCTTCATGCCATGTCGTGTATTTGTACTCCATGCCATGCCGTGTATTTGTCCTCCATGCCATGTCGTGTATTCGCCTCCATGCCAAGAAGTGACATTGTCCAGTATCATCTCTCTTGCCCTGTATTTGTCATCCATCCCATGGCGTGACATTGTCCAGCATCTTCTCTCTTGCCTCCATGCCATGCTATGCCATGTTTTTGTCCTCCATGCCATGTATTTGTCCTCCATGCCATGTCGTGTATTTGTCCTCCATGCCATGTCGTGTATTTGTCCTCCATGCCATGTCGTGTATTTGTCCTCCATGCCATGTCGTGTATTTGTCCTCCATGCCATGTCGTGTATTTGTCCTCCATGCCATGTCGTGTATTTGTCCTCCATGCCATGTCGTGTATTTGTCCTCCATGCCATTCCGTGTATTTGTCCTCCATGCCATGCCGTGTTTTGGTCCTACATGCCATGCCGTGTTTTTGTCCTCCATACCATGCCGTGTATTTGTCCTCCATCCCGTGTCATGTATTTGTCATCCATGCCATGCCGTGTATTTGTTCTCTATGCCATGCCGTGAGATTATTGCCATGGCACGAAAACCACCCTGAAAGGAGTTAGCGGAGATAGAATACTATCATGAAGAGATCTCACAGGATTCAGAATGTAGAAATTAGAATTGATCACCAACAAAGACAGATCAATCGATAGAATAGTGATCAAAGATAAATAATAGTCATCCGGCAGGCAAATAGCCAGACCGGTCACGTGACGAGGGACACCTCATGACGAGAACAGGCAAGCATTTTAGTCAGTCAGCCGAGGAGTTCCGTAGTAACAACATCTGCGGTACAGCACGAATTTCGAACATAATCTAATTAATAGAAGTTTTCTTCAACAGGGAATTGATTATATAGACCGAATGTTAACTGTATCGTGGTAAACAACTGAGTTTGAGGATGTGGAGTCGAGATATATTTCACACAACGCTATGGAAAACTGACGCCACTCGTTAGCAACAAGCAAACTAATCAGCGCTTGACCGATTGAGCTGAAAGGCTGAACAGAAGGCCAAGGTCAAGATATTGTGTATTCTGAGGCTGTAAGTACAGTAACATTAAGAGACGGTAAACGAACACGACAGCGTGTGACACATCCACAAGGACGATCATGTGCCTTACGATTTTCCTTGTGAGCAGTTGCAAGTAGCCGGGTGCGTTAATGCGAAAACGATTGAAATGTCGGTGGTACGCTGGGACTTGGGCACACGTGCTGTTCATTAATAAACTACGAGTTTGGACACTACACGGCAGGTGTCGTTCACTTCTTGCAGTTTCGCCATTTTCAAATCTGTCAGTTACATATTACGAGCCCAAGAAAGTTCTTGGCAATTGTTCAGCATCTTCTCTTTTCTCGTGTATGTGTCTTAAATGATATGACATGACATTGTCCTGCACCTTCTCTCTTGTTGTGTATTTGTCCTCCATGCCATGACGTGACATTGTACAACATCTTCTCTCTTGTCGTGTATTGGTCCTACATGCCATGACGTGACATTGTCCAACATCTCTCCTGTCGTGTATATGCGAGTTTGGGAATTTTAACTGATTCAGTGCCGAAGTGTAATAAATCGCTACATGTAACGTCCCATTTGGACAGAAAGACGATATATCGCCATACTAGTGTAACTGTTGATTTGATTTGTTTCATGGCAACTTCCGCTGTTTTAATGCTCAGTGAACTGAAATATGCATGATAATATTTAATTTGATGGTTTTTTTGTATGTTTGGTCTAAACCTACTTTTTGTTTATCCTTGAATCAGTAACAGCAGACGGAACATGATTTAATGAAGTTGAGAGTGGATTCATAATCAAGTGACATGGCCACATGAGTTGACAGTCATGTTTCACCATCTCACTCCATTACCAGCTTCTGGGATCAGCTCTGTGTTCATGCCTCGATTATGATATGTGACCAAACCGTCCAGATATGAATCTAGTAGCTCATTTCCCATAAATCTTCAAGTCATGGCTCTCCATGATTGGCGGTTCGCTGCTATCTGTTGTAGATCTTGCATGTTTACTTGGCCGTTGAATGAGCCTTCTCTGATGATGGTTCTAAGCAGGGTCTCACTTGGTCTTCCCCGTTTTCTTTTCCCTACCGGTGACCATATGAGGCTTGGTAGGAGAGTCTTGTCTTGTCCATTCTACATTACAGGAGCATTGGAATGTGATAATTTTGGCACTTTTCCAGCTTGACCGGCGATAGTTAGGTACATTGTGATTCATAAAGGCTTAATAACTATGACCCATGGCGGTGGCTGATAAGGTCAATTCGTGCTCTAAATGTCTACAGTGGATGCATGTGAAAACATGGAATGTGATCAACATAGAACAATTAGTATAATCAGCCACATCACGAAGATCTAACTGAGAATATCATGCAAAGAGTTAGGA
>JACEFZ010023081.1:0-2500 GCA_014155875.1 Cepaea nemoralis | reverse complement strand
ATGGCGACCCCGACGAGATATTGTGGCAGCCTTTGAATTGTTCTGTTAGAATTGTTTTAGTATCTAGTGATTGTTTTGTGTGATAGGTCAGTGTTTATGTTTGTGGTGTCCATTGTCTTTGAGTTGTGACATTAGAACCCAGGTTTGCTGCTGAGATACCCCGGGCATTGCTGCACAAGAGAGGAGTCCCCTGTATGGAGCGGCTGACTAGTTAGTGTCAGCAGGCCTGGGTTCTTGGTGGGATAGTAAATTGTGTCACAACTCTTTGTTTATGTCGTGTCTTGGGGTTTATGTTGTGTAACCTATGTTTTTGTAGTGCCTTATTGTCTGTGCAGTGTTGCTTGTGTCAAGGTTCTTTATTGTGTCAGTCTAACCAGCTATTGCTTGGAGCACCTGTGTTGTGGTACTTGGTGTACCCTGTACTGTTGTCTTAAGTGGTGTTGATTGGTTGGGGGTTACCCACCGTTGTTATTTGATATATACAGTTGTCTGTTGTATCTGTTATTGCAATGTGTTATCAAACATGTTCAGCTAGAGGAGATAAATAAAGAGCTATTTTTGTACTGTTTTTGATTTGTTTGTTTGTCTCTTTTAGTTTTTACAACCACTATTTCTACCACAATCTAACACCTTAATTCATCGCTTGGGCTCAAACATGGTGTTTCCTGTGTGAACATCTATAAAATAGTTTCTGCCTCTGTCTGAGATCTCGTATATCTTCTTACCTAATTACTATCATCTTTTTTTGTTGGTTGAGGTGGTGTGAGGTTCTCTCTCTTTTCACTATTTTTCTTCTTTGGCCGTAACGAAGTCAGAACTACTCTTTACCTCTTAGCACCGTAGTGAAGGAAGCATCAGTCTTTATGATTGTCTCCCTTTCTCTTTTACCATCGACTACATTGGTATTAATATTTGACAGGTACCTGAAATGTACCTCTAAGATAATACGATAATTTTAGGGTTCCATCCTTCTGTGACGTTTTGTTCGGCGTCTTCTTATTATTATTTGACAGGTACCTGAAATGTACTTCTAAGATAATACGATAATTTTAGGGTTCCATCCTTCTGTGACGTTTTGTTCGGCGTCTTCTTATTATTATTTGACAGTTACCTGAAATGTACCTCTAAGATAATACGATAATTTTAGGGTTCCCTCCTTCTGTGACGTTTTGTTCGGCGTTTTCTTATTATTATTTGACAGGTACCTGAAATGTACCTTTAAGATAATACGATAATTTTAGGGTTCCATCCTTCTGTGACGTTTTGTTCGGCGTCTTCTTATTATTATTTGACAGGTACCTGAAATGTACCTGTATAAATGTACCTGACCTTCTAATGTTTCTGTTACCTGATAAAACACTTTGTAAGTCACACGCACACCAATCCAATTGTTACCTGAGATTACCAAGGCAGCAGGTTTATATCACCGAACACTTAATTAATGTCACATAACACACCGTCTTCTAATAGTCCATGCCGTGTGGCGTTAGTGATCACTTCGGTATATAACCATCTGTCTCTTGTGTTGCCAATCATTTCTGACACTGATGCTCCTCCATATCATGACGTGACATTGTCCAGCTTCTTCTCTTTAGTCGTGTATTTGTCCTCCATGCCATGACGTGACATTGTCCAGCATCTTCTCTCATGTCGTGTATTTGTCCTCCATGCCATGACGTGACATTGTCCAGCATCTTCTCTCTTGTCGTGTATTTGTCCCCCATGCCATCATAACGTGACATTGTCCAGCATCTTCTCTCTTGTCGTGTATTTGCGAATGTGTGCATTGTAACTGATTCAGTGCCGATGAGGTGAGTTCGCCTTATCAGGTCTGCGCTGTATATGGACAGATCTGTGAGCCACATGAAGTAAAGTGCCATATCCAGTGATGAGCTGAATCACCAAAAAACATCACATCACTCAGGGCATTGCCATACGTGCTTCGTCTTCATCTTCAACAGCCACTGAAGAGTCCCAGTTCTAATGGTTAGTTAGTTGCATATCCTTTACAAGACGTCGCATTCAAGCTCATCATTTTTTCCTGTTTGTGTAATTTTCTCAAATGTTACGCTCAGTAGTTTGCCATTATTTTCTGAACGACCAGCACACATATCATTCTATGAAAACCAACTTAAGGAGGTCGGTTTTCAAATCGTCCGCAGCTGTGTTTCGAACGCTGTGGGATTTAAAATTACGCCCGTAACCCCTTCGCCAGAGTTCCGACCAAGAGTAATGTTTCCTATACTCATCTGATCACGTGACCGCCTGACCTCTCCTGGGAGTCCTGAGTGTAATCTGATCACGAGAAGGTCTTGCCTCTCCTGGGAGAACTGAGTTTAATCTGATCACGTGGCCGTCTGACCTCTCCTCGGAGACCTGAGTGTAATCTGATCACGTGACCGTCTTATCACTCCTCGGAGAACTAAGTGTCATCTGTCATGTGTCCGTCTGGTCTCTCCCCGGGGAACTGAGTGCAATCTGATCATGTGACCGCCTGACC
>JACEFZ010023080.1:0-143872 GCA_014155875.1 Cepaea nemoralis | reverse complement strand
CCCCCTTTTTTTTCTAGCTTCGATTAATAGTCAACTTCGTGCCCTTTAATGTCACTTAAATTGAACCTAGCGAAATCTCGGCTATCACTTGAAGAATCGCCGAAATCCGTTTTGAAAAACTAAGCGTAAAAACCCCAAAAACTATTTTAAAAAAGTCCGTAAAAGTCCGTTCAAATTCACAGTCGGCGTTTACAAATGGTGGCCACGTTGTCAAGCTATCGGCGAAAGCGAAAGTAGCCGTCGGAAGTATCGTAAGGCCGAGAAATTGCGTTTTTACCATGCATAATAGTATCGGACGCGATTGGGCAATTTGCTCGTTAAAAGCATCGGCCGCAAATGGCCGTTCTGCCCTGTAACGGGTTAACATTACTTTAAATTATTTTCTTCAAGTTGTCAGTATCAACAACCAACAACTCTGGAAGTTATCAACTCACAAGAAAAGCCACTTACTTATAATTCATGTGTGGCCAGTTGGCAAAAGTTTCTATCCTGGCAGCCTCGCTGTACATCAATGCTCTGTTCACAGGTTCCTTCATGATCTCAGCCCGGTTGCTGGGCAGCAGGAAACCCAGACGGTCAACAATGGCAGAGACAACCGGAAAACCCTGACCTGTTTGGCTTGTCTTAATGAGCTCCTCCATAAGAGAAGAACACACAGACTTCATGACCATATGCTGCATTTCCAGGCACACTGTTGCCCACTGTTGAAGAACAAACTTGAGTTTGACCAGGGAAATGCCAACAAATTATTCATTCATCACAGTACCTGCTATATACAAACTAAACATTCACGAACTAAATACAAATATCGTGCTATTCTCCATACGTAAATACCTTATATTTCTGCTGTATGCCAGTCTTTTTGTCACTGTACTTATTTCATCTTGTTAAGATTGTAATTACAAAATATTCAATTCAAACATTCTGATTCATGTTTCGCATTCAATCTCGAACAATCTGATAGGATATCTGGATTGATTAATTCACTAGTTGCTGAGACTAAAACTGTCATCACCACATCTACAGTATTCTCTACTTTTAAAGTAAGCATTCTTTTGAGAAACTTGAAATGTATAGAAGAGGCCAAATTTACTTCATTAATTGTTCAAATATATACTGAAAAGTATACAATATGAGACATGGATATCTACTATAAAAAATATGGGAGGGTAAAATCTGGGGGGGGGGGGGGGGGGGGGTTTTAAAAAATATATCCAAGAAACAACTACACAACATGATCAGATGACTTCGACACCAGTCTTAGGGCTGACAAAACTGATGATAATGATAGCAATGGGCACATCAGTGGTTAACAAACGCATCTATTGGTATGATGAGTTCTTTCATTTGCCTATGTGGGGGTCTCCGTGTGCCAAAATGGCCTCAGCCTCATACTGAGAAGGTCTTGGGTTTGTTTTCAGACTACCCAATTATTTGCCTCACATGTGCAATTATTTTGGAGAACCCTGGGTGTTATTGGCGGAGCTAGAGTTTGTGCAGGCCATGAGCTGTTGTGTGCAGAGAGGCCGAGCTGTATATCAAATATGGTGCAATGGAGTGACTCCTCTTGCCTTGTGACCCATGTGAACTTGCCTAGGTTCAGCAGATCCAGTCAAATATGCTTGTTGTGTTTGTTACACCAGCATGAGATACAACAGTTCGGTATCTTCAGCCTCAAGGGTAGAAAGGAGAGCCAATAGGAGATGCATGAGTGCATTATTTCTACAACTGTTAATGTAGTTAGTAAACAACTGACTTTTGCTGTTTTATGATTGCCATGAGTTGCATCCTGTGCTGTCTGGATACCAAGTGACAAAGCCTTCAGGAAATCTTCCACATATTCTTTGTTGCTCAGCGGTATGGCTAACAGCGTCTTTAGCAACTGTGCTGCCTGTGAATACATAAATATTATTACCATTTCTGATATCATTAATTATCAACTGGCATCAAATATGCAACAATAAACTAAGGGTGGCTTTCATAGATCAAGAAAAAAATCTTTTACTGAGTAAATAGGAATAAGCTGTTGAAAGAGCTCAAAGAATACAGTGTAATTGGGCTGCTGTTGGGTCACCTTCGTGCTACACATCAAATTAGTGAATATGCAGTAAGAACAAATGTTGGAATGACAAACTGATTCTATGTAACATCAGGTGTCAGACAAAGATGTGTTTTATTGCCACTTTTGTTCATGTCACCTATATGGATAAGATTACTAACGAAGTAAATTCACAACCAGAATTTAAATGAGCTTAAATATAAATGGAAAATCATTAAAACAAGTCATTGCAGATATCCTCCGCTGTAAACAGGCACAACGCAATTACTTCCAAAAATATTCCGGATGAAAGCAGAAGAAGAAGAAGAATTATGCCACCTCATACCATGACCTAGTTAGTCTGTGTGAAGATCTAATTGTTGACACCCCAAGGCAGTATCTGCCTTTGATTGCACATGTCCTTCACATCTTCCCTCAACTCTCCCTGCTGCAAAATGTTCTATACAGATACATATAGGTTTGTTTAATTCATTTCATAGTTAACTTTTATTTGTATTATTATCTCATGAGGTGGGTTTTAATCTAGCTGAAGAAAATATTTTGTTCAGAGAAACTCAAGTGTCTTATTTTCCCCTGATCTCTTGTGGACTGGATGCCTTGTTTTAAATATAGACCCTTTGTTTAATTGTTGCCAAAAACTGGCATTAACAAAAACATTTATGAATGAAGAATGCTGAAAATTCCTGGGATAGTCAACGTGAATAATCTAAATGTTTTGAAAAAGGATAAGGCACAATGACAACTTATTACAGCCATCAGAAAAGGGGAGTCATCATATTTTTGGGCCACATTATGTGAAGAGAAAAACATTCTGTGACAACAGGAAATATTTTTGGAAAGATAGCAGAGGAAGACAACGAGAGAATATTCTTGACAGCATTCTCCCATGGACACAGAAACATGTCATATGTCTTAATATAAGTTGTTGGATTTTTACTATATGCTGAGACAAACAATACGCACACCAATTGGCAAAGCACTTGATGATAATGATCTGTTTCCTAACTTGTTTACTAGTTTCTGAGTATTTTTCACTTTATTATCGCTGGTTTTGCTTTGTTTACATGTTTCCTTTTTTCTATTTTTTTAGGATTGATTGATTGATTTAGGAACCGACATCACAGCATTCAGGGCATTCCCATAAGCGCTCCGTCCCCATCCTCAGCAGCCAGCAAAGAGTTCCAATACAAATAGTACCAGTAGCAATCTGATTATATGTCTGTCTCGCCTTTCCTCTAAGCGTCAATCGTCGGCCAGATCCCCTCGTCACCCCTCGTCGCATTCTTGCCAGACCATGGTGATCCATTTGCTCCTCCGAGGTGTACACGTGTTCCCACAAGGCCGCAACCCTTGTCTGCCTTATCATGCATCAATACTCCACCAAGTTTTGCAGAGCCAGCCAATCTGTCTGCCTGTTCATTCCCCATCACACCCCGGAGAAAAGATCCAGACGATGCTTGTCACTCGTGACTTCCGAAGTGAAGCAAGCCACTCTGCCCAAAGTTTGCCTGTCTTCACCCTACTCAGCATGCTTTCTGAGTCAGTTACAATCACGATGTGTGTGTGTATCATATTCTCCATCCAGCGGAAAGCTGCACTGACCGCCTCCACCTCCATTCTTAAGCTAGATATTGTGGTATCAAATGCCAGGCTCTCCTGCACCAGTAGCTTTTGCTAAGAACCCCCAGGCACTTCTCCTGTCTCTCAACACCAAACCATCTGTGTATATAATCACATCGCGAGCATTATCCTGAATTAGTTGCTGGATTTCCACTTCCGTAGCCCCTGTTGGCCACTCCCTGCACTCCCGGCTCAATGTGATTATAACTTTGCACAAGTCTGACTGCTCCGCTGGCACTCTGACCCACTCCTCTCATTGCCTAATGTTCTCCAAGATGCACACCTGTCAGATCATAACCTCCGCCTGAGCCATCCATGATTTCCCTCTTATCAGTCGCTGACCCTTAACTGCGTCCAGCACCTCACGCAACGGGTGATCTGTGTCTGCAGCTACTCTGAGGTATGCCTTCGCCTGCATCACCTTGAGCCTACCAGCAAGTCAACAAACCAAGGATGTAACGCATACACACTACTGGGGTGTCTCTGGTGCATCCCAGAATGACCCGCATAGCTTCATTCTGTATGCGCTCTAATTTCACCAATTGACACTTTGAGACAGTGAGCAGTCCTAGTCCATAATCAATCACTGAGAGGATCAAGTGCTGGTATAGTGTGAAAAGCATTCTCTGCTCTGTGCCCATTGCAGCCACAGTTTTAAGTGCATTGAGTCCCTTTTGAGATCTTGTCACAACCGACTCCACGTGGTCCTTGAAGGACAGGCTCCTGTCAAATGTGATTCCAAAATACTTTAGTTTGTTCTCTCTGTTGACACTTTTACCATCTATCATGAGGCTTGGGACATCAGTTCTCACAATCCTGTTGTCCAGAGAGCACCACAAAACAGCTGCCTTTTCCGGGTGGATGACAGCATTCATTTCAGTGAAACTGTCAATTACTTTGTCTGCTGTCGCCTGTAGCTCCTGGGCTGTTTGCTCCCTATCTCTCCCCTGCCTATATGCGAGAATATCATCTGCAAATGTTAGTATCCTTCCAACCCCGGGCGCTTCTAGGTTTGCAATCTTGCTCGTATACATGTTAAAGAGCACCGGTGAGATTACATATCCCTGTGGCAGTCCCGGGTTAAAATATGTGGCTCTGAGATCCATGCACCCAGACGGAGAGCAACCCGACAAGAATGTACGACGGCTGCTATCCAGTTCACCAACCAGGGATCTGGCGCCGTGTCGTTTGCCTTTTTCAAAATATGTTTAACATCTTCAACCCGTATGATATCTTCATAATACATCTTCTCCATTGTGCCAGATAACTCCTCTCTAACTGCATCCCTGGTATCCGCATCATTATGATTGGTCAGCTCTAAAAATCTCTGGAGAAACGCCTCCCCTTTCTCTTTGTCTGCTGTCACGCGCACACCATCCTCTCTATAAATAGTTCCCACTGTCATAGGCCGATCTTTTCTTTGCATTTGTCTGTGCAGTTTCCAGAATTTTCACAGTTTTATCACCTCCAATCTCCTTCATAAAACATTCCCATTTTACTTTCTTTAGGAATTTAAGCATAATCCCTGCTTCATGCTTTTATTTCCATTTTCCAAGGACTACCATACATGATTCGCCAGTAGTCTTCCTTGCTCACATTGTCTACTACTGCTGCAAAACCTGGCACATATTAGAGTCTGTGATCATACATTTTTCCTTTGTTTCTTGATTTCTGAGATAGTCTACACTGCATTCATTTCCATGTTTATAAGATGTTATCTCTTGAGTTTCAACTTAATTTTACTTATCAAAAGATGGTGATGTGAATTTATAATTGCACCTCTAAGTACTTTTACCTCATGTAGAGATGGTCTAAGTTTCTTTTTAATAGAGATACAAACAATTTGATTTTCTGCATTGTGGTTTAACCCTTTACAAGGCAGAACGGCCATTTACGTCCGATACCGTAAACGGGTGAAACGTCCCAAACCGGCCGATACTATTATGCATTGTAAAAACGCGATCTCTCGGCTTTCCGATACTTCCGTCAGCTACTTTCGCTTTCGCCGATAGCTTGACAATGTGGCCACCATTTGTAAAGCGCCTACTATGAATTTGAACGGACTTTTACAGACTTTTTTTGATAGTTTTCAGGGTTTTTACGCTGTTTTTCAAAACGGATTTCGGTGATTCTTCAAGTGATAGCCGAGATTTCGCTCTGTTCAATTTAAGTGACATTAAAGGGCACGAAGTTGACTATTAATCGGAACTAGATATCAGTCACAAAGCGTTACTTTGCATTAGCAGTCTGAGTCAGACTTTAAAGAAAGTGATTATGATTCTGAAAATGTGTTTGTAAATTGCCGTATAGGTGATGGAAAATCACAAACAACATGCTGTATTTCGTAAATATTTGTGTTCATATATGGATTACCGACAACAATCACGTGAGTAACATATTTTGCATGCTTTTCCCTTCACTGTGTTGTTTATTTAACTAAAATCGGCTGACTAACACCTTATTTGTGATGTTTTACTAACGCAACCCGAAATTTTACCGAACCTGAAAAAATCTTGCCGTTCAGGGCTAAAAAACGGACAAGCGTCTGCCCTGTAAAGGGTTAATGTAGCCATGCTTTATGTATATTTTTATGTGAACAAATACTCACACCTATTACATACAGACTGCATAAAAATATGTGAATAATTTTCAATGTTCCTCAAGTCCATGTTTTTCCATGATCTCGTCATAACCTGTGTTATCCGATCCTATCTTATCCATCTTGAAATTCAGACAATCCATCAAAATTTTCATACTGCAATTTCTTTAATCACCTATAGTACTCTGGAATTTCATGTAAAATTTCTCCTCAATGAATTCATCCTTATAATTTGTTGGTGGGTAACACTGGGTTACATTCATGTTTCTTTTATTTTCCATAGTTCTATTTGTTATTATTATTATTCTAGAACTCATTGCTACTCACCTCAGTTAGTGTTTTGTCTTCTTTAGATAGTACTAAAGCCACTCCTTCAATGTGAGCGACTTTTTTTTTTCTCTGTATGGTACTTAGAACAGCACTGTTTCTCTTGCATTTAGAAGCTTTTTGCCTGCTCCATTTCATCTTATTTTGCATACGAGTTGTGTTGTCTTCCCTAATTTATACATAGTTCTAACATTCCACTAATGAAGACCTTCCTATGTGAAAGGTCAATGCTTGCTTGCTTGCGTTCGCTGGCTGTGAACTCCAGCGTGAAGTCCTGTATGTCGAATGAAGACATCCTGTTGTCCAACATCAGCGCGATATCATATCGGACTGAGGTTTGCATGAGTATCCATTGTCCCATGTCTGGCTTATTGGTGTGCAGACTGGTGGTTCCTCGCCGTGCAGGCAGATACTCTCCGACTTCGGAAGAATCAGTGATCCTACTACGTTAGCCAGGACCCCATAGGGACCTGTTGCCCAGGACGCACGACTATAAAACCTAGCCCTGGTGCCTTGGAAACACCTCTGCATCCCTGAAAGGTCAACGATCCAGGTTTTCTCCACATCCATCATATTACTTCTAGAAAAACTCCTTTGATCTTGATTAGCTGATTTATTTTTCAATCCTTTTCTTTAGATTCACTTATGATTTGCTGGATTTCGCAGCTAGTGTTCGAAGGAATGGGACAGCCTTAGTCGCCACTTATGACATGCATGGTAGGTTTGTTTTTTTTAAAAGGTCAAGGACACTTGTACATACCTTCAGGTGCATTTGGCTTATGGTGCTAGACCCATATTTTATAAACCAATCAGTATTTAGTGGGTTCCAGAATCACAAGTATTCACAATTACATATCATAATGGGTGACTTTAATGTTAAAGTTGGAAGTCAACAAGACAGTTACACAGTAGGTAAATATGGACTAGGGGAACAGAATGAAAGATGTTGCAGACTTTACAGTGGGCAAAAGAGCATGATATGATAATTGGAAACACCTGGTGTCACCACCATCCATGGAGATTATGGACATGGAGGAGTCCTGACAATATGATCAGACACCAGACTGATTACATCCTCATCAACAGAAGATTTTGAAATGCATTAAAAGTCACAAGAACTATACCAATTACATACTACTATAGCGACCACAGATTAGTTATAAGCAATATACATATAAAATTAAAGGTCAAATATACACCAAGAAGCATAAAATTTGATCTATGTGCACTGAAGTTGGAGGAGATAAAAGATACATTCAATATAGAAGTAAAGAACAGATTTTGGTGCTTTGGCTGATCTGGAATTTTATTTCAAGATGTCAGTGGCCAATAGGAAATATTGAAGAACTTGGTCAGGCAGGCTGCAAAAACAGCTATCCCAAAAATGAAGAAGATTGGTCATAAGAAATGGATGACAGAAGACATCTTAAATCTAATGGATATATAATAAGAAGAAATAATAAAAATAACATTAACAATATGAAGAGATTCACAGGAAAATTAGGAAATTGTACAAAGAGACAAACGAAACATGGCTTGAGGAAAACTGCAAAACAACACAGCACCCAGAATAGAAAATTAATGCACAAAAGATTTAATTACATCACTAAGAAAAGAACACACACAAGATTTAATTACATCACTAAGAAAAGAACACACACCTCAACAGGTTGCCTAAAATCCAAAGACTGCAAAATCTTAATAGAAAAAGGTCAGATTATGCGAAAGACCTCCGTAAAGTTACAAGAGAAGCCAGTATGGTATTGTAAATAATAATGAAGGACCATCAATTCTGAGGATGGAGGTTCACAATACTCTTAACCATCTGAAAACTGGCAAGACCCTGGGACCAGACAAAATCACAACAGAAATGATCAATGCCTTAGAAAATATGGAATAGACCAAGTCACCAGACTGTTGAACACAATATATGATACTAGAGATATACTTCCTGAATTATGTAAATCTATATTTATAGCAATCCCAAAGAAATCAGGAACCTTGGAATGTGATCAACATCAAACAATAGCATAACGAGCCATATCACGAAGATTTTACTGAGAATCATCATGCAAAGAGTTAGAAAGTTAGGATGAACAATGTGGGTTCACGGAAAGCAAGGGCATAGTAAATGCTGTGTACTTGCTGAGAACATTAATAGAGCGTTCAATAGATGTAAACAAAGACCTACATGTTTGCTTCATTTCTACACAAAGGCTTTCATTAAAGTAAGACATGTCAACATGATGAACATGCTTACAGATCTACAAATTGATAGGAAAGACCTTAGACTTATAAAAATTCATACATTGGAAACAACAAGCTGCCATAAAGATTGATAATGAAGAAAGGTGTGCAACAGGGATGTGTAATGTCTCCAGATCTTTTTTCCCTTTACAATGAAGGTATTTTTAGAAATTTAGAAGATATGAGAGGAATCACCATTGGGGGACATAACATAAATATGCGGATGATACAGTATTGATTGCAGACAATGAACAGGATTTGCAACAATTAGTAGATGCTGTTATTATACACAGTGAACAACTAGTGTTAGAATTAAACTGTAAGAAGACAGAGATTAGTTAGTTAGTTAGTTAGTCGCAGTTCCAACTTCACAGCAACGGGTCGTCCCCATTATGCTCCATTCCTGTGCCAGTGAATATCACACAAAACAGAGATTATGACCATTTATAAGAAGAAAGAAATACCACAATGTAATATAAGGATAAATTGGAATATTCTTAAACACGTGAATCGGTAAAACTATCTCGGAACACTCATAATATCCGATGGGAGGTGCCTTGAAGAGATTAGAACAAGAATCGCTATGGCAAAGGTAGCCTTTTGCAAAATGGAAAACATACTTATACATAATCAAAAGATGTCAACTACAACGAGAAAGAGTGTCGAAGTGCTACATACTGTACTTTTGTATCGATGTGAAACGTGGACGATGAGTAGGCAAGATGAAAAACATCTAATGACAGTGGAAATGTGGTTTCTGAGGAAAATGTAAAGAATACCACGGACAGACAGAAAAACCGATGACTAAGTTCTACAAGAGGCAAATGAAAACTGTAAACTGATTACGGAAATTAGACATAGGCCCTCAAATATTTTTGTCACATTATAGGAAGAAATAAACTATGGAAGTTGGTGACAATTCACAAGATTGAGGGGAAAAGAACAAGGGGAAGGCAGAGAAGTAAATGTATGGATGGCCTGTCCACATGGCATAGACAGGACAAGAACACAGAGCTGATCCACGACTCTGGTTATTATGCTAGATGGCAAAACATGGCATGGCATAAAAAAATGATTCAGTGGGTAATGTGGTCAATATGAGGCCACATTGACTTCCCAAGATCTGTTCTCGTATCATGTTAGGCTGGGTCAACCTGGGAGTCCATGTCAATTGTACACATCTGCCCTGATGCAGATTCAAAAAGCCATGACCAGCGGGCCAGCAGTCAAGTGTCTAGCCACTACACTACTGAAGCCCCACATGACGGGTCACCGAGTTATTATTCTTTGCTTCCTTGATGGGCCCCGGTGCTGACATGCCTGCAGACATTACTGTACTAGATATAAATACAACAGTGGATTTCCATGACATATACTGGTGGGTGTATCACTTCACAAAGTACTTTATACAAAGCTTTACACAAAACAGTTTGACAATGAAATACCTAAAACCTGTGGAGGAAACGGGGCATGATCAACGAAAGTCTAAACCCAGTCAGTCCATATGTGCTGTGATGAATCATGACTTGGCTACATTCTAATACACCCTCCATAGATACTAAGTTCCAATAACTGTCCTGCACACCTTGCTGGTTTCTGGGCTTGGAGAGGAAAGGACCCCCCCACCCCATGGAGATGGTACATTGGTACTGAGTCTGGAAAAACGTCTACATCAACCTATCTCTGACAGATGCATGCCCTGTCCAGGGTCTAGAGGACCTGCATGCTAACATCTACATCAACCTAACTCTGACAGATGCATGCCCTGTCCAGGGTCTAGAGGACCTGCATGCTAACATCTACATCAACCTAACTCTGACAGATGCATGCCCTGTCCAGGTCTAGAGGACCTGCATGCTAACATCTACATCAACCTATCTCTGACAGATGCATGCCCTGTCCAGGGTCTAGAGGACCTGCATGCTAACATCTACATCAACCATCTCTGACCAGATGCATGCCCTGTCCAGGAGTCTAGAGGACCTGCATGCTAACATCTACATCAACCTAACTCTGACAGATGCATGCCCTGTCCAGGGTCTAGAGGACCTGCATGCTAACATCTACATCAACCTAACTCTGACAGATGCTGCCCTGTCCATGGGTCTAGAGGACCTGCAAGCTAACATCTACATCACCTAACTCTGACAGATGCATGCCCTGTCCAGGGTCTAGAGGACCTGCATGCTAACATCTACATCAACCTATCTCTGACAGATGCATGCCCTGTCCAGGGTCTGAGAGGACCTGCATGCTAACATCTACATCAACCTAACTCTGACAGATGCATGCCCTGTCCAGGGTCTAGAGGACCTGCATGCTAACATCTACATCAACCTAACTCTGACAGATGCATGCCCTGTCCAGGTCTAGAGGACCTGCAAGCTAACATCTACATCAACCTAACTCTGACAGATGACATGCCCTGTCCAGGGTCTAGAGGACCTGCATGGCTAAACATCTACATCAACCTATCTCTGACAGCATGCTGCCCTGTCCAGGGTCTAGAGGACCTGCATGCTAACATCTACATCAACCTATCTCTGACAGATGCATGCCCTGTCCAGGGTCTAGAGGACCTGCATGCTAACATCTACATCAACCTAACTCTGACAGATGCATGCCCTGTCCAGTGTCTAGAGGACCTGCATGCTAACATCTACATCAACTAACTCTGACAGATGCATGCCCTGTCCAGGGTCTAGAGGACCTGCATGCTAACATCTACATCAACCTAACTCTGACAGATGCATGCCCTGTCCAGGGTCTAGAGGACCTGCAAGCTAACATCTACATCAACCTAACTCTGACAGATGCATGCCCTGTCCAGGGTCTAGAGGACCTGCAAGCTAACATCTACATCAACCTAACTCTGACAGATGCATGCCCTGTCCAGGGTCTAGAGGACCTGCATGCTAACATCTACATCAACCTAACTCTGACAGATGCATGCCCTGTCCAGGGTCTAGAGGACCTGCATGCTAACATCTACATCAACCTATCTCTGACAGATGCATGCCCTGTCCAGGGTCTAGAGGACCTGCATGCTAACATCTACATCAACCTAACTCTGACAGATGCATGCCCTGTCCAGGGTCTAGAGGACCTGCATGCTAACATCTACATCAACCTAACTCTGACAGATGCATGCCCTGTCCAGGGTCTAGAGGACCTGCATGCTAACATCTACATCAACCTAACTCTGACAGATGCATGCCCGTCCAGGGTCTAGAGGACCTGCATGCTAACATCTACATCAACCTATCTCTGACAGATGCATGCCCTGTCCAGGGTCTAGAGGACCTGCATGCTAACATCTACATCAACCTAACTCTGACAGATGCATGCCCCTGTCCAGAGTCTAGAGGACCTGCATGCTAACATTCTACATCAACCTAACTCTGACAGATGCATGCCCTGTCCAGGGTCTAGAGGACCTGCATGCTAACATCTACATCCAACCTAACTCTGACAGATGCATGCCCTGTCCAGGGTCTAGAGGACCTGCAAGCTAACATCTACATCAACCTAACTCTGACAGATGCATGCCCTGTCCAGGGTCTAGAGGACCTGCATGCTAACATCTACATCAACCTAACTCTGACAGATGCATGCCCTGTCCAGGGTCCTAGAGGACCTGCATGCTAACATCTACATCAAACCTAACTCTGACAGATGCATGCCCTGTCAGGGTCTAGAGGACCTGCGCAACATCTACATAAACCTAACTCGGGGACAGATGCCCCCTGTCCAGGGTTTAGAGGACCTGCATGAAAAATCTACATCAACCTAACTCTGACAGATGCAGCCCTGCCAGGGTCTAGAGGACCTGCGTAACATCTACATAAACCACTCTGACAGATGCATGCCCTGTCCAGGGTCTGAGGACCTGAAAGCTAACATCTACATAAACCCTAATTGAAGATGCATCCCCTGCCCGGGTCTAGAGGACCTGCAAGCTAACATCTACATCAACCTAACTCTGACAGATGCATGCCCTGTCCAGGGTCTAGAGGACCTGCATGCAACATCTACATCAACCTAACTCTGACAGATGCATGCCCTGTCCAGGGTCCTAGAGGACCTGCATGCTAACATCTACATCAACCTAACTCTGACAGATGCATGCCTGTCCAGGGTATAGAGGACTGCATGCTAACATCTACATCAACCTAACTCTGACAGATGCATGCCCTGTCCAGGGTCTAGAGGACCTGCATGCTAACATCTACATCCAACCTAACTCTGACAGATGCATGCCCTGTCCAGGGTCTAGAGGACCTGCATGCTAACATCTACATCAACCTAACTCTGACAGATGCATGCCCTGTCCAGGGTCTAGAGGACCTGCATGCTAACATCTACATCAACCTAACTCTGACAGATGCATGCCCTGTCCAGGGTCTAGAGGACCTGATGCTAACATCTACATCAACCAAACTCTGACAGATGCATGCCTTGTCCAGGGTCTAGAGGACCTGATGCTAACATCTACATCAACCTATCTCTGACAGAGCATGCCCTGTCCAGGGTCTAGAGGACCTGCAAGCTAACATTACATCAACCTATCTCTGACAGATGCATGCCCTGTCCAGGGTCTAGAGGACCTGCATGCTAACATCTACATCAACCTAACTCTGACAGATGCATGCCCTGTCAGGGTTAGAGGACCTGCATGATGTAACATTCTACATCAATAACTCTGAACAGATGATGCCCTGTCCAGGGTCTAGAGGACCTGCATGCTAACATCTACATCAACCTAACTCTGACAGATGCATGCCCTGTCCAGGGTCTAGAGGACCTGCAAGCTAATGCATCAGGGTTAAAATTCAGTCATCCAGAGCTTTGATACAAGTACTAATAGTTTGCCCTCCCTAACATATCTCACCTCACTATAACATATCTCACCTCACTATAACATATCTCACCTCACTATAACATATCTCACCTCACTATAACATATCTCACCTCACTATAACATATCTCACCTCACTATAACATATCTCACCTCACTATAACATATCTCACCTCACTAAACATATCTCACCTCATATAATCATATCTCACCTCACTATAACTACTTACCTCACTACAACATATCTCACCTCACTATAAACATATCTGTCACCTCCTATAACATATCTCACCTCACTATAACATATCTCACTCACTATTAAACATATCTCACCTCACTATAAACATATATCCACATTCTACGATAACCATATCTCACCTCACTCTAAACTATCCACCTCACTATAAACATATCTCACCTCACTATAACATATCTCACTCAACTAAACATATCTCCCCTCACTATAACTATCTCACCTCACTAATAACACAGTCCCCCCACTATAACATATCTCACCTCACTATCAGAGACAACCACCTGTTTCTGTTCAATTGTTTCTTCGACTGTTTACAGTTAACCTCAATATCTATAGACTGTTCCATCATCCACAACGTCATGCACCCTTTTTTTCTGATTAACCAAATCAGATAAATATGCAAATATCATCTTACCTCAACCAAAGGTAATTCTATCCTTACAACATCCTCTGCTTTTTCCACAGGAGTCTGCAAGGCTGTATCTACAAGTAAAATACCCTGGAGATCTCCCCTTACACCCAGTGCACAGCCATCGCAAAACACGGTTTTGTCTTTTTCTGGCAGATGTACACATTCCAAAGTTCGCATTTGTTTCCTGAAATATTGCAACAATAGCCAATAAGTGTACTGAAGTGCTTGTTTATAAACGAATACTTTTAATTAGAGTTAGTCTCCGTCAAAGTAAACTGGCTCATGGAAGAAAGTATCATGTTCCTTGTACAGCATCGACTCTGGGAAGAGCAGCAGCTTTTTTTTTCTTTGAGTGGCTGAATAGGAGGACTTGTTTAGGACAAATACAGAATGGTGTGGTCATGGTAGAATTCTCATCTTAGCAATTTTTGAGAGTAGCAATTTTCAGCTGAGTAAAGAGTAATAAGATATTTTCAGTCACATTAATGATTAATGCTTCAATGCTGCATGCTATGAGTGGCATATCCTTCACAACTATGTGATGAGCTGCAGATCCTTCACAACTATGTGATGAGTGGTAGATCCTTCACAACAATGTGATGAGTGGTAGATCTTTCACAACTATGTGATTTCATGCCACTGCATTTCTGACATGATTTGCTTTTGGTTAAGGATTAATTTCCTGCATACAGATAGCATAAATGAATAGTTTCTCCCAAGCTCAGACAGGAGAATCTCAGAAGTGTATAAACTCCTTAACACCGATGGTCTTGATGTATGTTTACATGAACCACACATGCTCTAAATACTCTTCTGGTGGACAGGTTTCTAGTTTTTGAAAACTTTTTCAAGTGTCCGACTGCTGGGGATTGTTCACCTGCACAATGTGCACACAGATTCTCCCAGTTGTTTGTCCCATCCAAGAAGGCTAGACATCCAACCACTAAGCCCGGATCCAGGACAGATAACATCCTTTCGTGTTTATAACAAATCCACAGTCCAGACTAACAAATCAGGACTGCAAGAGCCAAACAGAGAAAGCCATAACCTTAGCGCCACTCTGCCCATCACTACATCTGCAAGGGTGCACAAACTTTGAGATCCTCTGCCAGTTCAGTTCAATCCTGTGGCAGTGATTGATTATCCATGGTGCATATGACAGAGGTCTTAGATAAGGATCCATAAAAAAACATCTATCGGGTACCTGCAGTAAATACGGGGTATTTAATTATAATCAACACCTCAGCCTTCAAATGAAAATGATAGCAACCACCATACCACTCATTTACTGCTGCTTTGGTAAAGTGAGCAACAGAACAGGCACCTAATTGCTCAGTTAGGGACAGAAAAGTTAGTAATAAAGGGAGCTGGTCACCTGGCCTGCTAAATAAAGCTATGACTTTGTGAAATGTAAAGTAGTTAACATGAAGATCCCACAATAAACAATGCGGAGTAGGTGGGTGAGCAGTTAGGATGCCAGATTCCCACATCTGGCAGTATGAATTCTAATCTCCAGTAGAACAAAAAGCTGCTATCTATTGAAGGTAAAAAAATTGTTAACCCAGCCACGGGACAAGCGGTCATGTCTTTAACCCGCAGACTTTAACATAATCTCAAAATACACAAGCAATGATTCACAAGAGCATTTTTAAAACACTATATGGACTAATGCCATGAACTATTGACACAGAACGTCAGTACATTATCTATACTCACAATAATCTCTACAGCACAACTATTACAGAAAGACTATTCTAGTGGTTTAAAATAAAGGAATCTTGCACATGCCTTAAGGCACATTTGGCAAAAGGCGCACAGAGGGTTATATTTCACTTTTAATTTTATAACGATTGCCAGATTTCACTGTTCATGCTTGCTCTATCAGCAACATGCAACAATTTAACACTGATTTGTTTTTTCAATAATCCGCCTCCATATATTTCATATTTCAGCCTACAATATTTACAAATCTGTTAATTAATATCTCCTATGAAAATGTCAAGCAGAAAATAAAACAATGCATGACCATTAGAGTAACATAACTACCTCAACTAATGAGGGTGAGCATAGGTTGTAAAGTGTTAAGAGGACTCCAAATTAGCAATTGTTCACATCTGTTTGAAGCACATTATTACAGGATAGGTTCATTCGGCAGTAATATGGTTAACGTTTCTGTCTGTAACTGCAGGGCAACTAACATCGGAACCAATCTCTCAACTAAGAGCTAGAACTTGTACTGTCTCGTGTCCACTCTATAGCCTTCCCTCCAAGCAAGGGCAGTGCATCTGAGGACTGGACTGTTCAGTTAGGCAAATCACCACATGGTAGCAGTTGCCAAGTCAGAGAAATGTCGGCCGTTCTGACGATCAGAAGTCCCCAGTTGTGCTTACTCCATGGCTGAGTTTTTATCATCTTCACCATCCACTTCTATATATTCCATACATTTTCCAAGTAAATAGATACAGCTGACACCAATGTTTAAAAAGCAAAAATCACTGTAGTCTCTACAATATTCATGAGTTACATCTTTCAACTTTAGCTTAGTTTCTGGGGTAACAATAATTTGAATAATTTTCAAACATATATTGCACAGAACTGAGTACACTTTTGAATAAGATACATACTATTGGATTTCTTCTTCTTCTTCTGCGTTCATCCGGATTTTTTTTTCGGATGTGACTGCGTTGTGCCTGTTTACAGCAGAGCTGCGTTCTTGCGCCGTTAGGCCGACACATCCGACTTCTGCGGGCATTTGTTGACCGGGTTAACCTTCCCGGGGCTATTGGATTTCATTTTGTCAGTTCCATCCAAGAACATGTTATTACAATTTTAAAAACAAATTTGAAAAAGTACTTAATTATTAATATTGCTTGATGATTGACACACTTAACTGATTCACTGCCGTGGTACAGAATAACATCTGAATTGAACTACCCGAAACTGCCATGGGGTCATTAATCGTCTGGATGTTGACAGTGTGTTATTTGTTTCATTTTCTATATCTTCCACAATTTTAGTGCCGGGAAGATCTTTCTTTCCAAAATATTGGAAATGAAGAAGCAGCTCTCTCAAATCTGAGCAAATCTCTCTTGTTAAGTTGTAGTTAATTTTCTTATTTTAGAAATGGCAATGCCCACTAGTTCTCGACCTCGTCGATTTCACATCAGATTATCGCTTTACAACAATTTTAGATGATAGTTAATCTGATTTAAAGGACTTTGTGAAAGATTCTGAAACTGATAGCGTGTGCATAATGTAGTAATTCAGTTAAATCATACCGCAGGTCGTCATATGGAAAACAAAACTAACAGTGAAAGTTCATCATCATTTGATGGCATATGTAAAATTATGCTTGCTTTAATGGGCCACACTTGTGCCCCTAAGTTTGCTTTACCTTTCACAAATAAGCTGAGCATATTTAAATAATTATAACTAAATATAAAATAGTGTATATATAAATCATGTTGAGTGCTGTGTAATGTCTCCAGATCTGTTTTCCCTGTACAGTGAAAGTATTTTCAGAAATATTGAAGATATGGAAGGAATCAACATTGGGGGACGATACATCAATAACATTAGATATGCAGATGATACAGTCTTGATTGCAGACAATGAGCAGGACCTGCAAAATTTAGTAGATGCGGTTGTTACACACAGTGAACAACTAGGGTTAGAATTAAATTGTAAAAAGACACAGATTATGGTCGTCACTAGGAATAACGAAATACCACAATGTAATATACAAGTAAATGGGAATATCTTCAACAAGTGAATAGGTACAATTATCTCAGAACAGTAATAACATCTGATGGGAGATGCCTTGAAGAGATTAGAACAAGAATCGCCATGGCAAAAGTAGCCTTTAGCAAGATGAAAAACATACTGACCAATAAAAAGATGTCAATTGAAACGAGAAAAAGAGTGTTGAGATGCTACATAGAACCTGTACTTTTATATGGATGTGAAGCTTGGACAATGAGCAGTCAAGCTGAAAAACATCTGATGGCTGTAGAAATGTGGTTTCTGAGGAAAATGCAAAGAATACCATGGACAGCCAGAAAGACCAATGAACAAGTCCTTCAAGAAACAAATGAAGATCGTAAACTGATTAGAGACATTAGATGTAGACAGTCACAATTTTTTGGGCATGTTATGAGAAGAAATGAATTTGGAGAATTTGGTGACAACTGGTAAGATCGAGGGGAACAGACCAAGGGGGAGACCTAGAGTCAAGTACCTGGATGGCTTGGCCTTGTGGCATGGTCGAGACAGAAACACGGAGCTGATCCACGACTCTGGTGATCGAGTGAGATGGCATGACCGCCCACGCTTACCAGCATGGCACATGATGGATGGATGGATATATTGGTCCTCATTCTAATGAGTACAAATCTGCCTCATGTTTTCCCGACTTTTTCAATTTTGTGTCAAATTGATCTGCTTCAAAATATGATGTTATAATTGTGCTTTGATGGTGTTGAGGAGCAGTTCTTGTTATTTTGGTGAAGAAAAGTGGTGTGTTTATCATTATTCAGTAAACTGAATTGGATTATCATCAAAGACGGAGAAATAGTACCTTGGTAAGTGAAAATTTTTAATAATTGTCAACCCTTTATTCTAAATATATATAAGAAATCTAACATTATTATAACATTATTATTAAGATATTGTTAACCACTTCCAAAAGTATCATTACAGAAGTATTCCTTGTTCTAGCCATTTCAATCATGCCGCGACCTGAACTTAAACCGGAAGTGATATACCATGCCACCCGGCTTGACTCATTGTGTCGGGCAAAATGGCTGCTGTAAAGACCATTCATGCTTACGTCATTCATTCATTCAAATATCACGTGACAATAACAGACAGCCATCTTAGGTTGTGTAGAAAAGGTTAGTCTAATATTCTGTGCACAGCGATTGGTTGAAATTATCGTGACCTTTTAAATAAATTGAATTACTTGGCAAAAAGTCAGTAATTTTATGTTCTAGAGCTTGTTTATTTAATATTAAGACATTTTTAGATGGATATTCGAATTCGGCACCCATTTTTACAAATATTTGAGAGTTTCATCGCTTTATATATTGTTTTAAAAAAATCTGTCATGCGAGATATTTGAATGGAATGCCAAGATGGCGGCAGCCAGAGCCGTGGAAAGTTTTAACGCTCAAACCCGCAATTTGAACTACGAAAGTTTAAGAAAATACAGGTTTCTTCTTCTTCTTCTTCGTTCATCAGGAGTGTTTTTTTTCGGACGTGATTGCGTTGTGCCTGTTTACAGCAGAGCTGCGTTCTTGCGCCGTTAGGCCGACACATCCGACTTCTGCGGGCATTTGTTGACCGGGTTAACCTTCGCGGGGAAAATACAAGTTTAAAGATTATTAATAATTTATTTGTCTACTTGTACTATTTTTTTAATCATTTAACATGACGGAACATATTGATGAAGTTTAATTTCATATCCATCTGCGACTAGTTTGAGAGAATCTCAATGGATTGGAAGTGGAGAAAAATTGACACGTTTTTTCCCCCTGAAATCAGGGAAATCACCTCAATTTTTTACGGATTTTCCTTTCATTACTCCGCGTAGAATTGACATATAGGCATCGTTAAGGTACCATTAGATTTGGTTTTACAAGGGCCATCTTCTGTGGTCATTTCATGAGTAAATACCCAATTTGAAAATCACGACTAGAATACCTACTTGTTCCATCCATCCATCATGTGCCATGCCGATAAGCGTGGGCGGTCATGTTCTGCCATCTCACTCGATCACCAGAGTCGTGGATCAGCTCCGTGTTCCTGTCTCGACCATGCCACGTGGCCAAGCCATCCAGGTATTTACTTCTCGGTCTTCCCCTTGGTCTCTTCCCTTCGATCTTGCCAGTCGTCACCAAGTTCTCCAATTCATTTCTTCTCATAACATGCCCAAAAAATTTTGACTGTCTACGTCTAATGTCTCTAATCAGTTTACGATCTTCATTTGTTTCTTGAAGGACTTGTTCATTGGTTTTTCTGTCTGTCCTTGGTTTTCTTTGCATTTTCCTCAGAAACCACATTTCCACAGCCATCAGCTGTTTTTCAGCTTGACTGCTTATTGTCCACGCTTCACATCCATACAAAAGTATAGGTTCTATGTAGCACTTCAACACTCTTTTTCTCGTTTCAATTGATATCTTTTTATTGGTCAGTATGTTTTTCATCTTGCAAAAGGCTACCTTCGCAATGGCAATTCTTTTTCTAATCTCTTCAAGGCATCTCCCATCAGATGTTATGACTGTGCCGAGATAACTGTATCGATTCACTTGCTTAAGAATATGCCCATTTACTCGTATATCACATTGTGGTATTTCCTTCTTCCCAGTGACGACCATAATCTGTGTCTTCTTAATATTCAGTTCTAACCCTAGTTGTTCACTGTGTGCAACAACCGCATCTACTAAATTTTGCAGGTCCTGTTCATTGTCTGCAATCAAGACTGTATCATCTGCATATCTAATGTTATTGATGTATCGTCCCCCAATGTTGATTCCTTCCATATCTTCTATATTTCTGAAAATATTTTCACTGTACAGGGAAAAAAGATCTGGAGACATTACACATCCCTGTCTCACACCTCTTTTAATAGGCTGATATTGACCTACATCGTTATCAATTCTGATGGCAGCTTGTTGTTTCCAATATATGTTTTTTACAAGTCTAAGGTCTTTTCCATCAATTTGTAGATCTTCAAGCATCCTTATCATGTCGACATGTCTCACTTTATTGAAAGCCTTTGTATAGCCAATAAAGCAAAGATATAGCTCTTTGTTTACTTCTATACAACGTTCAATTACTGTTCTCAGTATATACACAGCATTTACTGTGCCCTTGCCTTCTACAAACCCACATTGTTCTTCTCCTATTTCGGGTTGTATTTTCTTCCTAACTCTTTGCATGATAATTCTCAGCAGAATCTTCGTGATGTGGCTCATTATACTAATTGTTCGATGTTGATCGCATTCCAAGGCTCCTGATTTCTTCGGGATTGCAATAAATATAGAATTACATAATTCAGGAGGTATATCTCCAGTATCGTATATTGCGTTCAGCAGTCTGGTGGCTTGGTCTATTCCATATTCTTTTAAGGCACTGATCATTTCTGTTGTGATGTTATCTGTACCCGGGGTCTTGCCAGTTTTCATATGGTTAAGAGCATTCTGAACTTCCATCTTCAAAATTGATGGTCCTTCATTATTATTCCGATGATCATATTGTTCTTCTCTTGTATCATCATAAAGGTCTTTCACATAATCTGACCACGCATGTAAAATCTGATCTTTTTCTATTATGATTTTGCCATCTTTGGTTTTTAGGCAACCCGTTGATGTGTGTGTTCTTTTGTTAGTGATGTCATTAATTCTTGTGTGCATTAATTTGGTATTCCGGGTGTTGTGTTGGTTTTCAATTTCCTTGCAATTTTCCTCAAGCCATGTTACTTTTGCCTCTTTGCATAGCTTCCTAATTTTCTGTGAATCTCTTCATATTTTTACTTGTTGAATCTCCTTTAATTTGAATCATCATCATTAAGTGCCCTGCCAGCTGGCATAGGCGTTCATGGCTCTCCACAGATCTTGGTCTTTGGTTTTCTGGATCAACTCTGCTGCTGATATTCCTCCATGCCACCGTCTCAATCCATCCAGCATCATTTCCTCTTGGTCTGCTTCTCTTCCCCTCGATCTTTCCAGTTGACACGATGTTCTCCAATGCCTCTCTTCTCATCACATGACTGAAGAAAGATGTTTGTCTCTTCCTTATTGTTGTATATAATGTTCTAGTTTCATTAGCCTGTATCAGGCAGTCGTTGTTAGTTACACTGGCAGTCCAAGGAATTCGCAACATTCGTCTCAGGAACCACATCTCTGTTGCTTCTTATTTCTTCTTAATTTGTCCATTTACATTCCAAGATTCACTGCCATACAGCAAAACTGGTTCTACATAGCATTTCAGCACTCTCTTTCTTACATTCAGTGATAGTGACTTATTGCATAAGATACTCTTCATTTTCTGAAATGCGGCTTTTGCTTGCCCTATTCTGCTCTTAATCTCTGTTGTACATCTTCCATCTGATGTTATAAATGCCCCTAGGTATTTAAAATTATCCACTTGGTTAAAAATTTGCCCTTCTATTTCTATGTCACAATTTGTTGTCACCATTTTCTTTGATATCACCATTGTTCCTGTTTTCTTGATATTCAAGGAGAGTCCTTTCCTTGCACTCTCTGTTACTAAAATGTCCAACAATTGTAGGTCTGTTGAATTATCCGCCAATAATACTGTGTCATCTGCATAGCGTATATTATTTATATTATAACCTCCAATTAGTATTCCTGGCATCTCTTTGATCTCTCTCATTATTACTTCACTATATAGGAAGACAACTGGCAAGATCGAGGGGAACAGACCAAGAGGAAGACCGAGAGGAAAATACCTGGATGGCTTGGCCACATGGCATGGAAGAGACAGGAACACTGAGCTGATCCACGACACTGGTGATCGAGTAACATGGCGAGTCATGACCGCCCACGCTCTCCGGCATGGCACATGATTGATTGATATAGGAAGAAGAGATCTGGTGACAAGACACACCTCTGTCGTACTCCTAGCCTTAATTTGAATAAAATACAATATGTCTGCTACTATTTAATTAATCCTATTTACATATTACTGTGACACACCCCTTATTTCACATTTTCTGCCATCAATTTGTGTTTGGTCCTAACCCACTTTTTGTTTGGCAGTGTATCAGTTAAATTAAAAGATAATAGTAATTAATACTATGAATAAAGTGACGCAAATTCAGAAATTGAGAAATTGTGTTTCAAATTGTAAGCAAGCACAGAATTAGAAGGTAGAGATGTAGTTAGAAAGATATGTTCAAATACAATTGTGTAACAAAAATGCATAAAATTTGCTATATTTCGTTTCTTGTGAATGGCTGATATTACTAAAATTTAAAATGTGGTCACTGCTATATTCTGCTATTCATTTCTAATGAGCGATCACTGAGCACAGCTGTACTCAATTCTGCATCCTCGGATGGCTTTGGACAATTCAAATATCACAGCTAGATTTCAAACAGGTCATTCATGTCTCAGTCTATTCGTCGATCAATTTATCACAATATACTTCCAGAACCGATTCTTAGAATTCTTATGATATTATGAAAAGGTTTACTAAAAATAACAATTTATTCTAATTTTACTGACTGATGGAATCATCCTACCTACCTATGGTTTCATTTTAATTTTATTTATAATCCAAACAACTTACCCGAAAGATTTGATTTTTTCAAGAAAGTGCCAGAAAATGCATCTAACACAGTTATACTATGATCACTTGAAGTCAATATAACCAAATTTAATGATGAGTTGTAAGTTACATTCCTTGTATTTACATCAACTGACAAACATCCGTCTTCCCGAATTGTCCACTGCTTCTCGGTGTCCGCCATTACTTCTGTACATAGACATTTCCGTAGTGTCACGTTTTTTCGAGATTTGATAACCTGATTAGAAATTCGTTATTATATAGTAATTTACATTACTTTTCATATCTAATATTTGGAAATACAACTTAAATTGTAAACAACTATTTTTGTTTTACGAAAGCTAATGTCAAGATAGTAAAATAGTATTTTTAGTGTTTCGGGTCATGTGACAGTCATGTGATTTATTTAATAAGCCTCTTGCTTTGGATCAAAATGTTGCTGTTATGTTGGGGGAGGGGGGGGGGGGGTGAAGTTAGGGTGAGCGCTCAACCTTGCACAAACACCCCATGGCTGGTGCATTCGTCACCTCTGAAGCAAAAGTCCAACTCCTGGTGTTCTCGTGGCGGAAGTGCTTTAACTAACAGGAGAAGCGACGACGGCGAGTCACTGGCGCCGAGAAATAACCAGATCGCTCTAGATGGATATGCACGTATAATACATGCATGCGCAGATACGTGTGTGTGCGTGCCTGCACACCTAAACTCGAATAAGACCACAATCTGCTCTAGTTCTTCCTCTTCTTCTTTCGTTCGCTTGAAATATGTCTATAACTGCAATGCTGTCTCTTGTATGAATTTAACTGTCTTTTTCAGTTCACACAGCGGTCCATAGAGTTTATCTTCACCAGCCAGGATTCCGCGCCATGAAATATGTCGACTACTGCTAAAAAATATTATGGTGCTCGCCCTGCTTTGGACCCCCAGTCATGTGCAGTGCCGGGCCCTATGCCTCGAAAGAATCCGACCACAACTACTGGAGGTCCTTCTGAGATGTCCTGTCGAGCCAGGGTGCCTGAGAACAGAGCGTCTGGCTTCCCCAAAACAAAGACTAAAAATAATGCACTGGAATTGGAGGGAGTCAGCAACAAAACGATAGAACTAGAAATCTTCTTGGACCAAGGAAAAGTAAGCGTATGTTGCTTGCAAGAAACTCACCTCAGCGAAAATACGGCCTTCAAAATCAGAGGCTACGAGTGTTACCAGTCTGACCGAAAGGACAGGCGAAAGGGTGGGATACTGATCCTTGTAAAAAATAATATCACTGCTTCCCAAATTGAATTTTATTAGGAAGGGGATGAGTATCAGACACTTAAACTTAAGACAGGCAATACAGCCTACATCTGATCAATTACTACTGTCCAAATGACCGCCCACGGGCACTGGACACACCACCATTAACAGAAAAAATGATTGTGTGTGGCGATTTCAACAGCCACTCGCAGAGCTGTGGCTATGATCACATGGACCAGAGAAGAGAGAGACTGGAAGACTGGCAGGGTGAGAATAGATTCATCGTGATTAATTAGCCGTCCGATCCACATACTTTCTACTCGAGATCATGGCACACTATAACTACACATGACCTGGCTTTTCATTCTTCAGACCTGGAGTGGAACATTACACGAATTGTTGGGAAACAACTTGGTGGCAGTGACCATCGGCCAGTCTTTCTAACTGTAGAAAATGAGCTTGAAGTGAAAGCAGTACCCTCTTGAGGTGGCACTACAAAAAAGCAGACTAGGCAATGTACAAGCATCGCACCAGCATACTGGTTAGAAACCTGAACACTGAGAAAGACATAAAGTAGTTAAAAAGTTTGGGAAATGCATACTCCAGGCAGCACGAGAAACAGTACCAAGAGGAACCCGTAAACATTATAAACCCTAGGGAACTAGTGAACTGGAACAGTTGCATAGTTCAGCTGAGTCAAGAACCGACATCACTGCACTCAGGACATTCCCATACGTGCTCAGTCCCCTCGTTCAACAGCCAGCGAAGAGTCATACTACTAATCGTTCCCACCGCTATCTGATTAAATGTTCTCCTGGTCTTCCCTCTCAGTTTTGAGATTCTTCCAGAACCCCTGCCGATCCCCCGCAATCTCATTCTTTCCACATATGGGTTCTCAGTCTGTTCCTCCGCCTTCTCCACCTGGTCCCACAAGCGCACGACCACCTCCCCCTTGTCCATAGGCAAGATACCACCAAGAGGTGCATTCCCTGCTAGCCTATCAGCCTGTTCATTCCCCCGTACACCCGCATGGCCAGGGCAAAATATCCATACAATTTTCACAATCTGTGACCTCTGAAGCGACGAGAGCCATTCCACACGAAACATTCCTTTCTCCACCTTGCTAAGCTTATTCATTGAATCCGTAATGAACACAACGTGTGTTGCAGTAGTTTCCTCTAGCAGTTGCATAATGATGTGGAAGTGTGTGGAAAGCAAGCAAAGGCCAAACCCAACCAAGAGTACCACAATAAATATCAGCACGCAAACGCCAAATTTCAAAGAGCCAAGCTTCAGGCTAGACAGAAAAGCTGGCAAGAGAAAACAGAGTCATTGAACTTTGAAAGAGACACAAGGAAGTTGTGGAAGCTAATAAAACAACTTATCGATGAGGGCATAAGGAGAAACTCAAAAATTGCACTACATAAAGATGGAAACATCTTAACAGGAAAGCAGTCAGCTGACCATTTTGGGGACTCATTCGCACAAGATAACAATATCGAAATTAGTCCAGAGAAACAACAAGAGATTCGAGAGAAATGGCAACATACAGGACAGAATGAAATAGCACATGAGGTTCTGGGGGAATCTATCACAGTCAGTGAACTGGAGCTAGCCACATCAAGGCTGAAAATGAGAAAATCACCAGGAGCTGATGGTATGTCCAATGAAATGATCAGGAACCTAGGAATAGAGGCCAAAGCAAAGCTGTTGAAGATCTTAAATAACAGCTGGACCTTAGGCAGTGTTCCACAAGCCTGGAGAGAAGCAATCATGATTCTTCTTATTCTTCAGCATTCCGAGCCATTGGGGTTCTTTTGCTGCAGATACAAGCCGTCTCCATTCGTCTCTCTGGTTGACCTTCTCTTGCCAGTCGCTGATTCCAAGTGCTTGTAGGTCTGTATGTATATTATCTCTCCGCCGTCTTCTTGGTCTACCTCGAGGTCTACGGTCATTTATTTCCTGTGTGTAAGCGAGCTTTGTTTCCCTATTATTTTCCATTCTTTCTGTATGCCCCAGCCATTGCAGTCTATTAGCCTTCATGATATCAGTGATTAGCAGGGGACTTAAACAGATCATAAATGTCTTTGTTGCTTCTTCTTTTCCACTCTCAACTTTGTGTATCCCTAATGGGCCCAAAGATGCGTCTTAAGACTTTGTTCTCAAAGGTTTGTAACAAGGCTTCGTCTCCTTTAGTTGTACTCCAGGTTTCAGAGCCATACAGCACAACTGGTCTAAGCGACTTTTAAGCGACAGCACAACTGGTCTAATCAGTGTTTTGTATATTGTGATCTTGGTGTTACTAGATAGCGCATTTGATTTTAGCAGATGTTGTAGTGCATAGTATATCTTATCTATGAAGGTTTCCATTCAGGCATTGAAACTTTTGCTGCAGCGATTGATCTTGAGGACGCATACAACAGAGTACCATTGGATTTTTTAATGTTTCAGCTTCTTGAACTAAAAATAAGTCCACTCCTCCTTAGTTGGATCGCTGCAGCCCTCTTCCAACGGAAAGTAGTTTTTAGATGTGGCAGTTGGACTTCGGAACCAACAACAATATATCCTGGCCTACCACAGGGATCACCATTATCTCCGGTACTGTTCAACGCCTACACAGTGAGAATCACCAGTGAGCAGATCACTGGACCTGGCAGGACATTGTCATATGCCGATGATGTTTTAGTGTATCGTCAGGGTAAGGATAGAGAGCAGGTTGCTGTGGAACTACAAAGCCGAACTCAATCGCATAAGTACTTGGTGTGATGAAGCTGGGGCAATGGTCAACCCAACAAAGGCAACAGTGACTTGGTTCTCGTTGAATAATCATATTGTCAACACTCCAACACCAACTGTAATGCTGTGTTCGGAGACGGTGGAAAGAACGCAGGCAGTGAATTACCTAGGGATACGGTTTGATCGAAGCCTTGCTTATAATGTGCACATAGACCAGGTGATAACAAAGGCCAAGCGGGGTTTGGCATGCGATGCGGGTGATGGCGGCAGCAAACTGTGAGCAGCGCCATCTATGTCTTCTGTACGAGGGGCTGGTCATGTCTGTTTTGGAGTATGCAATGGCAATCCTGACTCTCAGCCATAAGCAGATAGAAAGGATGGAAAGGATACAGAATGAAGCTATGCGCATTATTCTTGGATGTACAAGAGATACAGCATGCAGGGCGATGCGCTACCTTCTTGATTTTCCAACCATTGAAGAGAGAATACAAGTTTGCAGGGCACGCGCCTACCTCAGAGTTAACGCAAACACACAACATCCACTGCATAGTGAAATTAGGAAGGTGAAGGGCAGCAGGTTAAAAAGAGGACGGTCGTGGATGGGTCAAGCCGAAGACATTCTTCAACAGGTGTGTTCACTTGAGGACTTAGAACCTGGCGAGGAGTGGGTGCAAGTGCCAACAGACTTCTGCACATCCTTTTCAGTTTGCATCCAACTAGATAGGAAATGCAGACAAGAAAATCCGGCTGCTGTGGAGGCTGAAGTACAAGCGTTGATTTTCGAGAATTCGCTAGACAGTGACGCGGTCATCTACACAGATGGGTCGGTCGTCCGACATGTGAGAAGCTCATGGGCCTTTACAGCTCAGGGCCGGAGGGAGAATTGTGAAGGAGGACTCTGGTGCTTTCACTGAAACCACAAGTAGCCTGACCATGGAAGTCATGGCAGTAAGTAAAGCAATAACATGGCTCGAGACACAGACATTCACTAGGGCTTGTTTCCTTAGCGACTCAATGAACATGATCAAGAGGATAGAGGAGGGGTCGATCCGAAGAGAATGGTTGCTGCCTCTGGAGCGGTCTCGGCTGGCAAAGATTAGTTTCATCTTCGTGCCAGGGCATGCGGGAGTACAAGGAAATGAGCGGGCTGACAAGCTCGCAGGTGAGGCTACTGTGGAGGGCGGACGCGCCATGGACCAGGCTGACATTCTGAATGCTCTACGAGAAGTAAGACTTTTGCGAGAACTAAGTGATGACTGTGAATCTACAACAATGGCCAGACTGCTAGAGCAGCAAATTAAAAGAGGGGTGACCAAACAAGAACACTACTCAGGAAGCCAAAGAAGATTGATAAACCAACACAGAACTGGCGTCGTTAGCCGCTACACGCTGCGGGATTTGCTGAGGAGGGGATCCGAGCACTTATGGACTGAATGGTTCGATGTGCAACTGAGGATGATCTGTCGACTAACTAACTAACTAACAGTATATCTTATTTCCAGAGTTGATTCTAGCCTGTATTTCTTCCCTTATTATGTTGGAGCGATTGAAGAATGTACCCAGGTATTTGTATGTTTCCGTTCTTTTAAAGCAATCATGATACCCCTCCTAAAATCAGGGAAAGATAGTTCCATTGTCTCCAGCTACAGACCAGTTAGCCTCACCAGCTGTCTCTGCAAAACAATGAAGCGCTTCATCAAGCACAGACTGTAGTGGTACATTGAAAGTGAAAACATCCTTGTGCCACAGCAGGTTGGCTTTAGGCAGTGCTACTCTACGGAAGATCAGACAATCTACCTCTCTCAAGAAATTGAGGATACATTCCAAGAGAAGAAGCTGGTGCTTGCGGCATGGACAGATCTGAAGAAAGCCTTTGACAAAGTCTGGAAAGAAGGTCTGATGAAGAAACTGAGAAGCTCTAAAGTCAATGGAAGAATGTACAAATGGGTGAAAGCATACTTGCACAACAGAAGAGCCCGAGAACAGATAGACGGACTCAAGAGCAAGAAAGTACAACTGCGTCACGGTGTTCCCCAGGGCGGAGTCTTGTCCCCCACACTTTTTCTAATCTTCATCAATGATCTTGTTGCTCATCTACCGCGCGGAATTAAAGCGGCAATGTACGCTGATGAACTGCTTCTATGGAGCACACATGAACATGCATCAGTGGCCACCAGATCGCTACAAAGATCTGTAGATGCATTTGTTGCATGGGCAAATAGATGATGTGTCAGTATAAACACTGGCAAGTACAGCACCACCCTATTTACCCTCTCTCCAAACCAAAAGACAGGGATCATCCAGATAAATGGAACACCCCTATGAGAAGATAAAGAACCAACATACTTTGAAGTAATATTTGATGGCAGGCTGACATGAAGAAAGCACATCAACAAAGCAGTAGCAAAAGCCAGAAGGAAAATAGCCAACCTGAGAAAGCTAAGTGGAAACACATGGGGAGCAAGTGAAAAAATACTTAGCAAAGTTTATCAACAGAGCGTACGACCACACCTGGAATACGGGCGGTGTTCAGCATCAAAAACCACACGACAAGAGCTGGACAAGGTGCAAAATCAGGCCCTTAGAGTCACCAAAAGAGGGATGAGATCAACCCCTATAGTGGAAATGGTTAAGATGGGGAGGACACAAGCACTGAGAGAGAGAGAGAGAGAGAGAGAGAGAGAGAGAGAGAGAGAGAGAGAGAGAGAGAGAGAGAGAGAGAGAGAGAGAGAGAGAGAGAGCATAGATACGAAAACGCTAATACAAGCAGAAAAGTTCCTCAGCTTGCCAGGCCACCCTATGAAGAACAGATTTGAAAACCTAGCTATGGGGAGGTTGAAAAGAAGTAGTTTTATCCACCAGGCCAAACGACTCTGCAGAGAAACCATCGATCTTCCCACAGTTGGTATCCCCCTAACAATTATTCCAGAGCGAACTCCATGGAAAGATGAACATAGACTATCACTACAGATCCAGACAAAAGTTAGAGGAATATTTGACAAGGAAGAACAGAACAGTGTACAGGGCAGAACAGCCACTCTCAGCTTCCTTGATGAAGAATACCCACAGGACCTCTGGATCCGAGTCTACACAGATGGGTCAGCTCAAAATGCTGTTCGAAATGGAGGAGCGGGAGTGTACACAGAATACTCAAATAATACTAGGGACACGGTCAGAGTACCAACAGGAAAGTACTGCCATAACTATGATGCTCAAATTGAGGCAATCAAGATAGCAGCAGATAAATTACTAAATACCAGCCATGGTACACAGCCAGTGGTGCTATTAACAGGTGCAAAATCAGTACTCGAGGCGCTCCTATCTGGGAAATTGCCAGCACTAAGGACACTACTTTCTGAACTTAGCAGTCAGCATAAGGTCACCATGCAGTAGATACCATCCCACTGTGGAGTACCCGGAAACGACATAGCTGATCGATTTTCTAAGGAAGGAGCAAAATAAGAACAGCCTGATGTGCCCATTACAAACCACCAAAAGAAAGAATGATCACATCTGTCTGAAAGCCACCAAAACCTGCTCAAGCCGACTACCACGTTATGGAGAGACCTGAACAAGTCATTATTCTGCGCCTCAGAACAGGACACAATAGATTACGCAACCACGTGTATACAAAATTCAAGATGGGTGAATCAGCTATGTGCACTTGTGGATTGGCGTCGCAGACAGCAGAGCACATACTCCAGGACTGCCCAAAATATAACATATCTAGGCAAACCTTCTAGCCTAGAGAGACGACAGTGTAAGATAAACTCTATGGACCGCTGAGTGAACTAAAAAAAAGAAAGACAGTTATTCATACAAGAGACAACGTTGCAGTTATAGACATATTTCAAGCGAACGAAAGAAGAAGAAGATCCCATGCTTTGACTTGTGAATCAAATGTAGTTCTTCCCTCTCTGCTTCCACATCTACCCAAGGATATGTTACCTCTGCCTCGGGCAGCAATTTCCTATTATCAGGACAAATGGTTATCATGCTCAGTTGCAAAACTGTCCACCTATACCAGTGGATACTCGGTTCCTTGAGCTACGTAAGGTAAATTGCTGTGCGGTGCCCGATTACTTCAAGTCATACTTGGAGGTGAGCCTGAGAGGTTCTTTTCAACGAGTATGAGACTATGATGGTCTTTCTCATATTCGCCAGTACTCTTAGTCAATAAATTCAAATATTTGGGAACCCCCATAACCGCAGACGGAAGATGCGTGAAAGACATTAAGAGCAGACTAGCTCAAGTAGCTGGTCCAGTGCAGAACGTCGCTCTCGTCATCACGATGCGCAGAAAAAACTCTCTATCATTTGCCCATTGTTCTCGCCTCGTCCACCCTCATGCCCAAGGTGTCTGCAACTGTCATGTGTCCATCTTCGTGCTGATCAACACCTGCTCCTTTCTCCGAGATTCACGCCTCCCATCACAGTCCTCCCCAAGCCACTGTCCTCCCCAAACCACTGTCCTCCCCAAGCCACCGTCCTCCCCAAGCCACGGTACTGTCATATGCCCATCTTCGTGCTGATCAATAACTGCTCCTGTCTCCGCCATTCACGCCTCCCATCACAATCCTCCCCAAGCCACTGTCCTCCCCAAGCCACTGTCCTCCCCAAGCCACCGTTCTCCCCAAGCCACGGTACTGTCATATGCCCATCTTCGTGCTGATCAATAACTGCTCCTGTCTCCGAGATTCACGCCTCCCATCACCGTCCTCCCCAAGCCACCGTCCTCCCCAAGCCACTGTACTGTCATGTGCTCATCTTCGTGCTCATCAACACCTGCTCCTGTCTCCGAGATTCACGCCTCCCATCACCGTCCTCCCCAAGCCACTGTACTGCCATGTGCTCATCTTCGTGCTGAGCAACGCCTGCTCCTGTCTCCGAGATTCACGCCTCTCATCACCGTCCTCCCCAAGCCACCGTCCTCCCCAAGCCACTGTACTGTCATGTGCTCATCTTCGTGCTGATCAACGACTGCTCCTGTCTCCACCATTCACGCCTCCCATCACAGTCCTCCCCAGGCCACTGTCCTCCCCAAGTCACCGTCCTCCCCAAGCCACGGTACTGTCATATGCCCATCTTTGTGCTGATCAATAACTGCTCCTGTCTCCGCCATTCATGCCTCCCATCACAGTCCTCCCCAAGCCACTGTCCTCCCCAAGCCACTGTCCTCCCCAAGCCACCGACCTCCCCAAGCCACGGTACTGTCTGTCACGAATTGGCAGCCTTTACTTCCCAGAACAATTTTCAGTTCACCATGTAGAGAAGTTACAGAAGAAGAAATACAATTCTCTATAATAAAGGAGGAGAAATGGAAGACAGAACAATCAGGCCTGCACACATAGAGGCATAAAATGTTGTAGCAAAAGGGAATCCATTCAACTGTGAAGTGTCAGGACAGATGGCTGCTGGCCACTAAAACAGGATGGTGGGAATGGCAATAATCCCAGAATGAAATCACACAGACAGTCCAGTGTAAAGGTGTTACATGTCAAACTGATAATTACCCCCCACTGGAGGGCAGACTGAAACTGAGCTGGGCCTGGCAACTCAAAATCGCCCAGGTGTGAACAACATTGACCCAGGGAGAGATAATAGCCCCAGGGCTATAAACAAGCCCAGTCCACTCTGACTGTCAGACTCAGGAATGTGTGAAAACATAGCTGATAAGGCAATTAACACTGGGCCTGTAGACTCTGGACCAGACAGAGAGGAGCAAGGTGTGATGGCCAGGTTGCAGTGATAAGGGCAATTACTGTCAGGAGGAGATAAGAAGAATTTATGACGGGAATGCCAAGGAGATAATACTGTCTGAATGACTCAGCTTAAATAAGGGTCCCTAGCCTGTTGTATGTTAGATTAAGTCTGACTTCAGAACAGCTCTCACAAGGAGCCCTATGTTATAGATCTCAAGACTAGAGACTACTGACTAGGAGTGTCAAGACTGACAGGATCGTCAGAATACCGGCAAGCTGTTTCTCTTTTGTGTGTGTCTACTGGAGAGTGGGGATCTGGACCACAGATCCAGATAGATCGAGTAACAAGTAAAGTTACGTAATGTTTGTCATCAATATCAATATGTATATGATTTCATCATCCTCATATTGACAATCATCCTATGTCTATTGTTATGGATTAGCAAATAAATGTTGTAGTATTGTAACTCATAGTTCTGTCATTATATTTTTTCCAATTGTGCATACGTGTTGTTGTGTACATTGGTGGGGGTTCACTTACACACCAAGGACAGGAGCAGTCAGGGAGAAAAACCTGTACTAGGATAGTTGTCTTTAAACTTTAATTCAGACTTAAAAACCTATCCTAGCTAACCTTCTCTTTCCTAGTCCTTGGCGAATATTCAGCACAGTTCATTTTAATTTTGTAACGAGCCACTTGGAGCTGTACGTTGGATATTCATGGGCTTAATCTGTAGTTCAGCCATATAGATTTTGTCCCTAGTCAGTTTCTGACTATTTGGGGTTGCTCGCCAGTGAATAATACATTCATCTAGCCGGTGGGGCACCCCGACTTCTGACAGATTGGGGTCCAGTCTGCGATCCTGAACCAGGATTCTAGTAATCATAGTGATTCTACTAGACCCTATACATATGAGTTTTAAAAGTTAACTCTTGTAATCTTCAATCATCAAAATAGACTATCATCAAATGTAGCTAATTTTAGTTGAGGAAGTTACAGAGTACATATATAACTTTTCAAAAGTATAACTGATAAGAACTTATGAGAAAAATACCATCATCTATCATTTAGTGTTATTATTAATCATTTATTGATAATTGAACAATTTAATCATATTTACATTGATGCGTTTGATGATTTAACTGCTTGACTGATTTGCAATTTTATGCTAATATATGCCATGTTCATTTTGACATGTATGCAGTGCATTTTAATGTTTATTTAGGTAAATATTACTGTTGATTGCTGTGTAGTATATCTCTCACACTTACTTCACTGCTGTCGCCAGATACTACTTGAATATTATTTTCAGTTGTCTTTCACTGCTGAGGCTAAACTATACACATTGGATAGCGTAGACTGTCAGTAGTTAACTCTTGTCTTTCTAGTAGATCTGATTTTTGATATATACATAGGAGCTAACCTGAATATAGTCATTAGCAATTATGTTCTTGCTTTACCGGAATCTTGAAGAGGATCTGAAGGCGCGCGCAGAATTCTCAGAGACCGCGAGAGGGTGGGGCATAAGAGAAGGCTTACAGGGAGAGCAACTAGAAACATATATCATAGCTGAGTTAGAATGGTGGGACCAAGAAGAAGAAATTATGTTTAAAGAAGATGATGAGTTCTTGGAAGCACAAGAGTGTAGCAAAACTGAAGGAGTAAAGATGGAGAAAACGCATATGGAAACAGTCAATGCGGAGAAGCTAACCTTTCTAGCGGAACATAAGGTAGGAGATACGGATGCTCACCCAACCAGGAAGGAAGGGACATCTTTGCCACCCACCGCAGAATCAGAGGTAGTGGACCGGGAACTACAGGTTCTCATTCGACCCAGTCCTAAACGGAAAAGAGGGAAGAAAAAACGTGCCAAGGGCACTTCAAACAGTCACAAACGTGATAACTGTTTGCACCACGGCAATATTCGTTTGACAGTAGAGGACCTTCAGGAAAACCACTTGACTGCTACGAGAAATGAATCTCGAGAGAAAGAGGAACTGAAGACAACCTTTAATGAGGTCGCAGGCAGAGACCTAGCCGATTCTCACATTCCCTTCGGTTCACGGAATCACGAAGTGGAATTACATCTGACTGAAATAGGGAGGAAGGAAGAAACGGAATCCCAGGTGAATTTCATTACTGCAACGCGGGAAGAATCACTAATTATCAGTTCAGATAATTTAACTGGTCCGCCAGTACAAGACTCCCAGGAATCTCATTTTACTTCAACGAGAGGTGAAACTCAAGAGGAAGATGACCTGAGGACATCTTTTAAGGAGGTCGGAGATCGAAAGGTAACCGACTTTATTATTCCCTTCAGCTCAGGAGAGGATGAAGTGGGATTAAATTTGACTGACAGAGGGATGAAGGAAGACCCGGAACCCCTCGTGATCTTTGAGGCTGCAGCTCAGGAAAAGACACTAGACATCAGTTCAAATGATTTACCTAATGTGATGGATTGCTTAGACAGCCCACCACAGGATTTACCTCAACTGGACTTAGCCCATGAAAGCACGACCAGAGAGGAACATCCAGACCAGGAAACATTTCCAGTTGTTATCTCAGAGTATACCAGTTCGGAGACTCAGGAAACACAGGGAATTGTCAGGAGCCAGAATATGGACTCTGATATTGTGCAGACAACATTGTCTGTAGTTGCTAAAGAAGAAAATTCTTTGCACAAGATGGAGGAAGAAACGCCTATCATCTCAGTAGCTGAAGTTATCAGGGAATTCCAGCAACAGGGACCTGAAGTAACAGAAGTCAAGAGTGGTTTGGAATCAACACTCTTAGGACTCAATCTACCCTTCAGTCAGGTCGATTTGATAGGAGTAGATCAGCTATTTGTGGATACTTTATTCAAAAGTAACTCCACTTTATTGCCCTGGAGTAACTATGTTATTTCTCAAGGCTGGACAACTTGGCACACTAAATTTCCAATTTCTAGCACGGTTTTCACACGAAACTCTAATGCAGAGAAACTCAGCCCGTTAACTGATTATCAGGGGAAGAAACCGCGACACCGAGGAGGGACGATTGTTACGCCCGACTTTGAAGGAGGAAAGCGCCAGTTGAATTTATATCATGGGACCATGATGTGTAACATTATTCCTTTCAAAAGGAAGATATTGATGGATCAGTTCAGAATCTATAATGGATGGAGGAATATCACGGAGACAAGCTTTGCTGTGGCCAGCTTATGCGAGACTTCACTACGGGTACATCCTCGGCTGAAAGGAGTAAATCACGTGAGTGAATGGTGTAAAACAATTGCTGCCCAGAGGAGTAGAAGAATCCCGTTGATTGTGATCTTTCCCAGAGGGGTAAAATTACAACCTTCTGACAATTACCGGATTTTACCAAGCTATTGCATGGAATCCCGGCCGAAAACCAGGGTACAAGGATCTATCCAGAGTATCTTGGGAGTATGGAAATGGGAACGTCTTTATGCAGAAGCAGGACAACCCACGGCCACAAGGAATATTGGAAACCTTTAGGCAGATACAGAACGGAGAGTGCTTAGGCATTATTCTGGGATGTACGGCGTGCTTTGACAAAAGGATTTCTGGCAGAAACTTTTTTTTAAAGGGGGAAGCTCTGTCACGAATTGGCAGCCTTTACTTCCCAGAACAATTTTCGGTTCACCATGTAGAGAAGTTACAGAAGAAGAAATGCAATTCTCTATAATAAAGGAGGAGAAATGGAAGACAGAACAATCAGGCCTGCACACATAGAGGCATAAAATGTTGTAGCAAAAGGGAATCCATTCAACTGTGAAGTGTCAGGACAGATGGCTGCTGGCCACTAAAACAGGATGGTGGGAATGGCAATAAACCCAGAATGAAATCACACAGACAGTCCAGTGTAAAGGTGTTACATGTCAAACTGATAATTACCCCCCACTGGAGGGCAGACTGAAACTGAGCTGGGCCTGGCAACTCAAAATCGCCCAGGTGTGAACAACATTGACCCAGGGAGAGATAATAGCCCCAGGGCTATAAACAAGCCCAGTCCACTCTGACTGGCAGACTCAGGAATGTGTGAAAACAGAGCTGATAAGGCAATTAACACTGGGCCTGTAGACTCTGGACCAGACAGAGAGGAGCAAGGTGTGATGGCCAGGTTGCAGTGATAAGGGCAATTACTGTCAGGAGGAGATAAGAAGAATTTATGACGGGAATGCCAAGGAGATAATACTGTCTGAATGACTCAGCTTAAATAAGGGTCCCTAGCCTGTTGTATGTTAGATTAAGTCTGACTTCAGAACAGCTCTCACAAGGAGCCCTATGTTATAGATCTCAAGACTAGAGACTACTGACTAGGAGTGTCAGGACTGACAGGATCGTCAGAATACCGGCAAGCTGTTTCTCTTTTGGTGTGTCTACTGGAGAGTGGGGATCTGGACCACAGATCCAGATAGATCGAGTAACAAGTAAAGTTACGTAATGTTTGTCATCAATATCAATATGTATATGATTTCATCATCCTCATATTGACAATCATCCTATGTCTATTGTTATGATTAGCAAATAAATGTTGTAGTATTGTAACTCATAGTTCTGTCATTATATTTTTTCCAATTGTGCATACGTGTTGTTGTGTACATTGGTGGGGGTTCACTTACACACCAAGGACAGGAGCAGTCAGGGAGAAAAACCTGTACTAGGATAGTTGTCTTTAAACTTTAATTCAGACTTAAAATCCTATCCTAGCTAACCTTCTCTTTCCTAGTCCTTGGCGAATATTCAGCACTGTTCATTTAATTTTGTAACGAGCCACTTGGAGCTGTACGTTGGATATTCATGGGCTTAATCTGTAGTTCAGCCATATAGATTTTGTCCCTAGTCAGTTTCTGACTATTTGGGGTTGCTCGCCAGTGAATAATACATTCGATTATTTGGTTGTTTCGGGATTTGATTATTGTTAAAAGGAACCATTCATTTTCTCGATTAATCCATTGTATTGATCCAGCGCATCATTAAAAGAATGTGTGAGTACTGTTGTTTAGGATGGCATCGGTTGATTCTTCGTATTACAGTTCGATAGTTCACGTGAGCTTATTATTGCTTCAACGTTAACGTTGCCAATTTGATAATTGCGGGAGTTGCGTTGTGGCAAACACGGAGCTGAACCATGACTCTGGTGATCGAGTGAGATGGCAAAACATGACCTCCCACGCTTATCGGCATGGCACATGATGGATGGATGGATTGCGAAATGGTACATGACTCGCATCCGTATGTTGCCACCTGTAAAATGCATGTTCTCAAACATGTTACTGTAACTTGCCTGCTGGAGTTGTGCCACAGGTTCTTAATACTGTTTCATTACTGTATCCAGCATGTGTTTAACCCCCTTTGTTGTTCATTATTGATCCAAGATATTCAAAGTACGTGACTCGTTCAATGTTTTCATTGTTTGTTGCTACCTTTAGGTTTAGTTGCTATGTAGTTTTGCCCGTACGCAGTATTGTTGTTTTGCTAAAGTTCAGAATCAGCTCTTCTAATCATTAGCACTATTTCAGAGGAGGTTTGTGTCATCTGCATATATAGGTTCTGGAACTGGATTTTCACCAATAGGTTAATAACGAATGGATCAAAAGTGATTCTGGTCTGGTCATTTTTGACATTTCTCATTTCATTTTCTGCGTATTTGTTGAGTAGGTATGCAGAGAAAATGCAGCCCTGTCTCACTCCCTTTTAACATCTCCAACCATGTTGATGTTAAATCAGCTACTTGTTGATCATAACATAATGATTCAATTAAGTTGTGAAAATGTGGTTTAAACGCCGTATCACTCAAGATGTTCCACGATTTCTTATATTCAACACTGTCAAAGGTCATGTTATAGTATTTAAAGTAAGTGTAAAGATCTGCATTGTAGTCTCCTCATTTCCCAAAGATAAGGTCCCTGGTTCCTCTTCTCTGTCTGAAACATGCCTGTCTGTACTTAATGTAGTTCACATTCTAATTTACTTTCAACCCTCTTCATGATGTTCGCAGGAGGATTTTGATTTTGCTAGCATGATGTATTAGTATTAGTGTGATGCTTCGGTACTTTATAATCCAGAGGTTCTCAACCTGTTTTGGCCCGTGGCCCCCCCCCCTTTATTCACCATATTTTCAGAACGTCATCCCCCTCTATCGTATTTCCTACCTAAAAATTTGGCCCATGCCCCCTTCACCATATTTTTAGAACGTCATTCCCCCCTTCCGGTGGCTGGAGGAGACTACTGCAACACACGTTGTGTTCATTACGGATTCAAAGAGTATGCTTAGCAAGGTGGAGAAAGGAATGTTTCGTGTGGAATGGCTCTCGTCACTTCAGAGGTCACAGATTGAGAGAATTGTATGGATATTTTGCCCTGGCCATGCGGGTGTACGGGGGAATGAACAGGCAGATAGGCTAGCAGGGACTGCACCTCTTGGTGGTATCTTGTCTATAGACAAGGGGGAGGTGGTCGTGCGCTTGTGGGACCAGGTGGAGAAGGCGGAGGAACAGAATGAGAACCCATATGTGGAAAGAATAAGATTGCGGGGGATCGGCAGGGGTTCTGGAAGAATCTCAAAACTGAGAGGGAAGACCAGGAGAACATTTAATCAGATAGCGGTGGGAACGATTAGTAGTATGACTCTTCGTTGGCTGTTGGAAGAGGGGACTGAGCACGTATGGGAATGTCCTGAGTGCAGTGATGTCGGTTCTTGACTCAACTCGACTCCCCTGTTTCGTATTTCCTACCTAAAAATCCTGCCCCTGCCCCTACACAGTATACATAATAATGGAAGCTAAATTTAATAGCACATACTCAAACAAGTCTAGACGTCCACATAAAACATGATTTGTGGGTCTACTTACTTTATAAATTGAATTTTAGAAGGGTAAGACGTACAGAACCGTACAGTATGAATGGAAAAACAATATCAAGTAATCGGTTCTTGTATTAACGCGATCTTGAAATAATCTTAATTTCCCCCCCCCCTCCCCCCCCTGGAAACCCTAAAATTCCCCCTGGGTGGGGGGGGGGAATTCCCCACCGGTTGAGAACCACTGTTATAATCGGTGCATGGTCTTAAATTTCCTCTCTTTGATAGAGAACTGTAGATTATTCTCTTCCTAGCTTTGTGTCAAATAGCACTATTATAGATATGTACACGTAGTGCATGGTAGAGATGTATGCTGGCTTCTCCTACTGCTTGGTTAGTGCTGCTTGTATGCCGTCACAACGTGGTGACTTCCCTTTCTTCAGACTGTTGCTGTTCGTACTTTATTCTAATAAAGGCACTTTGTTCTTTCTCCATACTTTCATGTATATTATCACCCGGGAAGGTTAACCCAGTCAACAAATGCCCGCAGAAGTCGGATCTGTCGGCCCAACGGCGCAATAACGCAGCTCTGCTGTAAACAGGCACAACGCAATCACGTCCGAAAAAATTCTCCGGTATGAACGCAGAAGAAGAAGATGTATTTTATCTGGGCTCTGCGTCGTGTCTTCGTACATTTCCCAACAGTACTCCTTCCATCTTTCTACTATATCTTGGCTTTCTGTTAAAGTGCTACCTATCATTCCTAACATTTATTACATGTAATGATGGTATAAACTCGCCTGTTAATGTTCTGATTTCCTTTAAAACAGTTTCCAACTTTCCCTTGCAACTAAAGATGCTCCATTCGATTAGAAGCACTCATTACAAACTGCCTCTTGTCTTTTCTGACAGCACTTCTGATTTTTCACGTGTAGTTTTTGTGGGTGAGGCTACCCTTCATGGAACGATTCCATAATGGACAGGAGAGCTGGCGGACAGCCGATTTTCTTATGCTCCTTAAAAACATATCCTCACGACTGACCAAATCAAATTCCTTTGTGAAATCAATTAAGGCAATAAACAGTGGTTGATTCTGTTGAAGGCATTTTGTTTTCTTTTTTTGCATTTGTAGAAATGAGAATATCATATCAATGGTAGGCTGGTTCCGTTGAAAGCCACACTGTGATTCAGGATAGACTTGATCTCCCAGGACTTTCTGCACAAAACAATATTGGCAAATATTTTCCCAACGATACTTGGAAGTGAGATACCCTTATAGTTGTTACAGTCGCTCCGATCCCTCTTGTTCTTGTTGTACAGTTTTATGATACTTGAATCTGAAATCCTTGAGACACGTCTTTCTCGCCAGCACATCTCTATTAGCTGGTGGGTATGTAGAGTGAGTATGTCTTGCCCATTCCTGATAACCTCTATTAGAATTCCACCCTTACTTGGTGCCTTGCCAGAAGCAAGCTCATTAATAGCAGCACACTTAACTGATGTTATGGGAAGTGTGTCCAGGTGGTCAAGGTGTTGGCAGAGCCTCTGTGACGCTAGAGGCTTCATCCGCCAGTTTGGTCTCGCTCGAGTAAAGCTCCAAATAATGCTCGACCCATCAACTGTTTCTTATCACTGATGATGTCTCCAGTTAAGATTTTCAGTGGTGCACTTCTTTAATTATTGGACCGCAGACCTTCTTTATCTCTTCAATCATGTCTCTGTTGTTTCCCTTATCATCAGCATGTTGAATGCACTCGCATAACTTGATGCAATAGTCGTTCGCTTACTGCCTGGCTGCTTTTAGTCCATCCTTCCTAGTTTGTTTCAGCTCACTGAGAGTGTTTCGCGTTGTTCTTTCCTTGTTTCTTAAGAGAACTATCTTCTTTCTATCAGTCACAGGCTGCAGCGTCTTTCTGTTTGCCGGGAACTAGTACAGTATTGCCTCGTATGATCCACAGTGCCATAAACCCCTGCCGCTATTTTGTAAAGTGTTTCCTTACAACCCACTTTTCACTTGCCATACAATTTTTCGATACAATTTTCAGTGAGAGCGTCTTCAAGTTGCTGTTAGAACTCAAAATACCGATAAGCGTGGGCGGTCATGTTTTGCCCTCTCACTCGATCACCATCAGGATCTTTGGTGTAGACAATATTAATCCTGGGGATAGATTTATGTTAAGCTGGGTAGATTATCTTTGATCTCAATCCAATCCTTGCAACAACCAAAGAATGATCAGTATCACAATCAGCACTGTGGTAACTTCGAGTTAATGATGCTTGATTCAAATATCTCCGTATGATGATGACCGCCTTGATCACAGAGTCTAACTCATCATGGAAGGAATCCTTCACACCGTCAAAGGAAGTGAGTGTCGGTGCATATGCAGTGATAATGGTGGCAACACCACAAGAGGTTGCCAGGAACAGAGATAATAATCTTTCAATACCTCCCAGTAGTGAATTCTTCACTGCAAAGCCCACCCCATGTTGTCTGTTTGCTTCCTATCCCGTACCATTCCGAACAAAACGGTGTAATATATTTCCCTGAGTGACCCTTCCTCGGAGAGGTGAGTATCCTGCAGGTCAGCAATACCAATGCTAAGGCGATTGAGTTCGGCATCAAACACAGCCGTTTTTCTCACATTGTCAATATTTGTCAGATCAGTGGAAAGTCCCGGACACATGGTTCTTATGTTCCAGGTTACAAGCCGTAGCTTGCAGTGTCTATATTTTTTTGTCAGTATCTGGTGCATTGGTTTTACCATTTGCGATGTGAATTTTGTCCCAACCGCAAGCATCATAGCGAATCTTGCTCTAATCTCTACAAGGCACCTTCCGCCAGGTGTTATGACTGTTCCAAGATAGTTGTATCGATTCACTTGTTTAATAATTTCCCCAGTGGCTGCGGTATTTCTTTTTTCTCGGTGATGACTATAATCTCTGTTTTCCTGCATCTAATTCATACTCTAGTTGTTTACTGTATACATTAACAGCATTTACTAAATGCTGCATATCATGTTCATTTTGTGAAATCAATACTTATCCCCCCCCCCCCCCCCCCAATCCCCATTTGAAGACAGACTATAGAGAGGTCAACAAGATCAAATTGACTGTTGATTTTATTGGATATATTCATTTTGTGGTCTGAAGGTGTACGAAGATGAAGAATATAATACATTAAATTATGCATTGATAACTGTAGACACATAAGTGTCATTTTTATGAACAGTTCTCAAAGGACAGAACAGCGCCGCCTCTGAAAACATAGATCTAGCGGATGAACTCTCTGAGACAGAGAATTATCCAATCGGAAACACGGGACAGGTCCTTAGCTTGTCATCTGTCTACGTGCTACTTTTCTATTCAGGTTAGGTTAAGTCACTAGTGACTTAAATTAAGTTGATTAAATCAGACATCATCCTCTCATCCCAGGCAATCCATCTATTGACTGATCTGATAACTCTCATCATATCATCATCATACCACCATCATGACATCGATTTTATTTATATTATTATTTGAAACATAAGATACAGATTTGTGTTAAATTTATTTAATGATAATTCTTTCTAATTTCTACTTGGGTGTGAATTTACTAGTGTAATTACACATAATATACATATAAATGCCAGAAGAAAAAAAAGGGGGGGGGGGCGCCGTTTCCAAAATATAATTACCAGTGATGGGATTTTGGGAAGGTGAAATTCCTTGTCTATTAACTTTACCATAAATTGTTCTCTAACTTCTATTTATATCTGTTCCATTTTGGGGAATACCAACTACAGAATACCAACTACAGCGTTTTCAGAGCTCCCCTTGGACTGTTGTCTCGAGTTTCGGGGACTTCGTCTTTAAATATTATAAAATTGACATTAAGGTCCGAGTTTTCTCACAGTGATCCGGAGTGCTAAGGATTTGATCCTGCAACTTACATTAAATACTAAATGAGTTAACTCGCTCGCACATTGAAGTTTCATGTAACATTATTTCTTACCTAATTCATTTCAATTTATTGTTGCGTATCAATGGAACACATTAATGTTAATAGTTTTTTTTTTTTTTTTTTTTGGGGGGGGGGGGGGCCCTTATTGTTACTATTATTACTCTAGAACTCGCTACTTACCATTCTATTAACGCTTTCTATGTCTCTTAACTTAACATAGCAATAGGACCACTTCTTTTCTATGAGGGACATTTCCTGTCTCTCATGTGTTTAGAAGCTGTTGGCCTGCTCCATTCCATCTTGCACACAATCTCAAAACATTATTCTTATAATATATTATCTTCCCTACCAGGTGTGCTATCTTTTCCAATTCCTACATAGTTCTAACATTCTAATGCGTTAATTCAGAAGATTTTTCTAGATGAAAGCAGGTTTGGCACATTTTTCTCCGCATTGTTTCATACATCTTCTAGAAGAAAAGCCTCTTTTAATTTTATCTTGTTGAGTTTTTTTGTTTTATTTTCCTTTAGACATATTCATGTTTTGGTTGGATTGTGCAGCAAGGGTTTTCTACGGGATGGGGTCGCCAGTCCAGGGCCAACCCTCTTTGGTCGCCTCGCCCAAGTATTTTTGTTTCGAACCTATACACAGTGAGCAGTTTTTGCGTGACCGTGGACGTCAGCTACTATAGTGTTCTGTGCTCGATGGTTTGATCTGTGCGTCTTCTACATCAGCTTTTCATTTGTGTTTAGCATTATGAAAACGTGGAGTCATTGTGCGTTTCGGTACCATTCATATTTCAAAATTACATTAGTAAGTGACAGATAATCGGTTCATGTTATTTTAAACAGCTTTTTAACGGATTTTCAATGTTGCGTAAGTATTTTGTGAGACAGTCAGCGTCCAGTCACTGTGGGACTTTAATTAAAGTTTAATCAATCAAGTGACGTTTCCACTTGACAAACTGATTGTAGTCACTGTGGGACTTTAATTAAAGTGTAATCAATTAAACGCCGTTTCCACTTGACAAACTGATTGTAGTCACTGTGGGACTTTAATTAAAGTGTAATCAATTAAACGCCGTTTCCACTTGACAAACTGATTGTAGTCACTGTGGGACTTTAATTAAAGTGTAATCAATTAAACGCTGCTTCCACTTGACAAACTGATTGCAGTCACTGTAGGACTTTAAATAAAGTTTAATCAATTAAACGCAGCTTCCACTTGACAGACTGCAGTCACTGTAGGACTTTAATTAAAGTTTAATCAATTAAACGCTGCTTCCACTTGACAGACTGCAGTCACTGTGGAACTTTAATTAAAGTTTAATCAATTAAACGCTGCTTCCACTTGACAGACTGATTGCAGTCACTGTAGGACTTTAATTAAATTTTAATCAATTAAACGCCGCTTCCACTTGACAAACTGATTGTAGTCACTGTGGGACTTTAATTAAAGTTTAATCAATTAAACGCCGCTTCCACTTGACAAACTGATTGTAGTCACTGTAGGACTTTAATTAAAGTGTAATCAATTAAACGCCGCTTCCACTTGACAAACTGATTGTAGTCACTGTGGGACTTTAATTAAAGTGTAATCAATTAAACGCCGCTTCCACTTGACAGACTGATTGCAGTCACTGTAGGACTTTAATTAAAGTTTAATCAACTTAATCAATCAAACGCCGCTTCCACTTGACAGACTGATTGCAGTCACTGTGGGACTTTAATTAAAGTTTAATCAACGTAATCAATCAAACGCCACTTCCACTTGACAGACTGATTGCAGTCACTGTGGGACTTTAATTAAAGTGTAATCAATTAAATTCCGCTTCCACTTGACAAACTGATTGCAGTCACTGTGGGACTTTAATTAAAGTGTAATCAATTAAACGCCGCTTCCACTTGACAAACTGATTGCAGTCACTGTGGGACTTTAATTAAAGTGTAATCAATTAAACGCCGCTTCCACTTGACAAACTGATTGCAGTCACTGTAGGACTTTAATTAAAGTTTAATCAACTTAATCAATCAAACGCCGCTTCCACTTGACAGCCTGATTGTAGTCACTGTGGGACTTTAATTAAAGTGTAATCAATTAAATTCCGCTTCCACTTGACAGACTGATTGCAGTCACTGTAGGACTTTAATTAAAGTTCAATCAATTAAATTCCGCTTCCACTTGACAAACTGATTGCAGTCACTGTAGGACTTTAATTAAAGTTTAATCAACTTAATCAATCAAACGCCGCTTCCACTTGACAGACTGATTGCAATCAATGTAGGACTTTAATTAAAGTTCAATCAATTAAATTCCGCTTCCACTTGACAAACTGATTGCAGTCACTGTGGGACTTTAATTAAAGTTTAATCAATTAAACGCTGCTTCCACTTGACAAACTGATTGCAGTCACTGTAGGACTTTAATTAAAGTTTAATCAATTAAACGCTGCTTCCACTTGACAGATGCAGTCACTGTGGGACTGCAGTGGTTGAAGTGCAATCATTCAAAGTGAATGATTCAGTAATTCATTTTATCAAACGCAGCTTCCACTTGAAATGCTAATTTTGCTGTCACTATATCGATTTGATGATTGCCAATCAATGAATCAAGACTGCTTCCACTTGAAAGGCTGACTGTCTTCAACTGTTCCCCCTGAACGTATAATGGAACTTTAGAAGCCAAAAATATGTTTCTTCTTCATCTGCCTTTCTTTTAATTTCCAAATGGATCTTACGCCAAGCCATCTGACCGTTGCTGTCTCTTGCAGCATCTCGCCATGTCCTCCCTATATTAATCAATTCTCCACATGTTTTGGGTCTCCCTTTATTTCTTTTGCTCCGCGGATTCCAGAGAAAGGACTTTCTAGTTTCACTATGATCTATTATCTACACTGTACTTGTGCTCTTTATTCCTTATTTAAGAATAGACACTCAAGCAACTCATGTCGAGGTGCTGTCCAGTCCTGTGCTATTTCCTACAGCTCGCTCCATGTCAGCTCTATAATATTCATCTCTGCTCTAATTGTCTAAAAATTCCTCCTGAACTATTTCATATTGTCATTTGGTAGTGCGTAATACTAGGTCACGTTCATGTTTGCTTCCTTGTTTGTAATTCTAAATGTTGCTGTTATCATTCTGGATTCGGTGCTTGTGACTGCTTCTTTAGACAGCAGTATGACTATTCCATCACTGTGACATTTTCTTCTGTGGTCTCATCACAATGCACGTGTGGACTAAGCAATCTGCTGAATATGTTCTGCAGGGTTGTCCTCTGCATAGCTAGCTAAGAAAGACTACGGGCCTACTGAATCAACATTAAACTCCAGACCATACAGAAGTGAAAAGAAACTCCAAAAAGGCAGTGGAATTCATCATGAGAACTCACCTGACATTATGGTCAACGCAAGAGGAACATTTAAAGATATACATTCATAATTAATCTTTTTATAACTTTAAAGTATATACACACAATTCTATTATGTTTAACATATGAATCCAGAGCAAAATTCTGAAACAAACTGATGGGATAGAATAAAAAGACAATATTATAGAAGCAAATATGTCGGTAACGTTAAAGAAAAATATATGAAACAATAAGTTCATATGCATTCTGTCAATGTTTAAATACATTAAAAAAAAAAAAAAGTAACATAATAACCAAATAGCTTAACGAATCATACCCATTTTCTGTATGCATTTTTCTGTGACATAATGGGACACATTAGTAGTATAGTAAGTCAGAAAGATGCCGGTTTATGTGGAGGTGGTGGTCTATATAAATCAACTATTTATCGATTTTACTCCACAAACGGCAATTCATTTTTAGATCTTATTAATCCTCCTCCACAAAGGGAGATAACTCCTGGTATTTTTTTAAAGTGGACGATGGTCAAGAGTGGATGGGTATGGTCAAGTGACCCCCTCTAGATGAAGGGCGTGGGGGGGGGGTACATCTAGTATACAACATAAAACATTCAAAACGATTCAATAAGAAGGTATATAATAATTTTAATACAGGGAAAACATATATAGACAAACATTTAAATGAGGAGAGGTGTAGTAGTGAGGTTATAATGGTTTTAAAAAGCGACCGCTCGGGATGTAAGATGGACGGTAGCACAACATATGTATATATAAAAAAGGCGTGGCCTCAATGACTTAAGAGGGATGGGGTATGGTTTAGTATCTGTAGAAACATCATCATCATACATATGTATAAGGATACAGATTAGGATTACAAGGGTGCGCAGATAGGGCCAGTGGTGTTGAGGTGCTATAGTTGTTAGGTATCAAACTGTCTACTCTGGGCAGGATGTCACTGATTGGGGTGAGTAGGTTCTAATGCATTTACAGAATTTGTCTAGTGTTTGCGTGGTTGTACAGTAATAGTAGTAGAGTTTTTCGTAGTAATATTATTTTATAATAATATATTATGTAATATTAATTTTTTTTCAGACCTTTGTGTGACATAAGGGACACTTCTGTATGACTTGAGGGATACATGTGTGTGCTATGAAGGACACTTCTGTGTTAGGTGAGGGTCACCTTTGTGTGACATAAGGAGCAATTTGTATGAGTAAGTGTGCAAGTTGATATGGTAAGACGACAATTTTTGATAGTAAGTGGTCAAGTTATGAGTGCAAGTGGCCATGTTGTCAGGTTCAGTGGACAATTTGATAGGGTCAATGGGTAAGTTGTTAGGGCATTTCAACAAGTGAGAACAGTGGTCAAATTGAAAGGGCCAGTGGGTAAGTTGGCGGGGCAATTCGACAAGTTGTACAAGATTGATAGATTGATTGATTTAGGAATCGACATCACAGCATTCAGGGCATTCCCATAAGCGCTCCGTCCCCATCCTCAGCAGCCAGCGAAGAGTTCCAACACTAATATTACCAGTAGCAATCTGATTATATGTCCGTCTCGCTTTTCCTCTGAGCGTTGAGCGCCGGCCAGATCCCCTCGTCACTCCTCGCTGTCTCATTCTTGCCAGACCTTGGTAATCCATTTGCTCCTCTGAGGTGTGCACGTGCTCCCACAAGGCCGCAACCACATCTGCCTTGTCATGTATCAATACTCCAAGTTTTGCAGAGCCAGCCAATCTGTCTGCCTGTTCATTTCCCAGCACACCGGCATGCTCCGGAGAAAAGATACAGGTGATGCTTGTCACCCGTGACCTCCGAAGCGAAGCAAGCACAAGTTGTACAAGCAAGTGGGGAAGTCGTTAGGACAATTTGACAAGTTGTGTAATATGGGGGACACATCTGTCTGATTTGAGAGATACATTTGACTTCTATGAGGGACACTTCTGTGTTAGGTGAGGGACACTTCTGTATGACTTGCGGTATGCATTCGTATTCCATGAGGGACACTTCTGTGTTCGGTGAGGGACACCTTTATGTGACACAGAGGACATGTCTGTGTGAGTTGAGGGATACATTTGTGTGTTGTGAGGGAGGATACTTCTGTGTTAAGTGAGGGACATCTTTGTGAGACATAAGGGCCAGTTTGTAGGAGGAAGTGTGTAAATAGCTATGGTAAGACGACAATTTGTAATAGCAAGTGGTCAAGTTACGAGTGCAAGTGGATATATTGTCAGGTCCAGTGGGTGAGTTGTGAGAGCCAATGGGCAAGTTGTCAGGGCAATTCGACAAGTTGTGAGTGCCAGTAGGAAATTTGTGAAGTCTAATGAATAAGTTGATAGTATAATTCCACAAGTTGTGAGAGCCTGTGGGTAAATTGATAGGACCAGTTGGTAAGTTGTCAGAACAATCCGACAAGTTGTACAAGTAAGTGGGGCAGTTGTCAGGACAATTCGACAATTTGTGCTATATGGGGACACATCTGTGTGTGATATGTGACACATTTGCTTGACATGAAGGTCACTTCTGTTTCAAGTGAGGGATAATTGCCGTTGTGTCATTTCTTTTGGTGTATGTGTCTGTTACATTTGGATGTTTGTTTTTCTTTTGTTTGCGTCAGTGTGTTGTTGTGTCGATTTTCATTGTTTGTGTCATTTTGTCATGTCATTTTATTTTTCAGTTATCGATTTCTTTGTGTGCATTACATTTAGACGTTTACATCCGTTTACATTATATCAGCGACATCTTACCAACAGCAGACAGTTTGATACCTCACGACTGAGACACCCCAACCTCTAGTTCTAACAACTATAGCACATCGACACTGGCCCTATCTGCGCACACTTGTAATCCTAATCCGCATCCTTAAACATATGTATGATGATGATGTGTCCATAGCGTATGATACTAAACCATACCCCACCCGTCTTAAGTAATTGAGGCCACGCCTTTTTATATATACATATGTTGTGCTACCGTCCATCTTACATCCCGAGCGGTTGATTTTTTTTAAAACCAGTATAACGTCACTACTACAACTCTCCTCGTTTATATGTTTGTCTATATATGTTTTCCCTGTATTAAAATTATTATATACCTTCTTTTCGAATCGTTTTGAATGTTTTATGTTGTATACTATACGTACCCTCCCCTACATCTAGAGGGATCACTTGCCCATACTCACCCACTCTTGACCATCGTCCACTTTTTGAAAACAAAATCAAAAATCAATATCAGGAGTTATCACCCCTTTTTGGAGGATGATCGATAAGATCTAAAAATAGATTGCCATTTTTGGAGGAAAATCGATAAATAGTTGATTTATATAGACCACCACTTCAACACAAAAACTGACGTCTGACTTACTACACTACTCATATTGCTACATACTCTGTAGAAAGCATGTACTGTGAGTTAGTCATGCAAGAAAAACTAGACCAATTTCACAACTAATTGTACTTATTAAAGACAGATGTCAGTGATTTTACTTTGGAAATTACAAGACATATATTATAATTTTGCAAAGATAGTTAACAGAAAGGAAGTGAAAACAACAAAAACAAAATACACTATGTAGCAAACAATGATTTAATTAGTCTATAACTGATTGGTTCAAAGAAGAAACATCACCATCATACCACCTTTCAGAGTTTTCATTTCATGAGCCATTACTGAGGTTAGTTGCCACATAGAAAGCCAATGATCAATCATGTTACATTGGCACCTTTCCGTCTTGACAGACGATAGTTTGGTACATTGTGCTGCGAAAAGGCTTAATAACTACGACCCGTGGCGGTGGCGAGTGTGGCTGGTAAGGCCAATTCTTGCTGCATATGTTTGCCCACAGTAGATGCATGTGAAAACATGGTCATTTCCACCATTGTGCACCATCTTACGCCTCTCACGCTCTGTGTGTGCTTTATCTGCAATCATTTTCTCTTTTCTCTTTATTCCATTTCTGATGTTTGCCCTCCATGCAAACTCCCAATGTGCATTATCTATGCCTGTATCAATCATGTCCCGCTTACACGCATCTTTGTATCGTAGTAGAGGCCGACCCTGAGATCTCCTACCCGTCTGTAATTAACCAATAAAGATGTCCTTTGGTATTCTACCATCATCCATCCTCCTAACATGTCCTATCCATCTAAGTCTATGAAGACTGAGCATGGAATACACCGTCACACAACCTGATCTTTCCAATACTTCAGTATTTGTGATTTTGTCTTGCCACTTAATACCAAGTATTCTTCGCAGACACCGCATATGAAAGCTGTTTAAACGTTTCTCTTGGCGTGAGTAAGTTGTCCAGGTTTCACTGCCATAAAGAAGAGTACTAAGTACACAGGCTTGGTAGACGAGACTTTTGTTTTGGCAGTAAGCTTCCTGTTCTCCCAGACTCTTTTTGCTAACATGTTCATTGTTGTTGCTGCCTTGCCAATCCTGATGTTGATTTCCTGATCGAGGGATAATTTGCTATTTACCTCTGATCCTAGATATGCAAAATGGTCTACTATCTCCAGTTTGGCGTCGTCAATAAAGATTGATGGTACACCAGGTGCACCTTGTGACATAATCTGTGTCTTCTTTCTGTTCATTGTTAAACCAAATTCAGAACAAGCATTGGAGAATGCAGATAGTAGATGTTGTAATTCTTCCTCAGAGTGGGTCGTAATCGCAGCATCATCCGCAAAAATCAACTCTCTGATTTTGGTCTTGGCCTTCAATCTCTGAGCATTATAGAGGCCACCATCTGAGCGTGAGTGAATGTATATACCGTCATCCAGATCACGATAGGCATATTTCAGTAGAAGTGAAAAGTATATCCCAAAGAGTGTGGGAGTTAATACACAACCTTGCTTAACTCCACTCTTGATTTCAAACTCTTCTGAAGTTGAGCCATCAAACTTGATTATACCCTTCATGCCTGTGTGGAACGATTCCACAATGGACAGAAGAGTTGGTGGGCAGCCAATCTTCTTTAATGTCCTTCTCGCCAGCATAGCTCTATTAGCTGGTGGATCTGTACAGCGAGTGTGTCTTGCCCACTCCTAATTACCTCTATTGGAATCCCATCCTTACCTGGAGCCTTGCCAGATGCAAGCTCATTTATAGCACACTTAATTCCGTTATAGTGGGAAGTGTGTCCAGGTGGTCAAGAATTGGCAGGGCCTCTATGGCGTTGAGGGCATCATCCGCTAGCTTGGTCTCACTTGAGTAAAGCTCTAAATAGTGCTCGACCCATCTATCCATCTGCTGTTTCTTATCAGTGATGATTTCTCCAGTCAAGGTTTTCAGCGGTGCACTTCTTTTGATCATGGGACCACAGGCTTTCTTTATCCCTTCATACATGCTTCTGATGTTTCCCTTATCACTTGCGATTTGAATGGACTCACATAACTTGATCCAATAGTCATGCGCACACTGCCTGGCAGCCTTTTGTACATCCTTCCTCACTTGCTTCAGCTCACTCAGAGTGTTACGCGTTGGTCTTTCCTTGTTTCTTAAGAGAGCTATCTTCTTTTTATCAATCAAGGGCTGCAGTATCTGACTGTTTGCCGCAAACCAGTCCTGCCTCTTATGATCCACAGTGCCGTAAACCCCTACCGCTGTTTTATAAATAGTTTCCTTAAGTTTACTCCATTTATCATTTACTATACAATGTTCTGATGTATCATTGAAAGCGTCCTCAAGTTGCTGTTGAAATTCAAAGCACTTTCCAGGATCGTGAGTGTTAATAATATTAATCCTGGGGCTAGACTTGTGTTTAGCTGTGTAGATTCTCTTTGGTCTCAGTCTAGCCCTTGCAACAACCAAAGAATGATCTGTATCACAATCAGCACTGTGGTAACTTCGAGTTAATGATGTATGGTTCAGATGTTGTCTCCGTGTGATAATGAAGTCCAGCTGATGCCAATGGCCGGATCGTGGATGTTTCTATGTGACCTTATGCATCTCTTTTGTTTTAAAAAAGGAGTTTGTAATACATAGGTCATTTCTAGTGCAATGCTCCAGCAGCCTTTGCCCATTATCATTTATGCGACCGATGTTGTATTTTCCAAGGCACACTGGCCATGAACTCGAGTCCTTGCCCTCACGAGCATTGAAATCACCGAGCATATAAATGTAGTCGGATTTTGGAACTGCCTTGATCGCAGAGTCTAGCTGCTCATAGAACGTATCCTTCACATCATCAGAGGAAGCGAGTGTCGTTGCATATGCAGTGAGAATGGTGGCAAATCCACAAGAGGTTGCCAAGCGCAGTGATAATAATCTTTCATTACCTCCAGCTGGGATATCAATAATTCCCAGTAGCGAATTCGCACTGCAAAGCTCACACCATGTTGCCTTTTTTCTGCCTGCCCTCTTCCCTTCCAAAAAAAAAGGTGTAATTGTTTTCCCTGAGTGACCCTTCCTCAGCGAGGCGAGTCTCCTGCAGGCCAGAAATATCAATGTTAAGACGATCGAGTTCAGCATCAATCACAGCCGTTTTTCTCACATCGTCAATATTTGTCAAGTCAGTGGAAAATCCTGGACACATGGTTCTCGCGTTCCAGGTTGCAAGCCGTAGCTTGAGGTTTCTATTATTCTTTTTATTAGTACCTGGTGCATTGGTTTTACAGCCTGCGATTCAGATTTTGTCCTAGCCCCAAGCACCCATTGAAGCAGGCAGGCTGTGGCGGATCAGCACCCAATTGGCCGGGGGCTGCCCGGCTTGAGGCGGGCGGTAGCTGATCAGTGACACCTGTAGGTGTCTCCCACCGTCAGAGGCAACGCGTGGCGCCCCATGTCTACGCCAACTGACAAGGACTTATAACCCGTAACAGTTGCCTCTCGCTTTGATTCCGAGACCGGTTAAGACCAGGGATGAAGTTATTGCCTCTCCATAGCACAAAGCCTGGGCTAAAATAAAGAAACCATATGTTGCCCATGCAGCATGATCCCTCTCTCGGCCTGCCTAGTTCACTCCAGAGGAAAGTTAACACCTATACATCTGGAACAAGACAAGCTGCAGAAGCTGCCGGATCAGCAAAGCAATGCTCTAACTGTCCGCCTGTCGGAGCTTCGATCCTAGACCAGCTGCCAACCAAGGCTTAGGGCCTGGTCTGCCCTGCCATGACTTATTTTGTCTTTGGTTTGCATTTCCTCGCACCAGGATAAGGTTTTTACCCTCCCAATTGCGCTCTTCCGCCCGAAGCCGTTGGCACAATGTGGGGTGTCGGGTTTGGTAAGCGCCACCCAACATTCGGCGCTGACAGAAAGCAGGTAGTACCGTCTACTGTCATACGATCAATCATGTAATATGATTTTTAATTGACATTTCTATGGCAGTGTTTTCTGTGATTAGTTCTGCCAGCCTCATGAGTTTTGCTGATTTATAATTGGTATAAATATGATTCTCTCTCTCTCTCTCTCGTCTCTCTCTCCTCTCTCTCTCTCTCTCTCCTCTCTCTCTCTCTCTCCTCTCTCTCTCTCTCTCTCTCTCTCCCTCCCTCTCTCTCTCTCTCCTCTCTCTCCCTCTCTCTCTCTCCCCCCTCTCTCTCTCCCTCTCTCTCTCCCTCCCTCTCTCTCTCTCTCCCTCTCTCTCTCTCTCTCTCCCTCTCTCTCTCCCTCCCTCTCTCTCTCTCCCTCTCTCTCTCTCTCTCTCTCTCTCTCTCTCTATCTCTCTTCCTCTTTCCCTCTATTTCTCTACCTATCTCTCTATCTTCCGGCATGTATCTCCCAAACAAAATAAGGTGTCCGCTTCGAGTGCTGGAGGTCCCGGATTCAAGTTCCGGTGAGGGCCGGGATTTTTTTCACGTGGACTTCTAGTAATAAAATTCCCCTTGGTCTCTGGGTAGTCAGTCAGTCAGTCAGTCAGTCAGTCGAGGTTCCAACTTCACGGCAACGGGTCGTCCCCATTATGCTCCATTCCCGTGCCAGCGAATATCACACAAAATGCTCCCCACTGTTCAATGTGAAAAGTGGAATAGACGGGAGTCTCGGCAATCCAACAAGCCCGCATAAGTACACTGTGCATAATGCCGCCGTCAGAATGTCAAAACAAAATTCATCCACGAATACCACAGTTCATCGTCGATGGACTTGGCAGTCACCAGAAAGACCTCACTGACCCGGGTTTTCTCACATGGCTCGGTCTTTCACCGCAGGGCGACCCGCCGAAAGTGTCGCACAAAGCACGAACTCGGCAGCTTCAGCGCCGACTCCCAGAAGTCTCATGAAAAATGTATTCGTGAACCGACAGGGCAAAACAGTCAATTCAGCAACCGCCGGTAGCCATTGTTCCTGTTGTTTGTCCATCAAGAATGATGATGACCATTCATTTCATCCAGTGGTGTTGAAGGTATGGAGCCGTGGGTTCTAAGATGGCTGATAAGGCCTATTTTGGCTCGAAATGTTCTTTGACAATGTGGGCAAAGAATGCTTGACGTTTCTGGAGGAGGATTTCCTGCAGTGGTTTTTCTGTCCTGCCTTTTCTTCACAGCTCTCGCAGTCCTGGTTGCCTCACATATGACTGCACCCTTGCGTAATGATGCATGCCACGAATTTCGGTCTCTGGCTGCAGCCTCCCAGGTGTCATGATGAATTCCAAAAGCATTCAGTGAGATTTTCAGAGTGTCTTTAAAGCGTTTCCTCTGGCCACCTTGGGAGCGTTTACCACAACGCAGTTCGCTGTAAAAAAAAATTCGTTTAGGGAGCCTGTAATCTGGCATGCGAGTCAAGTGACCAGCCCAGCGAATCTGATTCTTCATCAGTAGAGTGTGGATACTGGGCATAGACGCTCTTTCTAGGACTTCAGTGTCTGGAATCTTGTCTTGCCATTTAATCTTCAGTAGCTTCCTTAGGCAGACTGTGTGGAAGTGGTTTAATTTCCTAGCGTGTCGCTGATAAACAGTCCAGGTTTCACAAGCATATAGCAGTGTGGATAATACAACTGCTTTGTAGACTTTTAGCTTTGTTTGCAGGCTTATTCCAGTTCTGTCCCATACATTCTTGTACAGTCTGCCAAAGGCCAGCACTGGCCTTGGAGATTCTTGCATTCACTTCGTCATCAATTGTGACAGCTTGTGACACAGTGCTGCCAAGATAGGTGAATTTGTCCACAACACTTAGTCTATGATCATTCACTTTGATATTCGGCACAGTGTGATTATTCCCTGGAGCTGGCTGGTACATAACTACAGTCTTCTCCAAGTTGATATTGAGCCAAAGTTGGCACAGGCATGTGAGAAAGCTGAAACATTATGTTGCATGTCCGCCTCTGAGTTGGCGTATAGAGCGCAATCATCAGCAAACAGGAGCTCTCTGACGGTGTCGCTGTTAATTTTGGTTTTAGCTTTCAGCCTTCTGAGATTGAATAACTTTCCATCCATACGGTAGTTGATGTCTATTCCAATGTCGTCGTTCTCGAAGGCATTCATCAACATAGGCTGAAAACATGAGGCTGAACAGTGTTGGTGCCAGGACACATCCTTGCTTCACTCCATTGGTGACAGGAAAGGGTTCAGACAGTTCACCATTTTCCTGTACTCTTGCCTGCATGCCATCATGAAATAGCCGCACTATTTGGAAAAACTTTCGTGGACAGCCATATTTTGCCATAATCTTCCACAGTCCTTCTCTGCTGACTGTATCAAAAGCCTTGGTAAGGTCAATGAAAGTGGAGAACATTTCGCAGTTCTGTTCCTGACATTTCTCTTGCAGCTGCCTTGCAGCGAAAATCATGTCAACAGTTCCACGTTCTTTTCTGAAGCCACATTGACTCTCAGGAAGAAGACCTTGATCGAGATGGGCTGTGAGGCGATTGAGAAGAATTCTGGCGAGTATCTTCCCTGCAATTGAAAGCAAGGCGATGCCTCGGTGGTTGTCACAGGATTGGCGGTTTCCTTTACGTTTGTAAAGGTGGACTATTGACGCGTCCTTGAAATATTGTGGCATGGTCTCGTTCACCCATATGTTTGTAAAGACTTGGTGAAGCTGCTCTGTTAGGACCGGCCCACCTGCCTTGTATATATATGACGTTGGATGAAGAATGACTTGCGCGATGACTTGGATTAAAGTGAGGAAGAGTTGCGCAATTCGTCGACCTCACTCTCTCGCCTGAGTCCATCTGAGTCCAGTGGCAAGACAAGTCGAGACGACTGGAGACGAATACAGGTGCAGTGGATGACCAGGGCGCTCTACGTGCCTTGCCGTGCTCATTACTTTCCATAACGCTTTGCAGGTAAACGCCGTCTTGCCCGTTGAATCAGGAATGATTTCTTCCGCGCAGTCTGCCGAATCCTGTCTTCACATGCTGGGTAGGCATACCCTAGTTTACCGCTTGGTTTGACACCAAATCGGCTACCCATACCTGGTTTAGCCAGCCTCTCACAGCTGTTGCCCGGGGGTGGCCGCTGTCGCATGCTGACAGCTACTAGGAGCCACAGGCACGAGCTGGGTGTCAGGCTTGGACCAGTGGGGGATGGGTCCTGAAAAGGACATGAGAGTCATCCTTACCAAAGGTCGGTAAGTTCCTAACATTGTTCCTAACATCATGCAGTTCACTGTACAGGACAGATGTAAAAGCATTCCACGCGAATTTCACAGCTCACGGTGTCGCCCACGCACTCACTCAGTAGCATCTACTACCAGTCCAACATGAGGAAAATGCGGTTGCAAACCGTAGCCAAAGCATAAACACGCCGCAGGCCTTAACGGCTCAACGCCTAACCGCCATGCTGGCGACCGGAAGACGTCTCTGGGTAGTGAGATCGGACGCCCGTGTGTATTGTTGCGCACGTAAAAAGTCTCTTGGCAGTTGGAAATCGAAAAAGAGTAGCCTAACGGCGCGGCCCGAACAAAATTTTGAGTTTAAAAAATCTACCCAAAGTATTTTAGGATCCTCGCCGGTGCTACGGAGTTCGTGCACTGAGCTGAGATTCTCCGGACTCAGGCTTGAGTTAGGAGTAGAACAGAGCACTTAAGGGTTACACCCGTGTGCCGTGATGGTGATCCGTCGACTAAACTAAACTAAATTAAACTAAACTATCTCCCAATGAAGTATAAGCCCTCAACCCACACACACCAAGCCCTTTTGTAGATTTGAAAGGTGTTAAAAGGCAAGAGCTTCAACTTCATTGCACTGGGTTTATCCCATGTAACTCACAGAGCACAAACTCTATAGCTCTTGTGATGACACCCCCCCCCCCCCCCCCCCCCCCAGAGATCTCTGGAAAAAATCACGCCTTCGAACCAAATGACGAAGTCAGAAAACGAAGCCACAACCTTTGGAACATGAGGTTGACAGCTTAACACTTTACAACCTTTGTAGACTTGTTCATGATTGGTTGAACTATACAGCTGACATTGCCTACAGGATGGGGTAGCAAGTCTCAGGCCAACCCTCCTTAGTCGCCTCTTGTGACCTGCATGGTAGGTTGCAGTGTTGCTGTTCCTTGCTTCCATTATGGGCCCTGGTAACACTGTTTCATCACATTAATCAATATGCATTCTTCAACTGTCTGGACACTGAGCAAAGTTTACTTTAAAGGGTTAAAGGTCAAGAGAATTGACTTAATTGCACCGGGTTATATCCCATATGTCTCAATCTTCTTTCAGCATAGCTGTCTGCCAAAAAGCCTCGCACCCAGCACAAGCTCCATAGCCCCAGTGATGACCCCCATGTGCACATTAGAGTTCATCCAATTGACTTACAAATACATTTGCTTTGATAAGTATTTTAAAGTTTGATTGATTAAATTGTCTTGTCCACAGATGGCAAAGTATTGCACGTGTTTGGCAGATTCTGTCAGCTATCCTAGAGAACCATGTGTTACGTGATGATGATGTACTGGCTGAGTACAAAATACCACACATTGCTTGGAGCATTGACTTTTAATGTCATGAAGTGTCTATGGTGGACATTAGCTCTAGGAATGCTTGTTATGAACATAAATGAATCTTACTGGATGTCAGGGGATATAATATCTGATCAATCATCATTGCATCAGCTATTCACCAAGGACCATTTTAAACATGTCCGTCTGTGCAGCTTACCCTCTTCATTAAAATACTTTGGAAATACTAAAAGACACCATAGGATGTTAGTTTTTAGAATTAATAACACATACATCAGAGTCTTTTTGAGCACCCATCAAATCAGTCTCCCAAATGCCAGTATTTCCTACAGAGCTGGATCTCATATTGAGATACCTGTGTATAGAGAGGACATTTCAAAAAGTCTCCATGTATTTTATGAAGGAAATCTTGTACTTCTGGACCTTTCTCTGCCTTTCAGTGCTGAGTGGAATGGTATTCAGTTTGTAGGAAGGACATACTTTGACTCATTTTACTTCAAATTGACATGCAACATTTCTGACTCAAATTTCTATATGAGAGATCATTGCTTGCATTGTAGGGCAGCTTGTGTTAATACTGAAATAATGCAGACAAACAATCATACACTGCCTGACCAAAAGGACTTTCTTGAAACTGATTATAAAAATCAGGAGTTTGATTATAGTCATATATCACATATGAAAAAACAGCACAGGAAACCTAGGAGTGTGGCTGCCTTCCCACGAAGACCTTTGAGCTGTGTTCTTCATCTTGTGGCTGATCATTTGTTCTTTAAGTTTATTGCTGATGGTAGGGTAATAAAAGCTTTAAATGTTATGTTCAGCGTGGTAAATGGTGCAGATGCCATTTTCAGATCAACTGATTTTGATGGCGATGGTCAAGGTGATAACATAGGATTTGTCGTAGGAAAAGTCACCGTTTTTTCAGACATTCATGATCCTGAATATATCTTAACTCGCCCTTACTTAGTGGCTAACGATTACCTGAAAATCTTTTCACATTACGATTTTGGTGATTACTGTCTGGGCTTAGCTTTCACATACAGAGATTTTAATGGACTGGGAGGTTCTGCTTTTCAAGCATATTCAGCTGAGTCTTTGCCAGGAGGGATATGTCAGAAAAGGTTAAAACATAATTTTGTGATGGTTAGTTACAATACTGTTGTTACTACGTTTCAGAATTATGGGAAGAGACTGAAACAGAGCAGAGCTATTTTAATACTAGCACATGAAATGGGCCATGCTTTCGGAGCTACACATGATTTAACCACTGAATGCCTCCAAAAATTTAATGCTGGACATTTTTTAATGAGTGCGACAATAAAACTGGGAAATCTTCCAAATAACCCAAGGTTCTCAGACTGCAGCATTAGAGCCATGCTTCCAATCATCAAGAAGAAAGGCTCGTGTCTTGTCTCTGGTGATCAGATTTCACAGTGTGGGAATACTATCCCAGAAATTGGGGAGGAATGTGACTGCGGCGCCAGCAACATTTGTCATCTTGTTGACCCGTGTTGTACTCCAGCAGATGTATCAGAAAATGAGGGCACTCCATGTACTGTGCAGCGGTCCAGGGGAAAGCTGTGTTCCCCTAAGGTAAATCCTTGCTGCACTCAGTCATGCACTTATATATCTTCAAGTGCCCGAAAGGTGTGCAATCAGTTATATGACTGTTCTTACCTGTCATTTTGTGATGGACTGAGCTCACATTGTCCCTTCAGTGGTTCTTTACCAAATGGAACTTTATGTAACCATGGATTTCAAGTGTGCAATGGTGGGACGTGCTCACAGGGTGTCTGTGAGTATTATAACCTCACTAACTGTGTCTGTACTGACCATAGCAGTCAGTGTAAACTTTGTTGCAGGCATCCTTGGACATTAGCTTGTCAGCCTGCCAGCACTTACGGAATACGAAGCATCAACGGAGAAATACTTCACGAACCCGGTGAGCAGTGCTACAACAATGGCTTTTGCGATACATACTTAGAATGCCAAGGAATGGCCAGTAATATGCTTTCAACAACTTCAGTTTTAGGATTCAGAACAATAGATGAACTTAAAAGATATATAAGAAATTACTGGTTGTATTGTATATTTACGGCATTTTGTATAGTTTTCACTGTTACAGTAATACTCCTTCCGTACCGTTTTACAGAGAATAATCACATGAAATCCCTCAGATATGGGAAAATGATGGCTGTATTTGCTACAGGAGAACACCAGACTAAAATATATAGGCAAACTCTAGCGGATATTGATGATCACTACACTTTAGCAATTCTTAAACTTCAAAGTGGATGTGAATCAATGGACCTCATTGAAGCTCTAGGAAGATTGAAACTCTTTTTCCCAGAAGTTCACACTGAATATTTATCACGTATTGCTAAGTTAAGTGCCTCAGAGCGCACAGCTATCAAGATATTACTCCTACAAGGTTTCAGAATGAGAACACTTACAAAATCAAAAACCTCATCTCAATAGTGGAAGAGCTAAAGTAAATTATTGCAAGTCATTGTGACAAAGAACATTGCCTGTTTTTTTATATCTACCTCAGAAAACTTCCAGTAAGCAAATTATATCAGCCACACTTTACAGCATACATTTATGGAAATACATTCTATACTAATTGCACTTGGTTTATGTCACAATGAGCTGTTCATATTATTGATATGTGCAAAGGAAGTAAACAAATACAATTTTGTGTAAATTATTAATATTGCTTTCTTAGTTTTGATAGAAAACGAGAGCACATAAATATTTATTGATTTGTTGTTTACCCTGTTGTTATCACAACAGTCAATCTTCCATGTGTCAAACATCCGTGCTGTAAATCTTCCGTCTGTATCAAACATTCATGTCGTCAGTCTTCTATGTATGTATATCTTCCATTCCAATTCCAATTTTCAAAACAAAAATTCCAAATTCGGTCTCGTTAAACCTGCCTCTTCAGCTTTGGTTATTGTTGAGATCCGTGATTTTTGTGGGTATTTTTACCGTTTCTTGTCTTGTGCGCTCTTACGAGTAAGTCCTATCTGGGACTGGTTATGTAAGCGTTTGTGTCTGTGACGTCAGTTGGGGGTTTGGTCTGCGGCTGTCCTTTGTTCCCGTCTCCTCTTGTGGTTTCTTTAGTGGTGGTTAATGAAGGCTCCTGGCTCGTCTGGCTAGACTGGTTGTAGTCCTTATAAGGACTTTTTATTTGGTCTTTTTGCTTCCTTTTTTGTGTATTGCCTGTAGAAGCATTTCGATGTTTTAATTTTCTTCCTTGCGCCGGTTTTCTCTTTCGAGTTTGATTATCTATTGCCTTTCGATTTCTTCCTCCATGGTCAGCCATGCGATAATCTCTCCGCCTTCTATATAGTACGGCTCATCGTGTTCGTCATAGTATATATATATATATATATATATATATATATATATATATATATATATATATATATATATATATATATATATATATATATATATATATATATATATATATATGGGTATTTTACAGGGGTCTGGCGGTGCTTTGGTTACCCCTTGAATTTCTTGTTTTCTTTTTCTTCCTTGCGCCTTATGAACTCCTTGCGCCTGAGTTCCTCTTTCTTGAGTTCCAATTTTATGTCTATTTCTGCGATATCCGCCCTGGGATATGGTCGGGGTGGCGAGGTGTCCTCTATGCCGTCGTCGTGGTACTCATCTTGGTTTTTTTTTCTGATGTCTGGCGGGATATTAGCTTCCCCTTGAGGTTCTTGGGCGTCTTGGTCGGGCTGATGGCTTTTGCTTGCGGTTCCGGTTCGGTCTTTTGTTGGGTTTCATCTTGCGGCTTCTCTGTTGTCTTTTCCGTTGCTTCTGTTGGTTTGTTTTGGGTTATCTCTCTTTCAGTTCTTAGTATTTCTCTCTCTGCTTTGATTGCTTGTAGGATCTCTTCATTCTTCTTTGTCGTCTCTGCCATATGTTCCATCTCTTGTTTGATCTTTTGTTGGATCTCCTTTATTTCCGCCAGTAGTTTTTCGTTGTCGCTGGTCGGAGTCGGCGTCAGGAGTGCCTTGACTTGTTTCTTCAACTCGTCTATCTGTTTTTGTAGTTGATCTCTTTCAGCTTGTGATATACCCGTGGCTGTCTCGCCCCTCCGCATTGCTTCCTTGAATGGTGTCTTTGTGGTAATTGCGATCTTTAAGGCGTCTCTGTGTCTTTGCAGGTACGGACAGCCCAAGTATCTTGCTCCATGCTTGCCCAGGCAGTTGGCGCACTGTCTCTTGTTGTTGGGTGCTCGGAAGTCCGTGTCCAGCTTGGCCAGCGGACACTCCTTGAAGGCGTGGTGGTCGGCGCAGCACCGACAAATTTCCGTCTTACTGCGACATGCTGCTCTGCTGTGGCCGGCCTTCTGGCATCTGGAACATTGAGTAATCCTTGGTATGAATCCTTCAGGTTGTTGTATTTTCTTGTCTATCGATACCGGGCGTAGTATCTCGCAGCCCTCAGTCGTCACCACCGCCAGCGTGGTAGGGATCTTTGAGTATGTCAGGATCCGCTCCGCCTTCAAGATTCGGATGTTGAGATTATCTTCTTGTAGCTGCTTCGTGATGTGTTCGTCTGACAGCTCCATTTGAATACGCTTGACAACCCATCTGACTGTTTTTGAGCCGGTGTTTCTGACTCTGGTGTCTTTCTTCTCCTTCTCAGCTGTGCTGGCTCTTGTCTGTGGTGGGTTGTCGTCGATCTTCCTCGTGGTGGCTTCAGTAGTACCTGTAGTTTCAGGTTCTTTGTTGCAGCTCACACGAAAGTTCTCTCCACCCGTCTTCTTTACGGCTTTGTCGGCTCCCACGCTGCACATCTTAGATATCACGTGTCTTTTGGTGTTCTTGCAACGTGCCATTTTCCCCCGTATCAGGTTGCTTGACTTGATCAGGTGACTTCTCTTGTTAGCGCTCGCAGTTGCGAATGGCGGCGATGCACGACGAACGATGGATGGAATCTTCCACGCTGTCAATCTTCCATGTATGTCAAACATCCATGCTGTCAATCTTTCATCTTTGTCAAACATCCATGCTGTCAATCTTTCATCTGCGTCAAACATTCATGCTGCCAATCTTCCATGTATGTCAAACATCCATGCTGTCAATCTTCTATATATGTGAAACATTCATGCTGTCAATCTTTCATGTATGTCAAACATCCATGCTGTCAATCTTCTATATATGTGAAACATTCATGCTGTCAATCTTTCATGTATGTCAAACATCCATGCTGTCAATCTTCTATATATGTGAAACATTCATGCTGTCAATCTTTCATGTATGTCAAACATCCATGCTGTCAATCTTCTATATATGTGATACATTCATGCTGTCAATCTTCCATGTATGTCAAACATCCATGCTGTCAATCTTCTATATATGTGAAACATTCATGCTGTCAATCTTCCATGTATGTCAAACATCCATGCTGTCAATCTTTCATCTGCGTCAAACATCCATGCTGCCAATCTTCCATGTATGTCAAACATCCATGCTGTCAATCTTCTATATATGTGAAACATCCATGCTGTCAATCTTTCATCTGTATCAAACACCCATGCTGTCAATCTTCTAAATATGTCAAACATTCATGCTATCAATCTTCTATATATGTTAAACATTCATGCTATCAATCTTGCATATGTATCAAACACCCATGCTGTCAGTCTTTCATGAGTGTCAAACATTCATGCCTTCAGTCTTCCATGTGTGTCAATCTTCCATGTTGTCAATCTTCCTTGTGTGTCAATCTTCCATATGTGTCAATCTTCTTGGTCCCCATTTTACTCTGAGTTGGCCTGGGAGTCCATGTCCGTAAAAATAAAAATTGCAGCCAAACGGGGGATACATCACGTGACCACTGGGCTATCAGGCAAGTGTTGTGCTATGTTTAAAGGAATACCACGTACTGTGCCTCACGTTGTGTGCCATCACAGACCTAGACTAAACTGGCAAAATGCTCTAGCCACTCATTGTGGTCATCAAAGTGCCAAGTCTACGAACTACATCCTACTGGTCTCTGAAGTCTTGGTCTGTGATGAACGTTCAGTATACTGCAGTCAGCCGCTGTGAACCTTGGGTGAGCCCAGAACCAGATCACCATGTGTTAGCTCTGCATTTATATAAGCCTACTTTGGTGGCAGGGAATGCCCTAAAGTGCCGAATGGCATACTCTGGCTGTTTTGGATGGGTCTTTTGGGATGAACAGCTGGAACAGCGAAGATTATGTGACCACCCTGAGGCAGTGAAATATCCTATAATACTACCCAGAACAGCTAACCTGGTTAACAAATTCCGGGAAGAAGTTGAATGTGCCATCTTCTTCTTCTTCTCCTCCGTTCACATTCAGACGACAATATGAATAAATGCAAAGAAAGCAGCAGTCAGCTTGAGCTTGTTGATATCTCCATAGAGTTGGATGTGTCATCTGAAAGACACGAATGTCACACTTCTGTTGTCAAGAGCTTCAACACAATTACGTCCAGCACACACGTTAGACAAAACAGTGTAGAGACGTAGAAAAAGAATAAGAAGAAGTTTGTCACGGGTGGTGATTGTCAGAAATGTACACCTTACAGGTGACATCAAAGCAATAGCTGGAATTTAATGAAAACTACAGGAATTAAGTCAGTCTGATGCACTACCTCTTGAAAATAGAATTTAGAACTCAAAACAAGCAAAACACATTACACAGGATGAATAAATTTAAAAAAATTATAATAAATGGATGCATGCTGAATAAATACAAATATTACAATAAATGAACATGAGCTGGAGACTAGGACCATTCAAGTACTCAGATTCCATAATAAATGAAAGAACAATAACAGGACTAAGAGTATGAACTACCCAAACAATGTCAATTCTAGCCATGCTTAAACCCATATGGAAATATATGACATTTCACTGACAACCAAAATTTGATTCATGCAGCCTATGTGTTCACGTGAAAGAAGTGGCAAACTAGACAAACAAATCCAAGCAAATGGAGATGAGATGTGTCAGTGACAGGGTGGCATAAATAATCTTGGCGTGTGTGAGTGTGTATGCGCCCACACGCAGCCCAACAATATTCTAGAAGAGTAGAGAAACACAGATTGTGGTCATCACTAGGAAGGAAGAAATACCACAATGTAATATACAAATACATGGGCATATTCTTAAACAAGTGAATCGGTACAACTATCTTGGAACAGTCATAACATCTGATGGGAGATGCCTTGAAGAATTTAGAACAAGAATTGCCATGGCGAAGGTAGCCTTTTGCAAGATGAAAAACATAATGACCAATAAAAAGATATCAATTGAAACGAGAAAAAGAGTGTTTAAGTGCTACATAGAACCTGTACTTTTATATGGATGTGAGGCGTGGACAATGAGCAGACAAGGCTGAAAAACATCTGATGGCTGTGGAAATGTGGTTGCTGAGGAAAATGCAAAGAATACCATGGACAGACAGAAAAACCAATGAACAAGTCCTTCAAGAAACAAATGAAGATCGTAAACTGATTAGAGTCATTAGATGTAGATAGTAAATATTGTTTGGGCATGTTATGAGAAGAAATGAATAGGAGAACTTGGTGACAACTGGCAAGATCGAAGGGAACAGACCAAGGGGAAGACCAAGAATTAAATACCTGAATGGCTTGGCCACGTGGCATGGTCGAGACAGAAACACGGAGCTGATCCACGACTCTGGTGATCGAGTGAGATGGCAGAACATGACCGCCCACGCTTTTCGGCATGGCACATAATGAATGAATGAATGAATGAGAGAAACATTATTTAAATGTCGGTATGAATGTCTGACGAAGGCAACCCACTGTATATAGTGTCATAGAGTTGTCACCCCATATATCTCCTTCTGCCTCTTGTCTTACAGTGAAGCATAGACCCTCAGTCAACTCACGATGTTTGCCATCTCTTACAGCTACCTCCATGTTCTCCTCATATTATTCACCTGTCTCTAATTATGTTCTACACGTTTTTATTTCGCTTACACCGAGGGTTCCAGAAGATCGCCCCCTTGTTGTACTATTACTAGGTTTCCTCATTTTGTGTTCTATCCAGCACTATCGTCTTGTCCTCACCTCATGATTAGCTGGAATATGATTTAGTTCTCTCCAAAAGCTCTGATGTTGATCCATTAGTGATGCTTTCGTACCATCGTTCTGCACGGCCTCCAGTTAATGAATGTCCTATCATATATATGAACAGCAGGATTACGGGACTTTAAAAAATGGACACTTATTGTATACGAAACAACTCATTGTGCATTCTGTTGAGTTGAGCTAAGAACTGATATCGCTGCACTCAAGACATTCCCATACGCCCTCCGTCCCCTCATTCAACAGCCAGCGAAGAGTTACACTATTAATTGTTCCCACCGTTATCTGACTGAAAGTTCTCCTGGTCTTCCCTCTCAGTTTTGAGATTCTACCAGAACCCCTGCCAATCATATAACCACATTCATAAACCCATCTCTCCCAAGCAATTATTCACATCTGGTAGCTTGTACAATGCAGAAATTTTACGTCACAATAGTCTTTTGAAATGTCTCTCTGTCATAAGCCAGATATCTTGCCTCTATTGCTGTCATAGGTACAAGATATGTCACATCGTGTGTCCATCAACGGTTTGGCCTTCCTCCCTTCCGCTTGGCCTGTACACGTCCCTCTATAATTATATTTTGCAGACATTCATGTTCTATTTATTTATTTTTGTTTTCAATATCCTGTTTATCTCTGCTGGGTTATAATTTATATATATATATATGTACATGTAATGATGTTTTGTACACAGTTTAGCATTCTTGTGTGTGTGTGTGTGTGTATATATATATAATTATTCATGTGTATTGTTTTTCAACACATGTTACATTGATCTATGATGTATGTATGAGACTGTCTATTATATAATTGTGAGTGTTTATACTGATTATCGTATATATTTTGTGTTTGCGCTCGCTGGCTTTGAACTTAAGTGTAGTCCATACACACTACTTCTAGTGGTGCTGGACTGAATTGTGCGTGCGGATTAGCTTTCCCTATTACCAGTGTCCCTCGCCATCAAGCGAACCCACTCCGACTTCAGAAGTACTTGTAATCAACGTCCCCAAATCAACAACGATAGGTCAACATTTTATCCCAACTGTCCGGTGTAGGGGTTGAGCCCCTTACCTCCGTATTAGCACACCGGGTGTTTAAGACTTAAACTTTAAGAAAGCGGATTATCGTATATTACATATAGTTAAGCATTTATTTTGTATATAATTTAACACAGATGTCATTTTTCAACATGTGCTGTATTAATTTATAAAGTATGTTGAATAAAGTTCTCTCTGTCATATAGCTGTGAATTATTTTTTAAACTGATTGTGATATGTCATGTTCAGTTAAGTATTCATTTTTTATATAATATTTCGTAGACTTCGTTTTAACAATTATTATATTATGTATAATGTATGTATCAAGAGGTTATGTCTGCTATAGCTATGACTGTTTATATTAAATATTAAATATTATATAGTTAAGCATTCATGTGTATCGCACAGACATTGTGTTTCAATGTAAGTTATATTAATCTATAATGTATGTGTAAGGTAGTTTTATCAGTCAAACATGTAGTGAGAGTTCAAACTGACCATCACATTCCATGAACTATGTATACATTTGATCTTTGACCGACAACCCTCGGAATTTCATATTGCACTTCCCACGTGTATCTCCTATTTTTATTTATTTATTTTTTTTTGCGCGCGCGATCTCGCTTTGAACTCAAGCGTAGTCGATACACACTACTTGCAGTGCTGGACTGAATTTTGCGTCTGGATTAACTTTCACTATTAACAGTCTCCCTCCCCCTCAGGTGAACTCACTTCGACTTCAGAGGCGTAAATCGCCTATAAAGGTGCCCTAGTTCTACATGTTTTTTTTTTTTACCTTTCCCCTCATCTCTCTGGAGGCATCTATCATCCGCAACAGGGTTTCTAACGACAGGGGCAGGTTGCAGTGGGACATATCTCGGTTGTGTTTGCATTACATCTGAGTGTAGACACTCTGCCATCTTGTCTTTATTTTTTTAAGTGAAAGTCAAAGACACTTGTACACCCCGTGAAGAGTATTGGGTATATGGTGCAAGCCCTGTGTTTTATAGACCAATCGGCACATGATGGGTGACGTGATCAATATATCATGTCTGTCGACTTTACTTAACCGGACATTCCCGGTACCCAGTTTAGACTAGGTCGACCTTGGAGTCCAGGTTGTTTTTATTTTAACTCCTCAGGGTGGGGATTCGGACCACCGGGCGTGCAGACAAATGTACAGGCCACTGCCCTCTTGTTTGCATGCTCAAAATATTGTTTCTCAATTGTGCCATCTTCTGAGTATTTTGCCTTGTATATCCCAATGGTGCATAAGCTCTCAACCAACTCCCTCCAAGCTTCCTATCGACATGCATGATAGGTTAGTGTTACTATTCTTTGCTTGTTTAATTTTTGTTTAATTGTTAATCTCGTTTATCCGTATTAGTTTTCTCAAGAACAGATATAAAGTGCAAAGTCACGGTGATTCAGTTGTCTGAGACTCTAAGCCCAGTGTCTTTGTATTTGTTCAGCCTGCGTTCGATATTTTCCAAATATTCGACACCAAGAAACGATTCCAATATAGTCGAATACTTGGATGGATTGTACAGCCTTCTAAAGTGTATCTGTAGCTGGCCCGCTACAAAAACGCATACATTTATACATACTTCGGTTAGCGGTGTTTTATTGCTTGCAGCATCGGTGTGTACCTTATACTATATACAATATAAAATAACATAAAGACTAAAGTAATGCAGCTTTACAGAACACAATTACGGAAAACATAGGACTTTGCGGGTACTAGCCTTTATCGAAAACACACAGTAAACACTGGGAAGTCACTACAGTGATTATTTTAAGGCATAAAAACGGGATGAGAAGAATGGAAAGATGAGAACAATGTAAAGAAAATAAAAATAATGGGGTGGGGATATGCGCTACTTATCTGAGAATCCCAGGCTGTGATACTAACATGAGTCTTGACGTTGATACTTTTATACACACAGCCATGAGAGTCTATGATATGGTGGGGACAGGGATAAGGGATGGTAACGATTAAGTAAAGTGTTAAACGCGTGGAAGCGGTACATGAAGGCGGGAAGGAAAGTCAGGAGGAAAACTGGAAGCAATGGAGATATGATGGTGGGCCGAGAATGAAAACTAAGAAGAAGTGCCCCGATGGATGTCCATTTAAGGCATGCGTGTGTGCTAGTAAAGGGTAGGCCATAGTAGGCGAGTGTCAAAGAGCACTGAAGTGTGCACCTAAATATGATTACGCTATTAACGATAAACATTCTCTTTAATTATCCATTATGTGTATACTAAGGGAATACTAAAGTCAGAGTGGACTAATGTGTGTGAGCGCATATGCATACACACAACCATCAACAAAGTATATGGCATATATGAGAAAGGAGAGAGGAGGGGGGGGGGGTATAGTACATGTGATATGCCACCTAATATATGCGGAATGAGTAGGTCTAAAAATATACGGCTTCACTCATACTGTTTCATATGAAATAGAGTAAGTACGGTTGATTTTTATACCACGCATTTTAGAATCAAATCTCCCAATGCATTGTGTTATTGGGAGTGTATAAGTTTAGATCACCCGTAATACACATGCTATGAATTGGCGCAGCGAAGTAAGATTATTATACTGCGTGGTACTGATGCATAACACTCAGGTTCTCTGTTGTGAGTAAGTGCATATAACAGTGGAAATCAATAACAGGCGTATAGCAGAGACAGCACGAATGATGGATATACTGTGGGTGTGTCAACCCCATCCCCAATTAGTATATATATATATATATATATATATATATATATATATATATATATATATATATATATATATATATATATATATATATATATATATATATATGCACCTATTAATTTACACACACACACACACAAACACACATGTATACATATGTATATGTGCATACACAGAGAACAACATCTCCAGTATGGTTGCCCGCCTGTTGGAGAAATTTTATGGACAGGTACGAATGGTAATATCCTCATAGGTGCACACTATATTGCTCAACATGATGTCATATATTCTGAAGGGAGTGGGAAATCACTGTGGTGCATGCCCCATTTCTAAACAAAGAAGTTGGGCCCCATCCTCTTCTGTCTTCAATAACCCCAGAATATGACCCTCGAGTTATCTGCAGGCCTCATCTTATTTAATTTAGTCTATGAGATATAGATTATGGCCCTGGTGAGAATAAAATATACTAACTGGGATTCTGCCCCTTTTCTAAAGATTCTTATAGCTCTTGATCCCCCATTTTGTTTATCAATCTGAGGAAAGTCTGGAGAATTCTCTCAGCCTGATTTATATTAAGAAAGCATAGATGTTGAGCAGTTGATAGACCTTGAGTCTCTCCCAATTTAATATTCCTTCATGAGTTAATTTGTTTTTAAACAATTAAACATATAACCAATCACAATAGATCTTGACAACTTGGTGTACACACATAAGATGGTGAATCACAGATAGATTGAGCTAATAACCAACATAAGATCAATGACTGTTAATTATTTATTGAATGGGCCTGTGTCTTCTGGCCTATTACATACATTTTCTATGTTGGTTTATACAAGATAAATGTCAACAACCAATGTTTCAGGCGTCATCGGATTACTTCTCCCACACCACACAAGAAACTTGCAAGTCGTGTGAGAGGAAATGAATGATACATTTTATTGCCGTTGGCTCTTTACAATTACAAAACAGTCGCTATCAAATCACACACAAAGCCACAGAATTGCCTATCACTAGTTTCCTAACCCTATTGCTAATCTCTATCTAATTGGCTACAACAAAAAACTCCTATCGACACTAAACGATCTGCTCTCTACGAAGTCAGTCCACAGTCTGACTTTTCCTACACGCGTGACTACACAGCACGCGGAAGGACCTTGTTGCGTCCTTCGGCTTTTTGCGTGCTGTTACACTTAGCACGCTTGTAGCAGCCGTTCTCCTATTGAGTGGCACTCTTCTCCGTGGCTATCACGTAGGCGTGATTCTGTCGTGACCAGAGTACTAACTATCTGGTCGATGCCTCCGTGTCTCATGAGGGAACTAGTTAATAGTCCCCCTTTCTATCACCTACCCTGCCCTTATATCTGGGCACTATGTTACCTCTAATCTACTTGAGGTTGACCACTCTTCCCGGTGGTCTTCTATCTTGAGGCAGACCTCTTTCCTATATGTTTCAGTCTTTGACACACACCCTCCCCTCCTGTGTTGCGTCATCAACTTTGACTCATTGGTTGTGACGCAAGAGGTTTCTAAAAAATTAGTGTATCTAATTTTTGTCAAAGACTGCTGATAACATGGCTTTGGGTAACTCAATAGACTTCTTACTGACTATTGTCACAATGTAGTATCACTTTACTTGGCTACTGGCAATCGCCACAAACTTGTCTGGTTGGCGTGAGCCCTCTTCTCAATCGCAATATTATATTAATTAGAGGTATGTCTGAACCGGACCGTTGTCTTATAAGACCTGCCCTCAAATAGTAAATTAACTCACTACCCATACAAAGTTGACTTTCTTAGGGTCAACACATGAATTGCTTCATGTCCCCCATATAATATTAAACAACCATTACACAAGCTGTGTGTGACAGGCTTTACCTATTTCGCTTCCGCGTGTAAAGTTATCTTTCACTGTTAAGTTAGTGTTTCGTTGTCTATTATGTCCCCTGACCCGGAGTTATCTCCCTTTGATCTACAAAAAATGTATGCAATTTATATGTTTGTTTTTCTGGTTGTTTGCGTGTTTGCATCTAACTAATAGTATAATCTAACTTCTAACATGTGTATCTATCTATCATGTGTATGTAAGTTAGTTTTCAAGTGCCATAATTCGGTTAAATGTGGCCACAAACAAGTGTATAACACTAATTCGTGACTACGTTTCCGTCTTATGAGACTTAAAATACTTTCTCTAAGATCTACACTAAACTGCATGTAGTGAAATACTGAAGAGTTAACGATTCCCAGATGGACGACTGCATACACCGACTACCCAGGTAGGAGAAGGGTTAACAAAGGAGAGACAAGGCGCATGTGTTTATAGGTCAAGACACAGAAGGGGCCGGCTAACCGCGCAGGTAAAACGGTCGAGTGGAAAGATTGGTTTGGGACAAAGGCCGACAGTATTATGGGACAAGCATATTGCAGTATGGATGGGAAACGGTCCCGAGCGGTAATTTTCCACTAATCAATGATAATGCAGTCTGGATGTGAGGTGTCCAGCAATGTCAAGGACTATGCGGCATAAATGACCGATATAAAGAGGGTCAATTCTTTGTGTAAAGTTAGTGTGTGTTCCAAACTGACCTGAAGGAGATATGTTCTTGAGTGGGAATAGAAATACACGTCCCTAATGATGGAAAGAGGGGATAATAGTGTGTTATTCGCTAAGTGTTTTTTCGATTCCAGGAACATAGATGCCTAAATAAGGTATAAAGATATTAGATATAGTTTAGCATAGGAATATAGAGGTGAATGAATAGCCTTTACCATTGCTTTCTATTAGTAGATAGTTTAGACTTTGGTGAATTCATATGTCTTATGCGGGTGTTCACTTCGGAAGCCTTGTCATTATGGCTGGAGAAGGACACTTGCATAAGTAGTAGAAAGGGGCGGACGCTTATCACTGGATTTGTTATACTTTTCCAGGTTCCACTCTCCTAGTGAAAGCAGAGAAGAGATGAAGAGGAATACCCTTGAACAAATAAAGTACTTAAATGGAACCAAACAGAATATGAACATATTTACGATGAAGAAAGAAATAAGTTAAATAAAATACAGAACACTGTATGCTCAACCGAATATATCACTAAGGCCCTGAAAGGGAAGAGAGGTTAACCTGTGGCAAGCAGGGATACTTAAAACTACCTACATCTTATATGTATAATGAAGAAAGAATAGACAAGTAAGAACAGTGCTATTACTAAAAGACTATAAGAAGAACTGTGACAATGTGGTGGTTTTTCGATGATGGATACTTACCGTCATGAAACAGATTCAGGTGCATTCATAAACTTACGGGACTTTTATTACGGTACCTTGACTCTGTGGTGAACAGTTGTTGTTTCAAACAATCACGGATTTACCATTAGATGCAAGCATACGGATCATCCGGGTGAGCTCTGTCCTGTTTGATGTGCTGTCCTGTGATCTTGAAGAATGAAAGGGCGAGAAGCAACCACGCTGATAGACATTCAGAGTTCATAACTGGCAACCACACTAGAAGAACATACCAACTACATAGACAATATCCATACATACACCCGACATAGTTTTTATTAATAAATCGTTTATCTTATCGTTGAAAGGAACTGTTGTCGGAGTATGTGTTGAGGGAATAATAGAGAGAGTGAAAGAAATAGATATATGGAAGGGAAGACAGAAGAGAGGAGTGTAGACCAAAGTCAGTCAATAATCCCAACAGATAATCAGTTTAAAGATGTGCTTGTTGAGTCCAGTCTTCTCTCGGGAATTTAACAGGACACTGCACACAACACATTCATGACAACACATTCAACATCGAAAACAAACACCTGACGCAGACAAAAACTAAAAAGTCGCGTTGAGCGGCAGAAAAACTCCGCCGATCTTACCCTCTCCTGTATAATTTACATTCGCTCTCACTTTCACACTTCTATCACACATCTTTTACCCTCAATTCTGTCACACATCTTTTACCCTCACAATTATTTAAAAACCTTGGAGTGACACTGTACAAGTTTGGCTCAGTTTGACAAAGTTGAGCTCAATGACTGTGCGTAAATTGCTGCACGAGTCATGTATTTACACATATTTACATGTAAGAAAAAGGGTTGATGGTTTGTACCCTGGTATTACTAACTACTATATTCTACTGAAATAATACTCTAAATACTGACATACTAATACTAGTTCTATAAATATGTATTTAATGTGTTACCTATTTTAATTTAATTTGCCACATTAATCCTAATGTTTATCTAATTTAAGGGACGTAATCTAACTATTTAAAATGAAATTGATGTGAGATGAGTTATGTACCTTTATGAAATGGGTAATGTTAAATGTAATCAGTTATGTACCTTTCTAACATGGGTAATGTGAAATATAACAAAATTATAACTAATGTTTTTAAATGGAAAAATATATGATTGATATTTTTACTCTAAATGGTGTAAATGATGTATGTTTAATTGTATAATCTTTTATCCTATGATAATGATGTACATTAATCCTAATACTACATGATCACGTTTGTTAAATGGACTGGTTACGATGGGATGAACTCAAATGAAATGAAACAAAGTGAAATGTAATAAACCTAAATGGTACTAATACTATCTAAACTTTTTATTCTAGTTTATAATTAGCTGTTATTACGTTTAAATTAGTATCCTATTCTACTTTTAAGGTAAGTAAGTGGGTAAATTAATGATCTATCTAATTAATCCTATCTAAACTACTTTTAAAAAAATGAAAACTATTATATTGTCTAAATCTAAATGTAAATTAAAGTGACCTAATGTACCTATAATTTATCACTATATTAAAATGTTATAATACATATCACAATAAGTTTATATATACATAGTATTTAAATACCTCAGGTTAGTCGTTGCCCTAATGTTCAGAAATTGCTTTCATTGGCATACTATATATTCACACTTGTCCTGGGTATATTAAACACATTACACAGTCATACTTGTATCCTATGGGTATTGCACCTGTAGAGTTCGATTGTGTCGTAGACCAGTATTTTCGTGTCTGTATTTATGTAATGTTCTGACACTGTTTTTCTCTGCTTAACACAAATGATTCACCGGAATATCTATGGAGCTTAGTAAGTAATGCGTTGTCCCAGTTCATACGGTGATACATTTGTTCTCGGAGCACAGTTCTTCTTTTAATGTCTATGGACACATGGTAGTTCGCTGTTCTTAGTACATAGTTCAGCACGTAATATCTATGTATTAGTATAAACATTTCACATAGAATATTCTAATGTACTAATAATCTATTACTCTACACTCTTATGTGGAATCTCCGGTATTTCTACCTCAGATGGTCGACTAAGGGTATCAGCAAGAATGTTGTCCTTACCCTTAATATGCTCTATACTAAACGTATAGTTTTGTAGTATTAGCGACCACCTGTATATACGGTCATTCCGATGCACACCACTTTGTATGACCGTGATTTGGGAGTTGTCAGTCTGGACAACGAAGTGAACACCCGCTAGAAATCGATGAAGCTTCCTCACCGCATAGATGACGCTTAGGGCTTCCAACTCTGATATGGAATATCTGGACTCAGCAGGTGTGATCTTACGGCTCACGTAGCAAATCGGATGGAAGATGCCCTCATAAAATTGGCCTAGCACTGCAGCGATGGAGATTCTGCTGGCATCTGTCCTAAGATAATAAACGAGCCTAGGATTAGGCAAGCGGAGGATTGGTACATTACTAAACAGGATTTTCAATTTTGACAATGCAGAAATTAATAATGCATCTTTGAAATCTAATTTTACAGATGCTTTTAAAACATTGGAAAATACACTTGTAATTTCCGCTAAGTTTTGTATGAATTTGCTATAGTAATTTACTAACCCCAAAAGGCTTCTGACCTGCTTCTTTGTGGTAGGCATGGTCAGGTTCATAATTTTGGTAATGATTCTATTGTCAGTCTTTAGTTGACCTTGTGAAATGACATGACCCAAAAAATCAATTTCTTTTAGGCCCAATTCGACTTTGCTCGGTTTGACAGTGAGACCGAAGAGTCGCAACCTATCGAAGACATGTCTTAGTTTCAGTAAGTGTGTTGTCCAGTCATCTGTATGGACACATATATCATCTATATACGTCACTGTATTCGTCACTCCATGAAGTAGATCTCTAGTTAAGCGTATGAAAGTGGCAGGAGCGTTTCGAAGTCCGAAAGGAAGAAAAAGCCACTCGTAAAGTCCTAAAGGTGTTGAAAAAGCAGTAAGATGAATGGATTGAGTCTGCATAGGGACTTGCCAATATCCCTTAGTAAGATCTAATTTAGAAAAGATTTTGGAGGTGGACATGTCAAGAATAAGATCTTCGCAGGAAGGAATTGGTTCTGCGTCGATCTTGGTGACGTTGTTGAGTTTTCGATAGTCCACACACAGACGAATTGTGGAGTCTTTTTTAGCTTGCAAACATCGATATTGTTGCTGGCTGTGTATCGCTCCGCCATGAATCATATTTGATAATTATTCATAAACAAATAAATAATTACATAAATCAATGAAAGAAATTAATAATATCAATACTTACAACTTCGAAGAACACATGATTTAACTAAATAATATTTTAAGCATTATTTTGTCACGATAGGCACAGTTTAGCTCGCAACTTGTCCTAGTCTGCACACGTCATCAGTCACTGACACAAATTAAACCTTGTACTTCACTACTAGCAACCTTAGTCTAGAGCCGTGGGTAAGTGTATTAGCTTGAACATTTGTTCAAGCCACACTTCTGACACCACATTAATCCTCGCCTGTCAACAACCAATGTTTCAGGCGTCATCGGATTACTTCTCCCACACCACACAAGAAACTTGCAAGTCGTGTGAGAGGAAATGAATGATACATTTTATTGCCGTTGGCTCTTTACAATTACAAAACAGTCGCTATCAAATCACACACAAAGCCACAGAATTGCCTATCACTAGTTTCCTAACCCTATTGCTAATCTCTATCTAATTGGCTACAACAAAAAACTCCTATCGGCACTAAACGATCTGCTCTCTACGAAGTCAGTCCCCAGTCTGACTTTTCCTACACGCGTGACTACACAGCACGCGGAAGGACCTTGTTGCGTCCTTCGGCTTTTTGCGTGCTGTTACACTTAGCACGCTTGTAGCAGCCGTTCTCCTATTGAGTGGCACTCTTCTCCGTGGCTATCACGTAGGCGTGATTCTGTCGTGACCAGAGTTAGTTAGTTAGTTAGTCGACAGATCATCCTCGTTGCACATCGGACCATTCAGTCCATAAGTGCTCGGATCCCCTCCTCAGCAAATCCCGCAGCGTGTAGCGGCTAACGACGCCAGTTCTGTGTTGGTTTATCAATCTTCTTTGGCTTCCTGCGTAGTGTTCTTGTTTGGCCACCCCTCTTTTAATTTGCTGCTCTCGCAGTCTGGCCATTGTTGTAGATTCACAGTCATCACTTGGTTCTTGCAAAAGTCTCACTTCTCGTAGAGCATTCAGAATGTCAGCCTGGTCCATGGCGCGTCCGCCCTCAACAGTAGCCTCACCTGCGAGCTTGTCAGCCCGCTCATTTCCTTGTACTCCCGCATGCCCTGGCACGAAGATGAAACTAATCTTTGCCAGCCGAGACCGCTTCAGAGGCAGCAACCATTCTCTTCGGATCGACCCCTCCTCTATCCTCTTGATCATGTTCATTGAGTCGCTAAGGAAACAAGCCCTAGTGAATGTCTGTGTCTCGAGCCATGTTATTGCTTTACTTACTGCCATGACTTCCATGGTCAGGCTACTTGTGGTTTCAGTGAAAGCACCAGAGTCCTCCTTCACAATTCTCCCTCCGGCCCAAGTCGTAAAGGCCCATGAGCTTCTCACATGTCGGACGACCGACCCATCTGTGTAGATGACCGCGTCACTGTCTAGCGAATTCTCGAAAATCAACGCTTGTACTTCAGCCTCAACAGCAGCCGGATTTTCTTGTCTGCATTTTCTATCTAGTTGGATGCAAACTGAAAAGGATGTGCAGAAGTCTGTTGGCACTTGCACCCACTCCTCGCCAGGTTCTAAGTCCTCAAGTGAACACACCTGTTGAAGAATGTCCTCGGCTTGACCCATCCACGACCGTCCTCTTTTTAACCTGCTGCCCTTCACCTTCCTAATTTCACTATGCAGTGGATGCTGTGTGTTTGCGTTAATTCTGAGGTAGGCACGTGCCCTGCAAACTTGCATTCTCTCTTCAATGGTTGGAAAATCAAGAAGGTAGCGCATCGCCCTGCATGCTGTATCTCTTGTACATCCAAGAATAATGCGGATAGCTTCATTCTGTTTCCTTTCCATCCTTTCTATCTGCTTATGGCTGACAGTCAGGATTGCCATTGCATACTCCAAAACAGACATGACCAGCCCCTCGTACAGAAGACATAGATGGCGCTGCTCACAGCTTGCTGCCGCCATCACCCGCATCGCTGCCAAACCCCGCTTGGCCTTTGTTATCACCTGGTCTATGTGCACATTATAAGCAAGGCTTCGATCAAACCGTATCCCCAGGTAATTCATTGCCTGCGTTCTTTCCACCGTCTCTGAACACAGCATTACAGTTGGTGTTTGATTGTTGACAATATGATTATTCAACGAGAACCAAGTCACTGTTGCCTTTGTTGGGTTGACCATTGCCCCAGCTTCATCACACCAAGTACTTATGCGATTGAGTTCGGTTTGTAGTTCCACAGCAACCTCCTCTCTATCCTTACCCTGACGATACACTAAAACATCATCGGCATATGACAATGTCCTGCCAGGTCCAGTGATCTGCTCACTGGTGATTCTCACTGTGTAGGCATTGAACAGTACCGGAGATAATGGTGATCCCTGTGGTAGGCCAGGATATATTGTTGTTGGTTCCGAAGTCCAACTGCCACATCTAAAAACTACTTTCCGTTGGAAAAGAGCTGCAGCGATCCAACTAAGGAGGAATGGATTTACGTTTAGTTCAAGAAGCTGAAACATTAAAACATCCAGTGGTACTCTGTTGAATGCGTCCTCAAGATCAATCGCTGCAGCAACGGTTTCAGTGCCTGAGTGGAAACCTTCATAGACATCGTGGGCAAAGACTGCTGCATTGGTCCAGGTTTCTCTTTTTGGACGGTACCCACCCAGGGTAGGTGGGAAAACACCTTGCCTCTCTAGTTGGCTTGATATTTTCCTGGCAATTACCTTCTCCAGCAGCTTGCCTATTGTATTCTGCATGGTTATAATTCGATATCCCTGAATTTTCTTGTGGTCTTTGTCAGGCTTCGGCAAGGGAATCAGATAGCTGTGTAACCATTCCTCCTTGATGCTAGCACTCCCTATACTGTTGTTGTACATGTCTGCTAGTTTCTCTAGCTCATTGTCGGCGCACCTATTTATGTCGTCGTATCTTATGCCATCAGGACCTGGAGCACTGTTTTTTGATCGTCGAAGCACAGCCTTGATTTCTTTCACTGTCACTGTGTCTTCATCCGAAGTGTTCTGGGCCTTGCATCTGTCTGAGGTGACCTCCTTGGCCAGATTCCGGCCTCCCATGTCTGTCTGGTTGCTCTGCTCAAGGTAGCGTTCAAAGAGGGCTTTGCCCTTGTCCTCGTCAGTCCTCTGCCAGATGAGGTCAGCACCTTGGAAGTCAGAAATGCTCTTATTCTTGACTACACCACTCATGCTTTTATGTAGTCGCCAGAACAATTTCAGTGACTTGTCTGTGCTTACTCTTTGACACACCTCTGCCCATTTTTCGCTTTTAACCACCGTGACCAGTTTTTTGAAATAGCTTACTTTTGTGTGCATCTCTCTTTCTAAGTGCAAGCAGGGACTAGGATGACCAGCTCTGTTCTTCTTGGCATTTTGCCATCTCCTTACAGCACTACGCTTATCCACCCAAGCCTTCTCCACCTCGAAACTCCACCACGGTGGCTGCTCCCAGCTTTTTTTCCTTTTCTTCCTGCCCTGAAACGTTCTGCGCTTGTCACGTCTTATTTTACTCACCACATCTTGCCCTGTACTGTCATACTGGAACGTCTTTACCTTTAGCTTGTGCTGCCTGGTTCTGCCTTTCTCCACCAATATGCTGCATGGGTGGTGGTCGCTGCCATGGTGTCCTAGGACACCCCATCTACACACTGTAGTGAGTGAAGGTGAAACTAGCGCCAGATCAATAGCACTGTCCTCATCGCCTGGACGGCTTGCTGTCCTGGTGACACAGCCACTGTTGATACAAACCAGGTCGATGGTTTCCAGTGCAGTCTCGAGCTCCTCCCCTTGTGTATTGGAGGAAGTGTTTCCCCATGATCTGCCTTTAGCGTTGAAGTCACCACAGAAAATAACATTTCTCTCGTGGCCTAATATGCCACTTAAGCACTGCCACCTCTGGGCGTCCACACTCGCATTGCGGGCATAAACATTAACCAACACGAATGGTATACTGGAATGAACTCTCAACGCCTGTATTTGTATATCGTCACTGTTCCAACTGGACATGTCTAGCTCTGACGCCACCATGCTGTCGCGAACGAGAATCGCGTTCCCAGATGTCGTCTGTTATAGAAACATTTGAAGCCGGCAATTCGGAGTAGCTGATCGCCCAGTCTCGTCTCCTGGAGTGCTACAATGTCGTTCCTGTAAACTAGGGTTTCTAAAATAGAGCCCCGTTGTTTTACACTGGCACAGTTCCAATATAGAATACGGGACCAGAGTACTAACTATCTGGTCGATGCCTCCGTGTCTCATGAGAGAACTAGTTAATAGTCCCCCTTTCTATCACCTACCCTGCCCTTATATCTGGGCACTATGTTACCTCTAATCTACTTGAGGTTGACCACTCTTCCCGGTGGTCTTCTATCTTGAGGCAGACCTCTTTCCTATATGTTTCAGTCTTTGACAATAAATTAGAAAAATGCATATAGGACCAATGTCACAGACCATCAACAAACAAGCATCAATACATGAGATGTCAATAAGAGTTGAAACATGGTATACATTTAAATGTTGTACATGTTAAGTGTGAAGATGATGAATCTATATTTAGGCATCAGTTCTTGAAAACTGAGTGTTGTGTGTTTTCTTTTTAAGATAGAGATAACCTTATGATTTGGAGGATTAGGATAGGCCTGGGTCCATTGACTGATAGATCCACTTCAGGTCTGCCCGTGTAGCTCCTCTGAAGGCCTCCCCATACTCTGCTCATAGCCAAGTCATCCTCCATCTCAAGTGCGGTTCATCTCTTTCTCTCTGTGGTCTGGTTTGGTTGTTGGCCAGTTGGATGCCCATTGGTTGCCAATGGGTTGCCACCAAGATTTCACTGTGTAAGATTCACATAAACATATACAATCTTCCCAATACAATATTCTAGAAGTAGGTCGGAAAAAAACCTAAATTCCTGAAGTAGGAACTAGTTCTCCCCCATCCCTCTCTTCTTTTCTCTAATCTAGTGTTGGGTTAATTTGGGGTGGTCAGAGTTTATCACACTATGTACTCCTTGTCTCAGTTGGTTCCTGCTGTATGTAAGTTCTCATTGGACCTGGGGTCAGTGAGACGTGTACAGTAAGACAGTGACAAGAGTGAGGAAGTGTCAAGATGCATGTAAATAAATGACATACATTTATAACATTTCTATCACTCAACTGGGTTTGTAGTGTGTATAAATGATTCTCTGTGTTTTCCCAATTAACCAACTTCTTCTTCTTTGTATAATAACACCTTTCCCATTATCTGTTGTTGTTGTTGTTGTGTTGAGTGTTGGATGGTGTGGTGTTGAGTGTTGGGTGGTGTGGGTTGTGTTTTTAAGTTGTGTTGAGTAATGAGTTAAGTCAACTTCTGGTGGTGGAGTTCCACGAAGCACAACTTTTCTGATGTAATGCAGCTCATAAGTGCCCTTATCTAATTAAAATTTGACACAAATATAATATTTATTCCATCAAACCCTATGTATTCAATAGATGAAGCAGAAAGGAAAGATTTGATTTCTCTTTCAGCTTTCTAGATTGCAAATAGACATAGATAAGTCTGTTTTAGAACAAGGCACTCATTCTAGTACACGAACTGTCATTTTAGCTGTAGATAGTGATAGCATTTTTAGCAGTATTTCTGATGAAAGGCACAGGATTGCTTTAGAACCATCACTTCGTACAGTTGTCCAGAATAGAATGTAGTAATATTATGCACTTCTTAAGTTAATAATTATCTTTAAGAATATCAGAGATTGCAGTATTCGAAGAGAGTAGTAGATTGTCAGTTAGCCCGGAAATCGGCTCTGCTTCATCAGAATCTACAGTCGAGCATTTTTTTTTTCACTTCAGAGGTTTTAATTTATAATAATACATTTCAATTGACATTACAAACACTGAATACCCTTCCTTGGCACTTGATACATCTGGTCATCAGTTCAATCAAAGGAGTAACAAGCTTACCTGGGATCCAGACATTCTGCCGTCCCTATTTGAAAATCGGTCACACTAGCTTTCACGTCTGTTCATCAGGCAGTTTGGTAGAAAGAGTGCGCGATTAACATATTCTACGCAGGCTTTCGAATGGAGGCGTTGTCACGTGTCTCTGTTTATCCAATGATCTCCTGAGTTTGGGCTGATGAAATGTTCCTAGAATTGACGTCATCTGTCACTTGTTCCAGTTTCAGTTTTGATGTTGCGTTAATTTTTAAGGTTTGGTTTCAGTTTGCGTTGGTATAGTCCATTGTTTTATATTGTCCCCTCTTCCTGGCTTGCATTCTTGTCAACTGAATAATGGTGGTTAGCGGTTATGCCACACATGACAACCGAGATACTGCAGGTAACATCCTATTGTGCAGGTAACATCCTACTGTACAGTCACCCGAAACCTTCCCGAGAGAGACATGGTAAAAGATAACTATAATTAGGACCACGGAGGGGGTGACAATTGGGATGGCGGGGAAGTAAAAGAGGGAAATGATGCCACCAGTTAAATAAAACTATGCTGAGTGTTAAGGTCCTGTGGTGTTAGGCAACCCAGCAAGATTGAAGGTAGAACTCCTGGTTCTGTCACAGGCGTTTTACTGATTGTAGCATTCCTTGTTCTGTTACAGGTGTTTTACTGATTGTAGCATTCCTTGTTCTGTTACTAGGTGTTTTACTGATTGTAGCATTCCTTGTTCTGTCACGGGTGGTTTACTAATTGTCTCTGATCTGGTCACCCAAAATATAGACCTAGCACTGTGCCAAATTCAATATAAAAAGGTAAAGATGGTTCCATAGCAGATGGGATCGCTGGAATTTCAAGTCTTAGACCTTCACATATTCTAGATCAATAAGGTGAGAATTGTGGAGGTGGGAGGTTTAGCTGTCTTTCTCAGCGCCTTCCCTTTCTAATAATTACAAGAAATATCAGAAGATCACTCGAACAGTTAGAACATTGCTTTGCTGATTCGGCAGCTTGTCTTGTTCCAGACGTATTGGTGTTATCTTTCCTGTAAAACAATCTAGGCCGGCAGAGAGAGAGAGAGAGAGAGAGAGAGAGAGAGAGAGAGAGAGAGAGAGAGAGAGAGAGAGAGAGAGAGAGAGAGAGAGAAAGAAAGAGGGGGGATCATGCTGCATGGGCAACAGCTGGTCTCTAAATTCAGCCCAGACTTTGTGCTTTGGAGAGGTGTAACTCCTATTTTACAAACTATCGTCTATCAAGACGGCAAGACGCCAGCCATTGTATAGTATTACAAGATGGCTGGATCAGTATATTTACTGATAATAATTGTTTTATGTTCATTATTGTCATTAACTGAATGTTGGTTTTTAATTTCATATATTCATCAACGCGCGTTCAACTTTATTCCACCAAAATCTGCACGGAAATGTCATGAACCTGAAACTAACAATTTTTTTTTAAAAATCAGAAACACAAAGATGGAGGCCTGAGTGAGAACAAGGAACAAGTATAACTGATTGGTGACATTGGAATAGACATCAACTACCGCATGGATGGAAAGTTGTTCAATCTCAGAAGGCTGAAAGCCATAACTAAAACTAACAGCGACACCGTCAGAGAACTGCTGTTTGCTGATGATTGCGCTGCATATGCCAACTCAGAGGCAGACATGCAACACACTGTTTCAGCTTTCTCATATGCCTGTGCCAACTTTGGGCTCAATATCAACTTGGATGGAACTCCAGGGAATAATAACACCGTGCCAAATATCAAGGTGAACGATCATAGACTAAGTATTGTGGACAAATTCACCTATCTTGGCAGCACTGTGTCACAAGCTGCCACAATTGATGACGAAGTGAATGCAAGAATCTTCAAGGCCAGCGCGGCCTTTGGCAGACTGTACAAGATTGTATGGGACAGAAATGGAATAAGTCTGCAAACAAAGCTGAAAGTCTATAAAGCAGTTGTATTATCCACACTGCTATATGCTTGTGAAACATGGGTTGTTTATCAGCGACATGCTAGGAAATTAAACCACTTCCACACAGTTTGCCTTAGGAAGCTATTGAAGATTAAATGCCAAGACAAGATTCCAGACACTGAAGTTCTAGTAAGAGCATCCATGCCCAGTATCCACACTCTTCTTCTTCTTCTTCTTCTTCTTCTTCTTCTTCTTCTTCTTCTTCTTCTTCTTCTTCTTCTTCTTCTTCTTTTTCTTCTTCTTCTTCAGCATTCCGAGCCATTGAGGTTCTTTGCTGCAGATACAAGCCGTCTCCATTTGTCTCTCTGGTTGACCTTCTCTTGCCAGTCGCTGATTCCAAGTGCTTGTAGGTCTGTATATATATTTTCTCTCCACCGTCTTCTTGGTCTACCTCGGGGTCTACGGTCACTTATTTCTTGAGTGTAAGCGAGTTTTCAGTCAGTTATCAGTTATCAGTTGGGGTATCTTCATTGCACTCCGGACATGTCCATAGGTGCTCAGATCTCCCCCCCCCCCCCCAGTATATGCATCAGCGTCCGGTGGCTAATAGTGCCAGTTCTGTGTTGGTTGACGAGGCACCTCGTTTTCCCGATGTACGTCTCACGTCTGGCAGTGCCAATTCTTACACCCAAGTCTTTCATCCTGGACAGCGATGTGGAATCACTGACGTAAAAGTCCTCTGTTCTTGCCATATCTTTGAGGACGTTAATAACATCGGCACGATCCATGGGCTGGCCATCTCAGGGGGTGCAGAGCCAGCCAGTTTATCAGCTCGTTCATTTCCCTCGACTCCCGCATGTCCCGGGACGAAGATGAAGGTGACTTTACGGACAACAGACTTCCGCAGCGATTCAGTCCACTGTCTACGTACAGATCCAGCTTCGACCTTCTGAATCATGCTCATTGAATCACTTAGTACACACACGTTGGTATAATGCTGTGATTCCAGCCATATGAAAGCCTGTGTAACTGCCACCACCTCCGTCGTCATGCTGCTCGTGGTCATAAAGTGGGCACCACTGGATTCTTGAACGGTTCGGCCCACTGAACGGGCTGTAAATGCCCACGCACTTCTCTGCTGCTTTACAACAGATCCATCTGTATAGATGAGCACTTCGGGGCTTTCTGAGTGTTCATAGATGAGCGCGTTAACCTCAGCAATGACAGCGGCAGGGTTCTGCTCTCTGCACCGTCTGTCGAGTGTGATAATGCAGGAGAAAGTGCACTTAAAAGCTGGAGGCACCGGCACCCATTCCTTGCCGGGTTGATATGCCTACTGGTAAGACTGCAGACCTGTCTGACGACATCTTCCGCCCGACCCATCCATGATTTGCCCCTCTTTAGCCTGTTGCCCTTTTCTCTGAATATAGCGTCATCCAGAGGGTGCTGCTCATCTGCACTTATTTTTAAGTATGCACGAGCTCTCCAGATCTTGATCCTGTGTTCCATTGTCGGGAAGTCAAGGAGGTATCTCATTGCTACACAGCTGGTGTCTCTCGTGCAGCCCAAAATGATGCGCATGGCTTCGTTTTGTACCTTTTCAAGTCTTCCAATCTGTGTAGGGCTGACAGTGAGGATGGCCAGGGCATACTCGATGCGTGAAAACACAAGTCCTTGGAACAGAAGTATTAGCAGTCTTTGCTCGATATTGGCAGTCGCCATGACTCTCATTGCTGACAAACCTTTTCGAGCTTTCGTTATGACATAATCTACATGATCTCTGAAGGACAGGCTACGATCAAGCCTCACGCCCCAAGATATGTCATTGACTGGGTTCTACTCAAAATGCTCCCATCTATTCTTACTGCCGGCATGTCTGTTTTCACAATATGGTTGTTTAGGGAGAACCATGTAACCGATGCCTTTGCAGGGTTGACAAGGGCAAGCGAGGTTTGTTTCCCTATTATCTTCCATTCTTTTTATATGCCCCAGCCATTGCAGTCTATTAGCCTTCATGATACCAGTGATTAGCGGGGACTTAAACAGATCATAAATGTCTTTGTTGCTTCTTCTTTTCCACTCTCCATATTGTGTATCCCTAATGGGCCCAAAGATGTGTCTTAAAACTTTGTTCTCAAAGGTTTGTAACAAGGCTTCGTCTCCTTTAGTTGTACTCCACACTCTACTAATGAAAAATCAGATTCGCTGGGCTGGTCACTTAACTCGTATGCCAGATCACAGGCTCCCTAAACAATTTTTTACGGCGAGCTGCGTTGTGATAAACGCTCCCAAGGCGGCCAGAGGAAACATTTTAAAGACACTCTGAAAATCTCACTGAAAGCTTTTGGAATTCATCTTGACACCTGGGAGACTGCTGCTAAAGACCGTAATTCGTGGCGTACATCATTACATAAGGGTGCAGTCACTTGTGAAGCAACCAGGACTGCAAGAGCTGTGAAGAAAAGGCTGGACAGAAAAACCACTGCAGAAGATCCTCCTCCTGGAACGTCAAGCATTCTTTGCCCACATTGTCAAAGAACATTTCGAGCCAAAATATGCTTTATCAGCCATCTTAGAACTCACGGCACCATACTTTCAACCCCACTGGATGAAATGAATGGTCATCATCATTCTTGATGGACAAACAACATAACTGATTAAGTGTCATGGGATGATTAGCCGTCTCAAGCGACTTCCCGAATCTCCATTCGCTTATATACAGTAGTTTTCCCTATGCAACATCCTTTAATTTGATATATAATACAGCATGTCTGCTACCATATTAACAACTTTTAAGTCATAACTGTGACACACCTCTACTTCCCACTTTCTGCCATCTAGTTTTGTTTGGTCAAAACCTACTTTTTTTTTATTTATCACTGAATCTGATAAGTTTGTCTTTTGTCGTATTTAACAATTACTCACAGCCGAAAAATCGAATGTGTCGCGTCGTTTAGTTTTATTACTATTCTTATGTATGTTAGTTATATGCATAATATGTATGCTTTTTGTTTGTTCTCTTGTATGCCTACGTATTCTATTAGTAGCGTCACATGAACAAGGAATTCCAATATTTTCTTTGCTTGATACAGAATGTAGAATTTGCATGTCTTGTAAATCTTCGTGTTTTCAAATTACATTATTTGTCACATTGTATACTGTCCCATCCTGCTGCAGAATATTAGTTTTACTCCCTCCTCTTCCTTTGCATCGTCTGCTGCTGTTGATGATGATGATGCCTTATCTGAAGCAGACATTTGATACCACAACTCAACAATCATGTCCAGTAGCTGATATTTGACATTGTTGACATTATCATTAACGGGTAGAAATCGAGAGGAAACTACAGTTTTACATGCTTAGCGCATTATAATTCGACAACTCACTCATACTGGATGGCTTGACCACAGAATCTGATCTGAGATCGTCGATCGTGTGAGTCGAAAAACTTGACAGCCCATGCTTATATCGGCATGGCACATAATGATGATGTCATTTGTCATGCGCATCTCATCAACAGCCCAGCTGTTTAAAATTTCACCCGAACCAGTTCAGTTCCGTGAGAAGGAATCAGACTACAACTCACTAGGTTCATTGTGTCCGATCCCCAGAGTTCAGGATGGCGGCTGGGTCTGCACACACAGTGAACCACCCTGTCCCACTCATTGAAGCGTATTGGGTATGCCCGTATGACATGTTAGCTCCATATTTGTATGTGGCCAATCGACATGCAGCGGTGCCGTAGTATGACTATTTTATTGATTTAAACCAGCTTTTTTCTTTTTTCTTTTTTTAAATATATAGCTGGCTTTCAAGATACTAACATTCAACAAGAGGTCATTTTGGAGTCATTGCCTTGGAGTGCCAAGAAGATACAGAAGCCGACATATTTATGGAAAAGGGAGATTTTTCTGACTAGCTTACGCATAGGTCTTAGCTGTGCTTACTCCACAGTGGAGTTTACAACACACTCCACATACGTCTTTCTCTGTTTTCTTCTGTCTCTCTGGCCGGTCTCTGTGGCTAAGGCCGGGCTATGTGGCTAAGGGCTTGCGAACGCGGTTTGTGTTCCCGTATACCCGGGTTCGAAACACGGCGGTGCTGGTTTTTTCGAAAAAGGTATAGGGGCCGGTCGTTCAGAAAACAATGGCAAACTACTGAACGTAACACTTGGCTAGTACATCAACAGCAGCTAAAAATGCTGGTGTTGACTGCAACGTCCCGTAAGGGATACGCGACAAAATAAAAAATAAAATGATAATTTCGCTACTTCATCTCTCCTATAGATGCCTATACATTTCATTTGTCTTTTCCTCATGAGTTAAATGGGTGGTCCCGTCCTGTTACGCTACATGTCTGGGCGGGACACTAGACGAGCCTTAGATGACCGGTTACGGTCCCCGCATCAGGCAGTATAAGACTGGGAGTTTTTCCAAGACCACTGGTACCTAATAACATAACATGACCCCTGATCTCTTGGTTGGGGAGACCTGGTACCCGGCCTTTTAACGGTGAACAGCAGGAGGTCCCGTGTGCAAGTTGCTCACCTTAAACATCTCACGGTAGGCCGTTGACCTGGCAACATTGTTAGGAAAGAACATCTACCCACGGGCGGACAGAGCCTGTTACCTTGGATGTAAGCTGTCTGGAGTAGTCAAACATAACACAAGTGCACGCCGAAGTCGGACACCCCGACCCTTGAAGTGTGTAACTACACTATAAAAATAACTAGGCGTGACGCACTCCTCGTCTAAAGGTAACGAAGAAGTACGGGTGGCGGCCACACTTGGCTGGCGACTGACACTATCCCGGCATCGATATTCGGTATCGCAGCCGTGTAAACACATTCAGGGTGATACATTATAATTATGAGCCAGGCAATTCAGGCATTTCACCAGTTTACGAGGTTGTTGCTGCACCAACGTTGTCCCGTCAGACAGCTCGCCATCCATACCTGCTCACGTAACATAAACAATAACATGGCCGTTAAAGTTCACGTCATCTACTGGTAAGTGAAATTATTATCTATATCAGAATCAGTGCTTTTTTTTTTAAGGTGTAGCGTTATAAATATAAATAATAATAATCTTATTTATAATATATATATTTTTTAATATTTATTAATGGGAAGAGAGGCGAGGGAGAACATCGTGGTGACGACTGTTAAGATGAGAAGGAGAAGAGAAGAAGGCAGACCGACAGAATGATGACAAATGGACTGAGAGCGAGACGGTAGCAGGGAGAAATATCAACTGAGTTTTCCAGGACCCACATACCAAGAACCGAGATCTGTGGAGACCCGAGGGCCGGTGACAGGACTCGATATGATGAGTGTAATATTGTAATAATTTATCATTTTTAGACAATATTTTAATTATTTACTTAAAAATTGGGTTTTTACTTCACATTTGGATACGATACCGTTGATACAGTACCAGTACAGCTTGACAAGACGAATCCAACAGTATCTCAATGAAGAGACTTTACGTTAATTCTAAGCGGAGTTATTAATATTTTTGGGTCCTGCAAAGGAATCAGAACAAATATCAAATAAGCATTCAGAATTTCAGCTTGCGGTCCAGTATTTTTGGGAGCTTAGAACATTAAATTTTGCTTTCTGTTACTGCAGCTTGTTTATGTTTAAATGAACCACATAGCAACCATATAGCTTGACATATCTATTTTTCTGTTAGATGTGCCATGACCTAATGCCTAATTAGTAATTAAAAATAGCCGCAAACAGTTAATATTCAATAAATATCATGTAAATTGCTAATTATTGGCAAACAAACCTGGCAAGATGTATATTTTATTATGCGGACTGGTAAAAGGAAAATCACAGCTCCATTCCTGTTTCGATAAGATGTGCTGTGACCTAATTAATGATTAAAAATGTAAGTCAATGAACAATTCATGACAATGTACTCGCATTGTCTTGATGTACCCACTGTATTACGACAGCTTTCTTTTGTTGATTAAATGAGTTGAGTTGAGATGAGTCACGAACCGACATCACTGCACTCAGGACATTCCCGTACGTGCTCGGTCCCCTCGTTCAACAGCCAGCGAAGAGTCATACTACTAATCATTCCCACCGCTATCTGATTAAATGTTCTTCTGGTCTTCCCTCTCAGTTTTGAGATTCTTCCAGAACCCCTGCCCAGCAATCTCATTCCTTCCACATATGGGTTCTCAATCTGTTCCTCCGCCTTCTCCACCTGGTCCCACAAGCGCACGACCACCTCCCCCTTGTCCATAGGCAAGATACCACCAAGAGGTGCATTCCCTGCAAGCCTATCAGCCTGTTCATTCCCCCATACACTCGCATGGCCAGGGTAAAATATCCATACAATTCTCACAATCTGTGATCTCTGAAGCGATGAGAGCCATTCCACACGATTAAATATCATGTATAATGTAAGTAAATAAGTTTGTTACTGCTGCATAAATTAAGCAGTCACATTCACTAATAATTGATTTCTAATTCTGCTCTATAATTACACTGTTCTTTATCTAAAAGTGAGCAATTAATAATTAAATACTAACTTTAAAAAAAAACACCATAACTTGTTTCACAGTATTTTATGTAAATTTAGATAAGTAAACAAAAAAATTAAGAAACAAAGTATTTACAAGTTTATATAGACATGCTTGAAACCTCCTCTTCTTCAGTGTTCCGAGCCATTGAGGTTCTTTGCTGCAGATACAATCCGTCTCCATTCGTCTCTCTGGTTGACCTTCTCTTGCCAGTCGTTGATTCCAAGTGCTTGTAGGTCTGTATATATATTATCTCTCCACCATCTTCTTGGTCTACCTCGGGGTCTACGGTCATTTATTTCCTGAGTGTAAGCGAGTTTTGTTTCCCTATTATCTTCCATTCTTTCTATATGCCCCAGCCATTGTAGTCTATTAGCCTTCATGATACCAGTGATTAGCGGGGACTTAAACAGATCATAAATGTCTTTGTTACTTCTTCTTTTCCACTCTCCACTTTGTGTATCCCTAATGGGTCCAAAGATGCGTCTTAAAACTTTGTTCTCAAAGGTTTGTAACAAGGCTTTGTCTCCTTTCGTTGTACTCCAGGTTTCAGAGCCATACAGCACAACTGGTCTGATCAGTGTTTTGTATATTGTGATCTTGGTGTTACGAGATAGCGCATTTGATTTTAGTAGATGTTGTAGTGCATAGTATATCTTATTTCCAGAATTGATTCTAGTTTGTATTTCTTCCCTTATGATGTTGGAGCAGTTGAAGATTGTATCCAGGTATTTGTTTGTTTCCGTTCTTTTAATGGTCATATTATTTATTTGTATGTGGCCAGAGTTTTTAGCCATTCCTTCTCTTGAAATTACCATATATTCTGTCTTATCTTGGTTGATAACCAGCCCCATCTGTTGGGCTTTTTCCTTTAAGTGAGTCAATATTTCCAATGTCTTTTGTTCATTTCCCCTATAATATCTATATCATCTGCATAACCAAGCAGCTTGGATGTTCCTCCAATATCACATTCCTCCTTTATCTTCCTTACAACTTTCTCTAGAGCCAGATTGAAGAGTAGCGGCGATAGTGCATCACCTTGTTTGTGAGTACCGGGATTTTTTCACATGGACTTCTAGTAATAAAATTTCCCCTGGTCTCTGGGTAGTGAGATCGGATGCCCATGTGTATTGCTGCGCACGTAAAAAATCCCATGGCAGTTGGAAATCGAAAAAGAGTAGCCTAACGGCACTGCCTGGGCAAAATTTCGAGTTAAAAATCTACCCAAAGTATTTAAGGATCCTCGCCGGTTCCACAGAGTTCGTGCACTGAGCTGACTTTCTCCAGACTCAGGTTTGAGTTAGGAGGAGAACGGAGCACTTATGGGTTACACCCGTGTGCCGTGATGTTGATCCATCGACTAAACTAAACTGTTTCAAGCCAGATGTTATTTGGAAAGGGTCTGATTTCCTGCCTTTATATGTTACTATATTATAATTATCTTCCATGCATAGTCTGGTCATGTTGATTAACTTCCTTGGTATTCCAAATTCCTGTAAAGGATTCCATAGACTATTCCTATGGACACCATCTTAAGTCTTTTTAAAATCCACAAAAATGTTATGGAGATCTCTTTTATATTCCCAATTTTTCTCGGCTATTTGTCGTAAGATAAATATCTGATCTATTGTTGATCTGTTTTGTCTAAAACCTGCCTGATAGTCACCAATATGTTTTCTGAATATGGTTTTAGTCTATTTAGTAATACTGCAGATAGTATCTTAACCCTACCAGACCTGAGGCCCTAACCCTAACTGTCCCCTATACCTGGGCTCCTGAGCATTAAAGAGAAAAAACCAACATGATGTAGAAAAATGTTAGTTACATGCAAACAAGTGGTTAGAATAAGATGTAACTTGGAGACATTGTAGAAAATAGGTCTACCTTTCATCTAGCGCCGATATTCCACCTTTGTGTGCCAATCCAGTCTGAATAAACCAAAGTATCGATCACCTGTTGGACTGTGAAAAGCCTAGACCTACTTCGCTTTCTTGTTGAAGTGCTTGGTTCATCAATCGCTCGTTTCATTGTGAATTTTCATAAATTTTTCGCGTTAATCCACACAAAGTCAATTCAAACCTATGGGGGCAGACATTTGCAATGGCTAAACATGAGTTTTGACCATGATTGGTTGGTTATTTTTAGTTTGTGACACATATTTATCATGAAATAGGCAAAATGCCGAAAATTAGAGCTTGTGGACAGTAGTGATATCTTATATATAAAAGGCAATCTCCGTCTGTATGTATGTCCTTTATGCGTTCGCGAAAGGTCCATCCGATTGAGATGAAATTTTCTACACGTCTTCCTCTCATTCCCGCGCTGCCAACTGTGATATTTTTTTAGTGTGAAATCGGCTGCTTACTTAATATTATTTAATTTTTCATTTTTCATTATAATTTCTATATAGCAAGGGGACTTAACTCTGTAAAAGTTATTTCAAGGGGCATAACTTTTAATAACTTTTCTGTATACCTTATAGTCATATTGTTGCATCGTTTTCAAAGATTTATAAACTCTTTGTCTATAGTTATGTACCGGCATATGAGTTATAATAAATAATGATACAATCTTTAAGGCATTTTCAAAGTTTTCATAAAAATAATGCATAATGCATAACATTGTAACTCATCTTTTTATGCTTAAGAAGTTATCTACAGTCATGTAGGTGATTAGAAACAGTTTTCATTAAAAATAATGGATGGTGTGTGGAAGGACATTTTTTTAAGTTACTTTTTTGTTGTTGTATGAATTTAATGAGACGCTACCCGCCAGGAGCTGGGCGAAGCCACGCCGGGTCAGATAGATAGACAGACCCACCTTTTCGCTGCAGTTATCTACAGGCATATGCGTTATAATCCTCCTCCTCCTCCTCTCCCCTCCTCCTCCTCTACCCTCTTCCTCTCCCTCCTCCTCCTCCTCCCTCTTCCTCCTCCTTCCTCCTCCTCTGCCCTACTCCCTCTTCCTCCTCCTACCTCCTCGCCCTCCTCCCTCCTCCTAATCACTCCTCTTCCTTCCTCCTCATTCCCTCCTACTCCCTTCCTCCTCCTCTTCCTCCCTCCTCCTACATCCTCCCCTCCTCCTCCCTCTCCTCCTCCCTCCTCCTCATTCCCTCCTCTTTCCTTCTCCTCCTCCCTCCTCATCCTCTCTCCTCCTCCTCCCTCTACCTCCTCCCTCCTCCTCCCTCCACATCCCTCCTCCTCATCCCTCCCTCCTCATCCTCGCTCCTCCTTCTCCCTCTTCCTCCTCCCTCTTCCTCCTCCCTCTTCCTCCTCCCTCCTCCTCCCTCCTCCTTCTCCGTCCACCTCCTCTCTCCTCCTCCTCCCTCCTCCCTCCTCCCCCTCCTCCTCCTCCCTCCTCCCCCTCCTCCTCCTGCATTCTTCTCCTCCCTCCTTCTCCTCCCTACTCCTCCTCCTCCTCCTTCCTTCCTCATCCTCCTCCCTCCTCCTCCCTCCTCCTTGTCTCTCCTTCTCCTCCTCCCTCCTATTCCTCCCTCCTCCTCCTTCCTCCTCCCTCCTCTTCCCTCCTCCTCCTCTCTCCGCCTATCTCTTCCTCCCTCCTCCTCCTCCCACCTCCACCTCCCTCTTCCTCTCCCAGCTCCTACTCCTCCTTTTTCTTCTTCTTCTGCTGCTGCTGCCGCCGCTCCATTTACCCAAGTTAATTGTTGGGGAAGATGTAAAGATCTTTCAAGTGCTCTTTCTAATGCTTTTTGTAAGTTGGTCTTCGTTTATCTAAGGTTGTTCTAACTGCAACCAATAAATGATTAGACAGACAGACAGAGAGGGAGGGACAGACAGACAGACAGTCGGGAACGGGAACTTATATGACTACTTATATGAATTAAATGAGATGCTCCCCATCAGGGGCTGGACGAAGCCGGGTCGGATCAGACAGATAGACAGGCAGACAGACAGATAGATAGTCGGGAACGGGAACGGGAGCTTATATGACTACTTATATGAATTAAATGAGATGCTCCACACCAGGAGCTGGGCGATGCCAGGCCGGGACAGACAGACAGACAGATAGTTGGTAACGGGAACGAGAACTTATATGACTACTTATATGAATTAAATGAGATTCTCCCCACCAGGGACTGGGCGAAGCCGGGCCGTGTCAGCTAGTTCCTTTATAATTTTCACACTGGAACTTGTCTCCTTTCTTAAAGATAGGTATCAATAATGACTCTTTTCAGTCATGGGGTAATTCTTCTGTCCTCCAGATTTTTATTATTAGTTCGTATAGCTTTAGGTGTAATGCATGGCCACCTGCCTTTATAAATTCAGCAGCAATTCCATCAGCCCCTGTTGCCTTATTGAAAACTGGTTTTCAAGATTATTTTTAGTCATGTCACATGCTGAAAAATAATACACATACACAGATAAATTACTGCTACAAAACGAAACTTGTATTGTTTAAATTTAGTAGTTAAATTGCCAGTTCTAATTATAAATAAATACAGATCCGCTATAGTAATTAGTATAGTATGGGCGCCGTCATTTTGAATTTTGTGTTATGATTGCACTATCTAATTTTCATGGTTGTGCTGAATATTTTCTCCTGAACACAACTAAAAGATATTAATGTTAAAACTCTTCAGATATATGTAAAACTGAACGCAGAATTCAAAAATGCTTTAAATAATAACAAGAGATAAAAAGAAACAGGAGTTCTAAACAAAATTAGCTTACCGTTCACCAAATAATGTAAATAACTTCACAGAGAAGAAAGTTCTAAGCAACAAACGCTTGCAGCCTAGCAGACAGACCAATCGTGCAATTATTAGAGTGGTTTCCCACAATGTGTAACGTGGGTCTGTGTCGTATTTTATATAAGTGTCGTCCCTGGGGTGAGGGGAATCAACACCGACATCCTTTTAACCCCAAATCCTTATCCTGAGAATCTCCCAGCTTTCTGTCCACAACACCCCGTCAGTCCCTGGATCCCTCTCTCTCTCTCTCTCTTACCAATGGACCATGGCCCCTCTCATTCTTTTCCAAAAACATACACACACAACACTAGCTCTTTAAAAAACTGACAAAAACAATTTAATAAAGAAAAGTGTCAGGTGTGTGTAAAGTGTATGTGTAGAATGTCTGTCGTATAATCTAACGTGTATGTAGAGTCAGACCGAACAGCTCAGGAGCAAAGTCTGTTTCCTCACTGTACTGGCCACACAACAGCACCATATATGATGGACAGAAGACCTCACCCAAGTCTCTCAGGCCAAGTGTTGACTTCCTCCGATAGCTCTTGAACAATCCGGATGCTTGGTCACCAATAGTGGAAACAGTCCAATATTGATCATCAATCTAACACACACAGTGTAAATACTCTTTCCTAAAAGTTCTGGGATCAAAGAATCCTAAAAAATTAATGTTACTGTCACTTTGGAAAAAACCCAATGTTAGTATTTTACTGTTCATAGGAATTCCCAAAATGTAACACACACAGTTAATCGGTAATGATTGGAATTCACCAATTGTAACACATAGTGTTAATTGGTAATGATAGGAATTCACCAGTTGTAACATATACTGTTAAGTTTCCAGGAATCTAGATCTACTATTGTTCCTGGTACAGGTGTTGTCAGTGTCTTGATTTTAATGTGATGTAACCTATCACCTAGGAAACACTCTTATATTATCATCATTTCCTGCTCAGCAGAGGCCAGGTTCCTGCAGACCCTCTGGGTTATGGGCCCAGTGCAAAAGCCTCTCAGTAAACTCTGCCTTCAATACTCGAGCCATGACTTTTCTTCGAGCTGGTGGTAACTATGGTGGAACCTGTTGAAGAGAGAACACACCTGGTGAGAGCAACCCGATTCCAACCTTTATTAGGTGAGTGTAGGCCACCGGCCGCACTCAGAAATATAACAGAGAACCAAACTCTGTCATAAGGCCGAGGAGCTCATCACATCGGTCTGAGTCATGGTAAGACAAGGAAAGACTAAAGGAAAAGGGCAGAAACCCAGCAGATGCCCTACTGGAAGATCCTACCATTTGACATTTCCTTCATCCCCCCAACCATCCTCAATTTCCCTAAATATCATCCCACTACATTGCCCTTAACTCACTGAGTTGATTGATATCTCACACCAACTAGTTCAAGCAACTCGATAGGCTACTGTTGCCGACGCTCTTATAATACTTCCTATCAACGCACATTACTACACTCGATTCCTAAGAATAATCTAATGTAGGTTTAATTAATTAATTAATACCATATCTTTATTCCTGCTTGAAATTGAGACTATTGAATAATACAATGGTTAAATGTCTGCCGATGCAAATCAACATTAGACACTATAGTCTCTCTCTAGAAACAAACTAAGAATATTGCACACGTCCGTAGCGCTTCACAACTTTTGGTCGACTAACCCCAAAGTTGTTTACCTCAACTGGTTTAATACTGGGTCTGAGTGACGTCACAAAACTGTCTAGACACTAGACAGTCTAGAATCTATTTTCTCTCTCCTGTTTAGACTGGGTGGAAACAACCCGCCGTCTATTCCGCTTTCATCTGGAGGACCTGTCCCGGCACTTCAAAAAGTCTTGCCGGCCTGTGATCTAGAGAATTCTTGTTCCCACAACAAAAGATCCTTGCCGACTTTTACCCAGACAATCCATCTACAACTTCAAAGGATGGCTGCCGCCAGCCGACGTATGGCAGCGACAGTTTTTCCTCGATCAACAACACATTAAAGAATTGCCGGCTTTGTGGTAGACATTTGGCGCGACATTTTGTCATCGATCGACATTCCAAGATTTTATGTGACAGTCTATACCGGAACAAAACTGGAAGGCCAATTAAAATTTTCTGCGAAAACACATTCTACCGAGGCCAATTCAAAAAGGCTGACAACTGACATTGCTAATAATATAAGTATCATCAAAAGTTGTTGAGTGGGCTAAAGATGCTGATAAAAGTGACGGTTACTGGGTGAAATGACAGACTAGGTAATGTAGTAAAATTGTCAATATTTTTATGAAATGGGGGGGAGGGGGGGGGGGGGGGGACACATTCCTACCTCTGCTAGGAATTGAACCCAGACTATTGTCTTGACAGGACAAGCACACCTATGCACTATGGCACCAAGGCTGTGGATAATACTACAGCAATTTGGGGAAGCTTGAGGTGATAATAGCGGTAGATCTAGCGTAGTTGGTAATGATTATGTCAGAGCACACCCGGGTGCGAGTTGGACGCTTGGGCTCGTCGCCTGCAAAACTGAGTGAAAGAATGGCCACCGCCACCTATCCCTGCATACATTCGGGCCTATAAAATGTGATGTCATAGACCCATGGGAGGAAACTGTTTTGGGTCAATTTAAGGTGATAAAACTGATGGTTGTTATTAAAATGATCATAAATGTGATGATGTCTTGATTATGAAAGGAAATATATGTCAAATGCTACACGTACAAACCCATTATCTCATGTAGCTGTAAATTGTAGCTAATATGAAATTGGTCTAAATTTTTCTATTTTTAAAACCATAGGAAAATGGTTGCAATGAACTGAAAGTGGCACTTGGTTTCAAGTGACTGCAGTTTTTGTTTGCTGCATGGTCTCTAAAGTTCATGAAATTGTTTACACAAACACATAAATAACGGCTATCTTTCTCACTAAATGGCATCACATATCTGTTTTTCAGGGCAGTTATCACACAGTAAGTTTACATTTTCACTACACAAAGAAAATGCAGTTTTGCCTGTAAGGCAAACATCGTTGCCAGGTGATAGTCAGCACTGTCATGACACCCAACAGTACCCACATCTTGACAATAACTACGTATTGTAATGACAATTCACAGATTTCCCCAAAATTATAAGAAAAAAAACTACTAAAATAGAGCTGGCAAAAAGAATTAAAATGGTACCTCATACAACCACATTCAAGTATATGTCTGCTGTTTCTCTGTAGTGTACAATTGTACGATGTAAGTACATCACTATTCTTCTGCTGTTTATATGGTTTCATTGGTGTAGCATGTACAATTTCACTTCTTTTGTTTCACTATGTTATTCAATTATGTGATGTGTGTAACATCAGAACTTGTATTGTTTCTCATTTCAGTGGCGCCTGAGGGTACAAGCCTAAGGTAAGTGTGTGTAAATAGTAACCAGTATACAGGGTGTTCTAAAAAGAATAGTGGTTATTTTAAGGTGTATATATGGACACTGACCAAAATGGATTGTAGAAACTTGGAAGCTGTAAAAAAGTGATGTGCAAATAGTGAAATGGTGAAAGAAAAGATTATGTGATTATTACAGTAAGATACCACAGGTGTTGAAAAATGATACCAAAAAAGGCTTGTTTGCTTGGTCACAATATGAAACAGTGGTATCCAATTGAAAATTTTTGGGGGAAAGCGAGAGGACTTTCAAGAACAGTTGCATGACACAGACATACAAGGACATTGGGGTTCAGACTTACAAACATGCAAGAACATTAGGGTTAGGACTTTCCCAGACATGCGATGTTACATTGGGGTTCAGACTTAAGACATGCACGCACATTGGTGTTCAAACCTACACAGACATGCAAGCACATTGGGGTTCAGACTTGCAGACATGCAAGCACATTGAGGTTCAAACCTACACAGACATGCAAGCACATTGGGGTTCAAACCTACGCAGACATGCAAGCACATTAGGGTTCAGACTTACAGACATGCAAGCACATTGGGGTTCAAACCTACATAGACATACAGGCACATTGGGTTTCAGGCTTACACACACATCAAGCACATTGAGGTTAAAACATACACATACATGCAAGCACATTGGGGTTCAGACTTACAGACTTGCAAGCACATTGAGGTTCAAACCTACACAGACATGCAGCACATTGGGGTTCAAACCTACACAGACATTCAAGCACATTGAGGTTCAAACCTACACAGACATCAAGCACATTGGGGTTCAAACCTACACAGACATGCAAAGCACATTGAGGTTCAAACCTACACAGACATCAAGCACATTGAGGTTCAAACCTACACAGATATGCAAGCACACTGGGGTTCAGGCTTACACAGACATGCAAGCACATTGGGGCTCAGACTTACACAAGCATACAAGGAAACTGGGGTTCAAACCCACACAGGCATCAAGGACATTGGGGAGTTTGGGCTTACAGTGCTAATGAGAATTGCTGAGAATGGGACATTGGAGTGACCGGATCAGATAACTTCAGGATGTCTCAGGACAGACTGCCCTGAAGATGGTGATAGTCTTGATAAGTGCAAACTTGAACATGTTTGTTTTGCATAAAATGATGGGTAAACTCCATCCATCGTGTGCCATGCCAATAAGCGTAGGCGGTCATGTTTTGCCATCTCACTCAATCACCAGAGTCGTGTATCAGTTCCGTGTTTCTGTCTCGACCATGCCACGGGGCCAAGCCATCCAGGTATTTACTTCTTGGTCTTCCCTTGGTCTCTTTCCATCGATCTTGCCAGTTGTCACCAAGTTCTCCAATTCATTTCTTCTCATAACATGTCCAAAAACATTTGACTGTCTACGTCTAATTTCTCTAATCAATTTATGATTTTCATTTGTCTCCTGTAGTGCTTGATCATTGGTTTTTCTGTCTGTCCATGGTACTCTTTGCATTTTCCTCAGAAACCACATTTCTGCAGCCATCAGGTGTCTTTCAGCTTGACTGCTCATTGTCCAAGTTTCACATCCATACAAAAGAACAGGCTCTATGTAGCACCTCAACACTCTTTTTCTCGTTTCAATTGACATCTTTTTATTGGTCAGTATGTTTTTCATCTTGCTAAAGGCTACTTTCGCCATGGCGATTCTTGTTCTAATCTCTACAAGGCATCTCCCATCAGATGTTGTGACTGTTCCTAGATAATTGTACCGATTCACTTGTTGAAGAATATTCCCATTTACTTGTATATTACATTGTGGTATTCGTTCTTCCTAGTGACGACCATAATCTGTGTCTTTTTACAATTCTAATCCCAGTTGTTCACTGTGCAACAACCGCGTCTACTAATTGTTGCAGATCCTGCCCATTGTCTGCAATCAATACTGTATCATCTGCATATCTAATGTTATTGATGTTTCGTCCTCCAATGCTGATTCCATTTATATCTTCTATATTTCTGAAAATATTTTCACTGTATAGGGAAAAAGATCTGGAGACATTACACATCCCTGCCTAACACCTCTCCTTTATGACATCGCTACTGTCAAATTATAACTTTGACTTTCAAATAAGAGATGTAACAAACATTTCTGAATGTTTTCTGTTTACTAATTTTTGTTTTTAAAAAAAATGCATTCTTTTCATTTTTAAATACTGAACAAGTATCGCCTGAATTTGCTTGGAATACATCGTGTATAAGGGGTTTAGTTTAGTGAAAATTAAAACTAATATAAACACTTTATACTTCAATTCTAAAAAGGCCTATGAAGACATCAATTTAATTGAAAACTGTGTTTAGTGAAACCTGGCACTATTGAAGGATGATTCAGTTTGGTAGTTCAGAAATTTTCTGTTTTAGAAAATATCAGTTGGGAAAAATGGGTACTGTTTTGTGTTTCTTACTATTTAGTACATAATCATTTGTGAGTGCGCATGTGACCAGCTGATGCCATTGCACGTTGTCCAGCAGTCATTTGGCTTTTGTTATATCAAAATAATTAGTGATGTTGAATAATGAAGACACAAACAATAGACTGTACGATTTATTGCCTGGCATATTTCACATTTTGACATTACTGTGCAAACATGTGTATATTTCAGCTTGAAGGATTGATCTAGTTATTTTATTTTATGTTGTGTGAATTCTGCAGTATGTACCTGATTAGATGCAGCGAAATATACCAGGCAATAAGTCATGCAATCTATTGTTTGTGTCTTCGTTATTCAAAATAACTAGTACTTTCCCCCATTGCTGGTGAATAGACTTTGCTATTTAGTAGATATTTACAAGGCATAATGCTTATAGTTCAGCATGTGGTATGTTGTTTCCTCAGTATGAAGCATTTTGTGATCAACTGCTAGACACTTTCCAGCCAGGGGAGCTTCAAGTTGTAAGTATAGGCTCATCACTATGCCTGCCTACCCACCTTCTTACCTTCCTACCTACCTCCCTCTCTACCTACCTACCTTTCTGTCTGTCTGTCTGTCTGTCTGTCTGTCTCTCTCTCTCTCTCTCTCTCTCTCTCTCTCTCTCTCTCTCTCTCTCTCTCTCTCTCTCTCTCTCTCTCTCTCTCTCTCTCTCTCTCTCTCTCTGGTTTTGAAAAAAAACATTTGTATGAACCTACTGTGGCAAAGGGGTTACAAATGCCGATCTTTTAGTAAGCTTTGACAAACTACTGAATGTAAACATGCCAAGAAACTACGAACAGCCAAAAAATGCTGGGGATGACTGCAACATCCTGTAAAAGGTATGCAACTAACTAACTGAGGAGGTCGTCTTCATACCTCATTGAGGCATTGACCCTCAACCACACCATGCCAGGCCATCCTATCTATTGCTATCTCCTACAGCTCCCTCCATGTCCTCCCAATATTCATTTCTGTAATTCTTTTTTCCAGGAGATTTATGTCTTCTGGTATTTCGTTTGCCCTGAATTCCAGTCAAGAGAGTGTCTAGTTATATTGTCCTCAGGTTTTCTCAATGTGTGTCCTATCTAGCGCAAGTTCCTTCACCTCTTGGGATAATACCATTTTATTCCTACTACTCTGTGCAAGCACCAATTAGTGAATGTTTGTAGTTTATTTGTAATTCTTTTAGTTCTCCGTGTTTCTGACCCATACTCATTTAACATTGGAGTTAAAAATGCGAAGTTTGGTACTAAGTTCAACTTCCTTTGACTTCCACAAATTTCCTAGTGCTATAAAAGCTCCTCTTGCCTTTTGAATTCTTATTTTTATAATCTCTGTCTGGGCTCCCATTTTTGTCCACATTGCTTTCCAAATAGGTGTATGATTCCGCTTCTTGAAGTGAGGTTTCACCAAAGGAGATCTGATTGTTATTTGCTCTCATTATCTTCATCTTTCCACCAGTGAATTTTTAGACCCGATTGTTGTGACAACTTTTCAAGCATAATTAGTTTACCCTGCATTTGATTATGTGTGTGTGATGGAGTGCAAATCAAGTTGCTTTGTTGAGTCATTTAATTCCGTTTCTGGTGGTAGTTGTTGTCTTCATAAACCAGTGTATTTTTTTTTTTTGCATATCCTTTACAGGACATCGCTGTCAACACCAGCATCTTTCAGCTGTATGTTGATTTCTTGGCAAGATTACGCTCAATAGTTTGCCATTGCTTTCTGAGCAGCCGGCTCACATACCCCGTAAGTTACCGATGCGATTTGAACCATTGCTGATTCTCACCGTCATCACGTTAGCGACGAGAGTATACGAGATTACGGAGAAAAGTCATAACCTCTAAGCCACGAAGCCGGCAACCCAGTGTATAGTTAGTCAAAATAGTCTCATCTCATCTCTCATCTCAAAATAGTAATGGTGATAAAAAACATCTCTGTTGTATTCCTGTTTTTATTCTAAATGCATCTGTCAGTTTTCCCTCATGAAGAACTTTTCATATGTTATCCTTAAGTTAATAATTTTTTGTGGGTTCCCATAGTGTCGCATCAGCCTCCAAAGGGATTCCCTACCAGTGCTGTCAAAGATGTTTCATAAGCCACAAATCCTGTATAAAGTGACGAATGCAGTTCAGTACTTTGCTGTGTTATGCATAATGTGACTGTCTGGTCCATGCAGGATCTGTTTTGTCAGAAGCCTGCCTGTTCGTCCTGTGAGGTTTTTTTAAAAAATGAGAGGTGGGTCGTACTATGACTAGGGGCATCCCAGATGGGTTATCAATAGTAATCATCCTTCCTTAGGAAGCCTATGAATGGCTCCGAAACCCCCAACATGAAGAACAGAACCTAAGTCCTACACAATTTTTTGTAAAGAAAGGGCCTCCTTTGGAAGGCGAAATGATGAGGAAAATCTACCATAGACATGTAGAGGAAGAAAACTCACTCCATATAGAATTATAATGGATCTATGTGTATGGATCCTTCCTCACCATGATAAAACCTTAATGTAACATAGTATTACATAACAAATGTGAACACCACTTTTGAACAAAAACTTCTGTAAGTTATAAACACTCCAGGTTTCAAGCTAACCATTTATTTAGAACATGTGGGTTTTGGGGAAATTCTCTGTCTGACCTGTGGATATTAAATCCCCTCCATCAATTACAAACACATGAATGACAAAATCAGTGTATACAATCTGTTTTCCCCAAAATTACCAGCCAATAAATGCATAAATTATTGAATCAATAATTCTTCAAATCTATCTGCATATTGATGATAACAATCTCTCGACTATAAATTCACCAAAGAATCTTATCAAAATGATATGTTCTCTCAACCTGCAACGGGAATCTTCTTCTTCTGTAACATTTCCCATTCCATCAATGATTTTGTTTTAGGGAAAGTCAACAGCACTGTCAACAATCTTGGCTCAACCCTGTTATTTGCTTTCATAGTGAGATCCAGAAATGACATAACCATGACCTGAGATCTAAGTAGGCTGTATGGCCAAGTGAAGCTGAGGCTGGGGTCAGTCAAACAATATAGGAGGTCCTCTTCAGACTGGGCAGAAGGTAATTCCTTACATCATCGAATACAATGAAAAAGATGACGACCGTCCAGCAGCTCTGGTGAATAATATCAGAAAACTCAACTATTGTCAACAAGGCATTTCAGCACGACCAGTCTCATGTCGATAAGGCCATCCCACACTCTATGATATCAGGTGCAGCTTTCTCTACATAATTAGCTGTAAATTATGAACAGAGGCTGGCACCACTCTCTGCGTACACTACTGGACATAAATCCTTCAGTAAGGCAGACAAATCCCTCACTAGTGCAAAAACATCCTTCAAGTAATGCAGACAAATCCTTCAGAAAACATTCCTCTTTATCCATTAAATAATCCATGAACAAGATGTTTTATTCAACCCCCAGGGGTCTAACCAACTACTTTTCATCTTCTGTGATTCTGGCTGATAGAAAACTGGCAGTTGAGCACTTAGGGGATACCTATCCTGGTATACCAAACCTAAGGGTGTTGAGGTAGGGCAATCAATCTTGATAACAGGTAACTGCTCCTGAAGACATATACATGGTGAGTTTCCTAACTCATATACCATGATGTTGATTGTCCTGGTGTTCAGGGTAATATCTGAGCATCACAACCTCTTACTTCACCCGTTGGTCTAATTCCTCATGATGGTAATCCAACCGTACACTGTATGACAGATGATAAGATGTTGGGCTGCCAGGCATATGCTGAGTGACCATGAGGTGGGGGTCATTATTTAGAATCATCATTCCTCTTGTATCCTGAGAGAAATGGAGACCCTCCTACCAGTCAGGTTTCAGGCTCCCAACTCTTCATTAGCCCACTGTTGACAAGACAATAAGGCTAGGAATCATGAGCTTCAGGCAACTCCACCATCCAGCCCCCTGCTGACATAAAAATGCAAAATCCCTTCTATACACATGTGTATAAAATCAAATGTAAATACAAAACAAAACATCAACACCCACTCCCCCTTGATGTTATGATGTTACAATGATATAAACTCCTACCAGATTAGGACAGCACTACAAGATAAGGTCATAGAGATGAGACCAAGTTGTCCTGTTGTGACAGAGTTTCATTGGGACAAAGACAGGTTATGATAGAGGTATCCGGTTGTGATACGGTCCTCCTGTTAAGACAGGTGCCTCAGTTGAGACGATATCATCCAATCAAGACACAGGCCTCTTGGTGTGACGTAGGCATCACAGTAAGACAAAGGCGTGGTGACATAAGCATATTGAGACAAAGTCATCATGATATATATATGTGATCATCCCACGTCTATAATGCAAAGCTCAGTCTTTATTCTCCTCAGATTAGACTCGGTTCACAAAACCATCCCCATCACCATCATTATTAACACCTGCCTAGTTCCACTGGGCAACATTCACTTGTTCCCCAGTCATTAAAGGAACTATCCTGAACCCACAATTAAAATGTGACACACACAAATGAGAACAATTATGATCATTACATGAATTAACATGAGAGCTATCTAATAGATATGTATTAGGGCCTGAGCAAAGATTGCACACAAAATACATTGTTATTCCTTCACCTGACTCTTAGGAGCCGAGGGGTTTTGAGAACGCTGTTTGCAAAACTCATCCAATGCATCAAGAATAAGAAGTGCCTATTTCAGGAACAAATTGCATTTTGGCATTTATAAGAACGCTTTTAGCAAGTCACTGAACATAAAATTGTCCTCCAAGCCGTCACCATTAATTGTGCCATGCTGGCGGTTAGGGCACTTCCTGCAGACATATGGGCATATGGTGCTTCTAGCTGTCTCCCTTACTGAGCAATAAATCTCATGGGAACAACATGCTCTTCCCTCAAATCCTCTCAATTTATTCATGAAAAAGATCACATGTTAATCACACAATCTGAACACAGGAGTTTTAAACACAGACTCTCAAGAACCTTCCACATTTGGAGGAAGATTGTGCAATAATGTGCGTCCATAGGGAACAGTCCTACAGTCATAGGAAATTGCAAATATGCATTGTGAGTGAGATAACGTTCACATGCATACAGCAAAACTACTCATAGCAGGCAAAATGCTAAACATGGCAACACTTTCCAGTGGAATAGGCATGTCATTTCTGCAGAAGGCGAGGAAATCAGACTATCCTCTCAATGAAGCACTGATCTCTTAATTTCACAATTCACATATAAAACTAATAATACATGTCTTCTATAAGCATCTAGAGGCACTAGGATGAACCCTCCCCAGGCTAGGAAAAGGGACTTGTTTCTCTGACAATTTTCTCACAAGTAACAACTACTTTCAGGTGGGTTTCCAGCTAGCTAGGCCGGGACTTCGCCATCCAATCGTTATGCTCAATTCAACTTTACTCCCAGTTCTTATAAGGAGCGTCTGCCTAACCCATTTTTCTCCGTTTTCAGGAATAATGGTGATGGCTAATGGTGTATACTACACATCCCTTAGCTGTTTATCAGTGGCATCTCTTGATCTCTCCAAAATGATCCTGCTTAATATTTTCCCAAGCACTGACAATAACATTGTTCCTCTATAATGTTCACACTCCTGCAGGTCCTTTTTCTTGGGCAACTTCAGGATACCATCTTGGCCTGCAGCTTTCCCATCTTTCACTAGTTTGATAATTTTTCTCATTTTTTCTTTAGATAATTTTTCACAGTTAATATCCAGTTCCACTTCTGCCAGCTGGATATCAAGAGGGTCATTTGGAATTGGTGTATTCAGAAGGTATTTAAAGTTCAAGGGTCGTTCAGAATGTAATGCACCATATAATTTTTCTTAGCTAATAATGAAGATAGAAGCATGAAATTTTGTACATTTCAAATATGGAATGTGCCGATTGTGTGCACCAAATTACAACCCAACCGGCCAAATAATATGGCCGTCCTATATGTTGAAATGGAGGGTTTTAGCAACTTAATTAAAAGCAGCGAATTGTGATAGAATTTCTCATTGCAGAGAAGGACACTGGTGTGAACTTTCACAAGCGTCTATGTTATGTGTGTGGAAGTTTTACAGTCGACAGGAGTACTGACAGTTGCTGGGTTAAGAGAATTAAAGAATCAGGAAGTGGAGAAAAGGAGCTGCTTGATCGGCCACGCTGTGGACGTCCTGCCACAGCCACCAGCGCAGAAATGTTGAAATGTGCTGAGGGCATTATTCTTAATGATAGGTGAATCACTACTCAACAACTGGCCTTACAGCTGTCAGTCAGCAATGGTAGTGCAAATAGTTATTAAAACTCAACAGATTTTCTAAGGTTTGCACAAAAGATGGATTCCTCGCAGTCTCACAAATGACCACTGACTGCAAAGGAAAGCAATTTCTTCTAAATTTGGGAGGTTTCAATGCTGATGGAGAATTTGGCTAAGATCGTTACAAGTGACGAAACCTGGGCGCATCATTTTGAACTTTAGACAAAAAAGACAAGTCAGTGGAGTGGCATCATCCAGAATCACCACGAAGAAAGAGGTTCAAGGCAACTCCTTCAGCTGGACAGGTCATGATTACTGTCTTTTGAAACATTGAAGGTGTGATTCTTGTGGATGTTATGCCAAGAGGAGAGATGATCAGTTCGCAAGCTTAAATTAGGACATTAAAAAACTCAACATTTTCACAGAGTTCAGCCACACAAGAATCCAACAGACCTGCTTCTCCTTCATGACAGTGGACGCCCTCACACGAGTCTGGCAATGTGGGAAGCAATCACCAAATTGGGTTGGACTGTACTACCTCATCCACCCTAGAGTCCTGATTTGGCACCCTCTGATTTTCATAATTTGGTTCACTTTAAGATGCACTATGTGGGGCAAGGCTTGAAGATGATGAAGTGATTCATGCAGCGAAGAAATGGCTACATGATCAAGACAAAATTTGGTACAAGCAAGGAATACATGCACTTGTTTCATGTTTGCATAAAACCGTTTAAGTTGATGGGAATTATGTTGAATAATGCAATGTTTACATGACATATCCATGTTTGTTGTATATAAATTTTGAGGCAAAGTGGTTTATAAAAAGCACTTATAGAACCAAATGGAAATCAGAGCATTCAGGCCACCAGAAAGATGATGCATATTACAAACTCGACTGAAGTGAACAAATTTTCAATCTTCACACAGGACATAACAGGCTGAAATACCACTTGTTCAATAAACTAAAGATAGGAGATTATAATTAATATAAGTATGGAACTGATAAAATGACAGCTAGACATTCGCGGCAGGAGTGCCTAATATACGCAGAACAGAGAAAGATATTTTGTTCCACACCTGCTTCATTTGAGGACGCTCTATCTAGATGTCAGCAAGTCCAAGTTGTCTGCAGCTTTCTTTAAGTGCATTCACGTTGACATCTAAAGGTGCATGAAGAAATACTTACACTGCCACACTTATGCCACAAATATGTCGGTGGCAAAAGTGTCCCGGTGGCATGAAATGGAATATTGCTTGGCTAGCAAATCCATTATGTGGAAAGTCTGAATCAAAAGCTCATTGTGTGGGCGTCATCAAAGGTGGAAAAAACATCCCAGTAGCATGACATGGAATATTGCTTGGATAGCAAATCCATTACGTAGAGTCCGAATCGATAGCTCATTGTGTGGGCATCATCAAAGATGGACATCGTCCCAGTGGCACGAAGTGGAATATTGCTTGGATAGCAAATCCATTACGTGGAAAGTCCGAATCGAAAGCTCAATGTGTGGATGTCATCTGCAGACTGCATTCTTCTGGTTTCCGGAGGAACAGCCTATGGTGAATGGAAGACCCAATATACGGAAGTGAGGCTAAGCAGCCATGTGCAGGACGTGACGATTCCTTGGGTAGGCCCAGTTTCAGAGCGCTATGTATTGGCTCTGTAATTATGGAAGCCTCCTTGGATGGCGGGGAGTGCCCATGGTCTGCCCCTGTCTTCCCTTGAGGGCTGACCAGGATGTCTTTCAGCTGTTCTAAATGAGCAAGCTGGGGTGGAGATAACGCCACAACAGTGAGGGTCAAACATCCTACGAAACACCCATGAAGGTAACCCGGCCAACAAATGTCTGAAGTAGTCGGATGTATCGGCCGAAAGGTTTAAATATCGCAGCTCTGCTGTAAACAGGCACAACGCAGTTACATCTATGACAACATTCTGGACGAACGCAGAAGAAGTAAATAAATTTCATGCTTTTTTAATAAACAGCTCCTGAGAAAAATGTTGTGGTGCATTACATTCGGAAAGCCCCTCGTTTCAACCCATCTGTTCATGTTTTCTTTAATGTTGGTGATAACGTTCCCGTTACTATTTTTAATGTCTACTTGGTTGATATTTTCCTACCAATTTCCTTCTTTCACTGCTACATCCTCTGCTTCTCTTGCTAGGGTATCTAAATATTGACTTTTATTTGCCTGTATGTGCTTCTTAACTTCTTTATTAGATTCTGAATATTTTCCTTGGGCTCTGACTCAGCTCTGGTTTTGATATTACGAGGGGAAGTCAATAAGTAAGTCACATATGGCTGTAGAAAAATAATTAAATATGATAACAACTTGAAACCAGTTTATTTTTATACATACATTGTCCCTTTATTTCTCAACATAATTTCCACCAAGATTGATACACTTATCCCATCGTTTTATCAGTCCTCCCAAACCGGCTGCATCGAACTGCGTGCTCTGTTTTCTAAACCACATTTTCACTTCACATTCAACATCGGCGCCATTCGCGAAGCGTCTCCCGCCTAGGTGGGTTTTCAGTGGATCAAAAAGGTGAAAATCGCTAGGGGCTAAATCTGGGCTGTAAGGTGGATGTTCCAAAACTTCTCACTTTAGATGGAATTTTCTCCTGAGTTGATCGAGCCGTATGTGGTCTGGCATTGTCATGAAGAAGCAACACTCCTCTAGTCAGCAGTCCTGGACGTTTTCTTCGAATTGCATCATGAAGCATCGATAGAACTTCACAGTACGATTTAGAATTCACATTGTCACCTTTCTTCTTGAAATTGGTTAAAAGCACTCCTTGAAAATCCCAGAACACTGTCAGCATAACCTTCCCTGCTGATGGCATAACCTTGAATTTTTGGACACAAGGTGAAGAAGGATGTTTCCATTGCATTGAAGCACGCTTTGATTCGGGCTGGTAGTGATGCACCCATGATTCGTCCCCAGTAACAATCCTGTTCAGCATGTCTTCTCCTTCATCTTCGTATCGACAGAGATGATGCAAGGACAGGCCAAATCGGTTCATTTTGTGTTCCTCCTTCAATTGTCTGGGTACCCACCTTGAGCACACTTTCTTAAATTTCAATCGATCATGCATTATGCTGTATGCTGAACCATGTGAGCACCCTATTGCAGATGCTACAGAGTCTATCGTTACTCGCCTGTCACCTCTAATCATCTCCTCCACCCGCTGCATGGATGCTTCTGTTGCAATCTCAACAGGACGACCAGATCGGATTTCATCAACAATTTTAGAGCATCCTTGAGAAAATTTTTCTACCCAGCTATGCACCGCTTTACGGGACAAACATTTGTCAGCATAAACAGGAAGCATTTCCTTATGAATGTCCTTTGCAGGCAGTCCTTTTGCCCACAAAAAACGCACAACAGCACGTTGCTCTTTGGTTGTACACTCTGTAAGTACAGTCGCTATTTTGTTTATGCGCTGCGCATGAGACACCTAGCACCACCTGATGAACAGGAATATAAAGTTCGATGTTGCTGTCACCTAATGACACCTGTAGAAAACACCAACTACATTTACCTGCCATCCCACATAACTGTGTGACTTACTTATTGACTTGCCCTCGTAATAATGACTGTCGTGATATTTTTCCTTTCCTTTATTTTCTTGAAGGTTTCTGGCATTATCCATGCCTTATGTTTATGTTCCCTTCTTCTAAGGATTTCCATACATGCGTTTCCCCAACCTGTTGCCAACTCTTCTCCGTGCCTCCTTATCTTCTAAGTGTGGCCAGACTTGGTACTTATTAGAGACTGTGACCATAAATTGAGCCTTAATGTCTTGGTTTCTGTGATTCCCTACATTATATTTAATTTCAAGATGTTATATGTCATTGTTACAAACCTTTGAGAACAAAATTTTAAGACGCATCTTTGGGCCCATTAGGGATACACAAAGTGGAGAGTGGAAAAGAAGAAGTAACAAAGACATTTATGATCTGTTTAAGTCCCCGCTAATCACTGGTATCATGAAGGCTAATAGGCTGGGGCATGTAGAAAGAATGGAAGATAATAGGGAAACAAAACTCGCTTACACTCAGGAAATAAAGACCAGTAGACCCCGAGGTAGACCAAGAAGGCGGTGGAGAGATAATACATATACAGACCTACAAGCACTTGGAATCAAGGACTGGCAAGAGAAGGTCCACCAGAGAGATGAATGGAGACGGATTGTATCTGCAGCAAAGAACCTCAATGGCTCGGAACGCTGAAGAAGAAGAATATGTCATTTGAGTTTTCATTAAATTTTACTTATCAGCAGGTCGTTTACATCTGCTCCTCTAAAAACGTTTACATCATGTAGAGATGATTTAAATGTCTTATTAATAAATTTTTGTTTCCCGTTTTGAAGTTGGGTGATGCCTATGTGGCTTTATAGATTCTTTTGTGTGGAGAAACACTCCTGCCTATGATGATATATTGATTCAGTGTGCAAAAATTTATGAATATTTCTCCATTTTCATTCTTTACCCCTAGTCCATGTTTCCTCATGACCTGTTTGTAACCAGTGTTATCCAATCCCATTTTGGCATGTAGGTCACCCATGAAAATGTTTATATTGCCATTTCTTATCCTTCTTAACTGATTCCTCATTATCATTTGTTGATGCATAATACTGGATCACATTCATATTTATTTTCTCTTTGATAGTTCTAAATGTTTCTGTTATTATTCTAGAGCTCACTGCTTTTCACTCTAATAATGCTTCCTCTGCCTCTTTGGATAACATTAGGGCCACTGCTTCACTGGTGAGGGGGTCCTGTATGGCCTGAGTACAGCACTATTTTATCCATGTCTAGATACTGTTCACCTGTTCCAATCCACCTTTTTTCACAGTCACAAGATGCTAATGTTATAATATTTCATTTCTTCTATCACCTGTGCTGTCTTATCTAATTCATCCATAGTTTTAATGTTCCAGGTGCCAATCCTGGAAATTTTCCTAGGTGAAAGAAATGTAATCAGTACCACGGACTGCTTGCAGCTTTCTCTGAAGTGCGTCATATATCTTCATTAAGAACCTCCTTTTTCTCCTGGTTGGCTGAATAATTCGTTTTGTTTTTTACTTGTTCGTGGTTGGCTGGATTTTGTGGCTGCATTTTTCTACATGATGGTTAGCCTGTCCTAAGCACAACCCATTCTTAGCCACCTCTTATGACATGCCTGATAGGGTGTTACTAATCTTTGTTTCCCTTTCGGGTCCAGGTAACACACCAGGAATTGAGGAGGTTGCAGACATATTGTTTTGTTATTTTCAAGTTATTTTGTGGTATGTAGTCCTTGAAAGTTATGAAAAGAATTCTTGCATGTTACATAAAACCAATTTTAACATACAGCATCAAATCCAGGACAATTAGTGAACAGGAGAAAAAAGTTTGTAGAAGCCTTGGTTTTTTAGTTCATCCATCCATCCATCATGTGCCATGCCGATTTTGATATTATTTCTTAGATTACCTTTAGTGCTTTGAAGTTTCATGCAAAATTCCAGCTGAACTGCTTCATCCTTGCCATTTGTTTGTGCATGACACAGGATCTCATTCACTTTTACTTTCCTTTTTATGGCTCCAAATGTTGCTATTATTGTTCTAGAACTCACTGTTTCATATTGTATTTGTACTTTCTCTACCTCTTTAGATAGCTTTAGACCACACCTTGCTGTGAGGGAAATTTTTCTCTGTATGGTCTGAGAACAGCACTGTTTCACCCTTGTTAGAAACCTTTTGCCTTCTCCACTTTACCTTGTTGCACATAGTTTCAAAGTGTCTAATCACATAATATTTCATTTTTGCTACATATTTGCTGTCTTTCCCAATTCATGCATGGTTCTAACATTCTAGATGCCAATTCAGGAGATTTTCCTAGATGAAGTCGGTAAGTCGGCAAGCAAGACTTTGTATGCCAATCTCTGCATTGCTTCATACATCCCCTTGGTTGGCTGAGTTGTTCATATTTCTGGGTCTGTACACATGTTCATGGCTGGTTGGATTCAGCAGCTGCCTTGGTCTACAGGATGCGGTAGCCAGCCCCAAGCAGAACCCCAAGTCATCTCTCAAGACAGTCATGATAGGTGTTTTTCCCCCGCATATCCTTTTACAGGACATTGCAGTCAACACCAGCATTATTATATTATCTTGGCAAGATTACATTCAATAGTTTGCCATTGCTTTCTGAGCGACCGGCTCACATACCCCCACAAGTAACCAACGCAACATGATCCGCTACAGAATCTTGTGCAGCTGCGTTACCCACGTGAATATACGGGATTACAAAGAATGTTGTTAACTCCTTGGCCAAGGAGACTGGCCATGATAGGTTACAGTGTTACAATGTTCTGCTGATCCAGTGGGCCCCATCAATCCTGGGAAGTATAGGTGGTCAACAAGGCAATCACCACACTGGGTGCCAACAGGTCTATACGAATGTGGGTCTGGCATCTTATACCAAATAAGCTTCAAGTCATGTAAAGGGCTTTATTTATCATGTGTGTGTGACACCTAATGGCTGATACCAAAGCCAATAACAAACTTGGATAATCATCATCATCATCATCTTCCACTTCTGCCGTCAAGCGTCGTGGGGAGGAATAATTTGCGTTCCAGCGACCGGTGGGCGGACACTGGATAGTGGCACTTGGATAATGCTGCCACCAAATCGCATCCTTAGAAACTACCATTTTCAGCTTGTGTGTGAGTTTACTTTTCCTCATATAATATATATTTTCTGTTCATTTTAGACTAGTGAAGCCACCCCTAACTCTACTGGCTGGTTTGAAGTGTCAGTCAATGGAAAGCTAATCCATTCTAAGAAGGTAACCATCTATTTGTGAAATCTAGTGCATTGTTTCTAACTATTGAGTCCATCCTTCTTCTACAATTATTCATACATGTGTGTAAATGTTGTGTCCACTCTGCAATATTTGCATCTTTTAGCCAACATCCAACTGAAGCACTGCATATTTTACAACTGATTTTGCCTTGCCTCTTTTTTTAATTTATGAAATGTTACCAGGGCAGTGACTATTCCGGAAAACTTACAGCTGCTGGGAGAATTTTGCTGCATGTATGGGTCCACTTGATCCTTGCCCTTATGTGGGAATGCTAGGCACTCCATCAACTAGCCAGAGATCTGAGAGAGTTTGACATCGTTAAGCTCTGGTAAAGATGTAACTTCTGCTGGACTGAAACTGGGCACTGTTTAAGTTGGAGATGGTTGCCATATTTTAGTCACTCGGACCCCAGCTACCCCATTTTATGAAAATAGTATTTCCCAATTTGTCAAGCTGACAGGTTTGGCAAGAACATTCCAAGATATTGCATGATGATTTCAGTGGGCATATTGTCAGAATGAAACTCTCTAGTAGCCAACACTTAAATTGCCACTGAAATTACTACAACAGTTGCACTAAGTTGATATCATTTCCTCAGCAGTGCCAGTGTCATTTCAATCTCTTTGGTCATTTCAACTTCTTGTCTTGTTTGGACTCATCAGTTTGTATGTGCATTATGTTCAACTTCTTGTCTTGTTTGGACTCATCAGTTTGTATGTGCATTATGTTCAACTTCTTGTCTTGTTTGGACTCATCAGTTTGTATATGCATTATGGGCACTATTAACGTTGAAGGCTAATATTGTCCCATCCCCTTGTTTTCAGAATGGAGATGGCTTTGTTGACAAAAAAGACAAATTTGAAAAGATAGTGAAAGCCATTAAGGCTGCTATGTAAACATCAGCTTTGTCTTTGATGTGCTTGACAGTGCAGCATCTCAGGTATGATTGTTGTCTCTTTCATTGTTGGTGTCAATGTGTATATTTGGTAGACCACATTGTTTATTCAGACATCATTATGGTGTCATTAACACTGCCTTGTTACATAGTTATTCAGAAGCATTAAATACGCTCACAGATTCTGCAAAAAATAAGTAAGAAGTTTGTGCAAGAAGGAGAGAGGAGCGATTAAGATAGTTAATAATAAACTAAGCATCATGGGAAGAAGCATAAGTATAATAATTCATAATGTACATGTCAGATGAGTGACATCCCTTGGTTACCTTAAAATAGTATTCAAAGTTATTGTCATGGAATTTCTCAAATTGGTCAGGCCACTCTCAAATCATGGGTCGGTGATGAAAGGCCAGTCATACTGAATGACCAGTTGATTTGAATGCCCTGTGAGGGTTCTGGATGAATCATATGGGGAGAATATGGAAGCAGTTGTAGAAGGTGGCAACATGTAGGAAGGCTTGGGGTGAGTTGTTTTCAGGGTCTGTGCTCTATAGGGATTACAAGGCAGAAGAAGTATATGGTGTATAAATATAACAGCAAATTGTATTCTTCATAATACACTTGTACGAGGGTGAATCAGTATATCACAAAATGAAGCAGGACAGTTTAGATATTGTTGCTACTGGTTTTAACAGGTGTCATTATGTAGGATGTCCATCTAGCTTTATTTTTATTTATGGCAGACGGCAATTGCTGTATGCATGTATGCACATGCAAATACAAAGATTCACAAGCATGTTGTGTTGAAAATGTTGGCCATACATGAAGATTGCACCACTGAAGCATGCTGTTGTAAAGTGGGTTTTTACTTTGGCCAGATGACTTCTACCAAGGATATTCATAAAGAAATACCTGTCTGTGGTGCAAATTGTTGTAAAAAGTAGGACTTAGATGACCTCCCCCAGAGCTGTGGCAGATAGTGCCTTTTGTGTTTGAAGTGATCAGACTTTGCATATATTGGTAGCATTTCAAAATGGTGGATACATTTGGTGGGCAACCATTCTTTCATACATCTTTTGTAAGAAGCTGCTAATTTTCAAGAGAATTTACCCCACACAAAGTTGGTAAATGTTTCTTACAATGCAATAAGTATGAAAGAGGTTGTAGGAAACGGAAACTTCCAATATTTTCTTCACCAAGTCTACAGCCTAGGTCTTCTTTCTGCATATCTCTCTCTTTTGAAGTCCCTAAAGACTGTACTTTATGAGCAAACGTATGGCAGCAGTGATATTTGCCTAAGAAGCGAACTTAGGCAGTAAATATAACAAGCAAGTGTTTTATGGAAAAATTTTGCAGTACCTTTGAATCTTGCCAGTACAATGATTTGTGTGTATAGCAGAGGTCTTATAGAAAAAGACAGAGCCATGAGAAAGTGCATGTTTATCCCATGGGAAGTGAGAAATTGAAGAAGCTGTTAAACAGTCCTTACAGCAGTGGTTCTCAACCTTTTTTGGCCCATGCCCCCCTTTACCATATGTTCAGAACATCAATCCCCCATTTCGAATTTCCTCCGTATAAATCCCCCCCCCCCCCTCCCTCCACCCCCACCCTTACACAGTATACATAAAAATGGAAGCTAAATTTAATAACACATACTAGAACAAGTCTATACATCTACATAAAACGTGATTTGCGGGTCTACTTAATTATAAAACAAATTTCATTAGGGCGAGAGGTGCAGAACTGTAAAATTTAGAGGGAAAAACAATATCAAGTAACTGGTTCTTGTATTAATGCGATCTTGAAATAATCTTAATTCTCCCCACCAGTTGAGAACCACTGCCTTACAGCATTCTCTTTCCATAGTCGATGAGATGACACTTAAAGTAATCATGTTGATGAAAAGGCAGCAGTTCTGTAGTATAACATGTAACAGGTTTACTCTAAGATATTTGTGGCAACAATAATAACTTATGACCACTTTCTATTTTCAGTTTGAATCACTTGAACATAATCATAGAATGACATCCGCACATGACTGGTCCTGATTAAAGGCATGCTAATGCACACGTCAGGATCACGATAGATTGAGAGGGTCATCTCTGATCTGTTTTGACTGGTTTAGATCTGATTGATGTGCACTGTTTTCTTTTCTATTTGTTTATAATGTTTAGTTTTCATATAATTTGTATTACCACTGTAATCATTAGTTTTTACACTGCAGTGATATGATCATTGTTGGTAGTCTCATAAATTTAGTGTAGATTTTGGGTGAATAAGTACACTCTGTTATCCAACATTATACTTAAGCTTTTTAGGGAGCACAGTGCCATAATAGCAGTTGGTCCTCTTACGAGAAGCCAATGCCCAAGGATTTCATATGCTTTTGCAATGATTGTTCCTATAATATTTTGTTTCCTGGGCATCATTTTCAACTGTATGGTAGGGTCACTTCAGGTTATTTAGTCCAGTGACCAATATGATGTTCATGAACATGTCACTCTTCCAGTCCAGATTTGTGATCTGCTCATAAGTTATTCTTGGGAAGATAATGTGATGGTGTTCCCTTGACTTCCACATTACTTATCAGGCTACATAATTATCAGAAGCCCATTTGATTAAATTCCTAAATTTGTCTGCAGTTTATTTTACTGAAGGTATGTGTTTTTGGTTTAGGGGTGTGTGTGGACATGTATATCTTTTATACCATCTATTTATAAGTTTGTAATTGAGACAAGAGCCCTCGTATTTTGCCCTCATAGATAACACATGACATTTAAGCATAACCACAACACCAGTTGACCTCGTTTTGATATTTACATATGTTTACCATGCATGATTGCTGAAGAATATTCTCAGACACATGACACTGCCCAAGCTGGCTTCAATGCCCCTGGTGTCTATACTTACAAGATCCCTTTGTTCCACCGACTGGTTGTTTCCACCAGATATTGGACAAACAGCATTTCTTGATCAAGCTTGAACTGACAATTATTTGTTCCCCTCCAATGTTAGAGGAATGCTTTAATTACCAGCTTTAATTTTGTTGATAAATAAGTTGGGTTGACTTCTTTTTTTTTATTTGTTGCATGCAACAAATTTCCACAGAGTACTGTAGATAGATATAAATTAGGGACCATCCTTAAAGACTATGATATAGAAGGACAATTACTAGAAAACATAGACATGTATTATTTCAAGTCATAGTGCAGTAAGAACACAATAAGGTACAATAAATATGTTTGCAGTCAATACAGGAGTGAGACAGGGATGTGAGCTCTTAGTCCTACTATTTCATATCTACATAGACAGAATATCCAAAGAAACAAGCCATGACAGAACTGATTTAGACAGTTTCCAACTTTTTACTTTAGATAAAGCAAAAACAAATAATAATGGAAAGACCATAGAACAGTTTTTTGAATAATAGCAGGCCTCATTTCGTTATGAATGGAGGAAGGATTTCATAAAATACTTAATTTATTAGATACGGACTAGAGGTAACTATTCTTGTTATCTTTGTTGATACATTGACATACTCAGGTTTTCTTTTTCTCATAGTATCATTTGTTGCTGAGATGTGTTTGTATGCCAGTTCTAGTTCTTGTAGGATGTTGTTTTGCTGGAGTTCACTTGTGTGTGTTAAATAAAATCTTTGCAACAAAATATCTTTATTTTGTCAAGTTCATTATTCTGCCAGACAACTGAAGATTCTTGATCAGTTTATTTTAATGATGGGATCTTAAGATTGATCACCACTGATAGACAAGGAAACTGAATGTTTGCAGCAAGGAGTCTTACAGGCTTGGGAGATTGATTAGAATGGAGAACAAGAAAAACTGTATGCTTGTAAGAGGGAAAAATTTCCGTCACCTCACATGTTAATAATGTGTGTTCTGTGGATAGCATATAGTTTTAATGAGTTTTTGTTCTTGTATTTGGATATTTTACTTATACTGATTAGGAACTGTGATAGTTCACACACTCACCTACCAACATAATTGTCTTGGGTTCGATCCTTGATATCTTCTTTTCTTCTGCCCTTTATCCACCATTGGAGCATAGGTCCTTAACCAACTCACGCCAAACTGTCCCATCTTTTGTTTTCTCTTTCAGCTCACTCCATGTCCTCAGCCAACTCACACCAAGCTGCCCCATCTATTGTTTTCTCTTGCAGCTCACTCCATGTTCTCAACCAACTCACACCAAGCTGTCCTATCTTTTGTTTTCTCTTGCAGCTCACTCCATGTTCTCAGCCAACTCACACCAAGCTGTCCTATCTTTTGTTTTCTCTTGCAGCTCACTCCATGTTCTCAGCCAACTCACACCAAGCTGTCCTATCTTTTGTTTTCTCTTGCAGCTCACTCCATGTTCTCAGCCAACTCACACCAAGCTGTCCTATCTTTTGTTTTCTCTTGCAGCTCACTCCATGTTCTCAACCAACTCACACCAAGCTGTCCTATCTTTTGTTTTCTCTTGCAGCTCACTCCATGTTCTCAGCCAACTCACACCAAGCTGTCCCATCTTTTGTTTTCTCCTGCAGTTCCCTCAACCAACTCACACCAAGCTGTCCCATCTTTTGTTTTCTCCTACTGTTCCCTCAACCAACTCACACCAAGCTGTCCCATCTTTTGTTTTCTCCTACTGTTCCCTCAGCCAACTCACACCAAGCTGTCCTATCTTTTGTTTTCTCCTACTGTTCCCTCAGCCAACTCACACCAAGCTGTCCTATCTTTTGTTTTCTCCTACTGTTCCCTCAGCCAACTCACACCAAGCTGTCCTATCTTTTGTTTTCTCTTGCAGCTCACTCCATGTTCTCAGCCAACTCACACCAAGCTGTCCTATCTTTTGTTTTCTCTTGCAGCTCACTCCATGTTCTCAGCCAACTCACACCAAGCTGTCCTATCTTTTGTTTTCTCTTGCAGCTCACTCCATGTCCTCAACCAACTCACACCAAGCTGTCCCATCTTTTGTTTTCTCTTGCAGCTCACTCCATGTCCTCAACCAACTCACACCAAGCTGTCCTATCTTTTGTTTTCTCTTGCAGCTCACTCCATGTTCTCAGCCAACTCACACCAAGCTGTCCTATCTTTTGTTTTCTCCTGTTTTCTCCTGCAGCTTACTCCATATCTCTCTCTCCTCACCCCCCAGAGTGTTCATCTTGTCTCTTATTCTCTTCTCCTGGTGTTTTTAGGTCTTCCTCTTATTTTCAGTTACCCTGTGGGTTGCAGAGAAAGGACTTTCTAGTTTTAGTTCTGTTCTGCACAGACATCCATTAATAAGTGTTGATAGTTTTCGTTCTGTTCTGCACAGACACCAGTTAACAAATGTTGATAGTTTATTGGTAATTGCTTTAGTTATCTATTTTTCAATCCATACTGCACTAGAGATTTTATATTAGAGTTAAATATTCTAAGGTTTTAATTTTGTTAAACTTCTTCAAATTTCCTCATTCTACTGCCTTTTGTATTCTTATTTTAATATCTGTATGTGTTCCATGTCTTTTTCTGTATTCTTTCTTTTTTTTTTTTTTGTTGTTTTGCATTTAATCCCCTAATGGAACATAAGCCCATAACCAGCTTGTGCCAAACCATGCTATTTTTGGCAGCTCAGTCCATGTTCCCCCCATATTATTCATGTCTGTAATTGACTTCTCTGTGTGTTCGAGGTCTCCCACTATTTTGTCCACCTTGTGGGTTTCAGACAATAGAATGTTTTATTATACTATCCCCAGATATTCTCAGTGTCTGTCCTATCAAATCAAATGCCAGCATCTTTTCTTCACCTCTTGATTCACCAGAGTTTGTTTAGTTCACGCCATGAGCTCCACATTGATGATTTTGTCATACCATTAAGTACCACAATTCTGCACAGGCACTAATTATTAACAAATGTTTGCAGTGCATTAGTAATTCTCTTAGCCATTCTCCGTGTTTGTAATCCATGTAGCAGTACTGATTTAAAACTGGAATTAAATAAGAGTAAGTTTAGTGCTAATTATAGTTTCATTTGACTTCCACAAATTGTCTAGTGCTATAAATGTTCCTTTTGCCATTTGCATTCTTAATTTAATATCTGTATCCATTCCCCAATCTGTGATTACATTGTTACCTAAATAGCTGTATGATTCTGGCCCTTGAAGTGAGGTTTCACCAAGGGAGATTAGTTATTTGTTTGGTTTAATCTCGTTATCTTTCTTTTCTCTGTCAATTTGTAGACCTAATTGTTGAAATACTCCCATTGAGTGTGTTTAATTTATCTTGCATCTGATTTCGTGTTTGGGATAATGTCATCAGCAATGTCCAAATTATAAAGCTTCTGTCAGAGTCCTTTGAATTCCATTTCTGGTATGACAGAATCACAAATGTGGAGATCAAGGAAAGAATGAAACACCAGTGAATCAAGAGATGAAAACACACTGGATAGGGCACTCGTTAAGAGAATATAAGAACAGTGTAACTAGGAGGTCCATCACCTGGAACCCACAAGGCAAATGAAATAGACGGAGACCTAAACACACAAGGAGAAGAGAATGAGTGGTGAATAATATGGGGAGGATATAGATGAAGCTGCAGAAGAGAGGAGGGCTTGGGGTGAATTGGTTAAGGGTTTGTGCTTCAAAATGGGATAAAGGGCAACAACCACAAAAACACACTGCCTGTATCAGCAAGCATACTAACCTCTATGCCAGTAGTTCCCAAGCTTTTCAAGCAGAGGGTCATATCTACTGTTTTCGTTAGTTAAGCGGGCCACGACGTTATAAAATTTTAAAAGTCGTGCAATATAATTCTTACCTTTCTTAAGTTAAATTTTAAATCAGTTTCGAACATCGCTATTAATGTAATTTATTTACAGTAACTGTTCTTCATAAGCAGTTACTTAAGTTCAGATGCCAGTTTATCAATGTCTGGTCACAAATCTGTCGTGCCCAAAGTCATAAGCGCAGCTAGGTTAGTGTCGGTGAGTCTGGAACATTGCTTTTTTTTTTTTTAAATAACGGTCATTGCGAAAAATGACTGCTCGCGGCCTAGCATGCCACGTTCTGACAACTGGCGGGTCATAAGTGGCCCGCGGGTCGTGGTTTGGAAACCTCTGCTCTATGCCATTAAAATTAGAGACATTTGTAGAAGTGTGTCATTTAAACACACAAGCCTTTACAATAGACCATTGACCACGAACATAATAGCACCTTATCGTTATTAGACATCCTAATCCACGTCAAGAGGATGACACCATTCAAAGAGCAGTATTTCACAAAGAAACAAGGACGGGGCATCCATAAAACCGTTACTGCCGATATAGTACATTGCGATGTGTGTGTGGGGGGGGGGGGGGGGGTCTTTGCACCCGAGGAATTAAGGCCCACCTGGCTAGTGCAGTCGCCGCGAACTGTGCAGGTTAGGATTGTCGTTTTGCTCCTGACAGAAAAAATGCCCACACCTTACCGAGGATTCGAACCCGGGTCTCGCACAAGGACGGACCAATAACTGAATTTCAATACCTTTGCACACATCCAATAATAAATAGCCTGGTAAGGACCCTTCTTAATCGAACCAGAAAGATTTGCTCAGATGACACACTAAAAGAAGAACCTGTCACCTTTAACCAGACTACAATCTAATATCTAGCTGACTCAAGCGTCGTTGCCAGAAACCCAAACCTACCCTACCGAACCACCGGTTCCCAAAATTCAAGTGTTTCTCCAGTTAACTTTTCAAGGGGTTGACGTCATTGAATACACGGTCGACAGCAGTAAGCCAAACATTCTTTGCTGCTGAACCAATGATAAGATATAAACCCACGACGATACCTGCTATATCTATAAAAGAACCAGCCTCCATACTCCAAATCAAATTCCATTTATCAATTCCAGTGTGAGTATCAAGTTCCGTCAAGACTTCTGCCATATGTCCTCGTCATACCCAACCGCACAGAGATGATGTGAAAAGAAACCACTTGTTGAATCACGAATTAGTTTAGATGTCTGTCGAGCTTGTGTAAATATTATCCAAAAGACACCTGAGCGGTTTGATGGCTTACCATACCAAGAGTACCGTTCTTAATAGGAAAGTTAGCAAAGCCTCGAACCAACAAACTACATCCTACTGGTCTCCGTTGGCGTGGTTCATGGTGGGGGAGAGATTTGTATATAACCAACGCACAAACTGAGCACGTAAGTGCGCTCAAAAGAGGACATTGGTGAGATTACAGCGCATTTTAAGATATATATATATATATATATATATATATATATATATATATATATATATATATATATATATATATATATATATATATATATTTGATTGTTTCGGGATTAGAGGTTTAAAATTATATTTAATGTCGGTTCCTCAATCAATCAATTATATTTATTCACATCCTGCTAAGCCTCCATTCGTATATCCACACCCCCTATTTTGTTTCTATTTCATTATGAACCAGGTTTCATGTCTTGGTCAGATGTGACTGAGATACCGTATGACAGTAGACGTTACTGCCTGTTTTTTGTTAGCGCTGAATGTTGGGCGGTGCTCACCACCCCACATTGTGCCAACATCATCGGGCGGAGGAGCACATTTTGGGAGAGAACAAGCCTTATCCTAGTGCGAGGAAATTGAACCTAAAGACTAAATGTCATGGCAGACCAGACCTATCTTTTGTTTTCTCTTGCAGCTCACTCCATGTTCTCAGCCAACTCACACCAAGCTGTCCCATCTTTTGTTTTCTCTTGCAGCTCACTCCATGTCCTCAACCAACTCACACCAAGCTGTCCCATCTTTTGTTTTCTCTTGCAGCTCACTCCATGTTCTCAGCCAACTCACACCAAGCTGTCCTATCTTTTGTTTTCTCTTGCAGCTCACTCCATGTCCTCAACCAACTCACACCAAGCTGTCCTATCTTTTGTTTTCTCTTGCAGCTCACTCCATGTCCTCAACCAACTTACACCAAGCTGTCCTATCTTTTGTTTTCTCCTGCAGCTTACTCCATGTCTCTCTCTCCTCACCCCCCAGAGTGTTCATCTTGTCTCTTATTCTCTTCTCCTGGTGTTTTTAGGTCTTCCTCTTATTTCAGTTACCCTGTGGGTTGCAGAGAAAGGACTTTCTAGTTTTAGTTCTGTTCTGCACAGACATCCATTAATAAGTGTTGACAGTTTTCGTTCTGTTCTGCACAGACACCAGTTAATAAATGTTGATAGTTTATTGGTAATTGCTTTAGTTATCTATTTTTCAATCCATACTGCACTAGAGATTTTATATTAGAGTTAAATATTCTAAATTTTAATTTTGTTAGACTTCTTCAAATTTCCTCATTCTACTGCCTTTTGTATTCTTATTTTAATATCTGTATGTGTTCCATGTCTTTTTCTGTATTCTTTCTTTTTTTTTGGTTTTTTTGTTTGTTTTGCATTTAATCCCCTAATGGAACATAAGCCCATAACCAGCTTGTGCCAAACCGTCTATTTTTGGCAGCTCAGTCCATGTTCCCCCCCATATTATTCATGACTGTAATTGACTTCTCTGTGTGTTCAAGGTCTCCCACTATTTTGTCCACCTTGTGGGTTTCAGACAATAGAATGTTTTGTTATACTATCCCCAGGTATTCTCAGTGTCTGTCCTATCAAATCCAATGCCAGCATCTTTTCTTCACCTCTTGATTCATCAGAGTTTGTTTAGTTCACGCCATGAGCTCCATATTGATGATTTTGTCATACCATTAAGTACCACAATTCTGCGCAGGCACTAATTATTAACAAATGTTTGCAGTGCATTAGTAATTCTCTTAGCCATTCTCCGTGTTTGTAATCCATGTAGCAGTACTGATTTAAAACTGGAATTAAATAGAGTAAGTTTAGTGCTAATTATAGTTTCATTTGACTTCCACAAATTGTCTAGTGCTATAAATGTTCCTGTTGCCATTTGTGTTCTTAATTTAATATCTGTATCCATTCCCCCATCTGTGATTACATTGTTACCTAAATAGCTGTATGATTCTGGCCCTTGAAGTGAGGTTTCACCAAGGGAGATTAGTTATTTGTTTGGTTTAATCTCGTTATCTTTCTTTTCTCTGTCAATTTGTAGATCTAATTGTTGAAATACTCCCATTGAGTGTGTTTAATTTATCTTGCATCTGATTTCGTGTTTGGGATAATGTCATCAGCAATGTCCAAATTATAAAGCTGCTGTCAGAGTCCTTTGAATTCCATTTCTGGTATGACAGAATCACAAATGTGGAGATCAAGGAAAGAATAAAACACCAGTGAATCAAGAGATGAAAACACACTGGATAGGGCACTCGTTAAGAGAATATAAGAACAGTTTAACTAGGAGGTCCATCACCTGGAACCCACAAGGCAAATGAAATAGACGGAGACCTAAACACACAAGGAGAAGAGAATGAGTGATGAATAATATGGGGAGGATATAGATGAAGCTGCAGAAGAGAGGAGGGCTTGGGGTGAATTGGTTGAGGGTTTGTGCTTCAAAATGGGATAAAGGGCAACAACCACAAAAACACTGCCTGTATCAGCAAGCAAACTAACCTCTATGCCAGTAGTTCCCAAGCTATTCAAGCAGAGGGTCATATCTACTGTTTTCGTTAGTTAAGTGGGCCACGACGTTATAAAATTTTAAAAGTCGTGCAATATAATTCTTACCTTTCTTAAATTAAATTTTAAATCAGTTTCGAACATCGCTATTAATGTAATTTATTTACAGTAACTGTTCTTCATAAGCAGTTACTTAAGTTCAGATGCCAGTTTATCAATGTCTGGTCACAAATCTGTCGTGCCCAAAGTCATAAGCGCAGCTAGGTTAGTGTCGGTGAGTCTGGAACATTGCTTTTCTTTTTTTTAAATAACGGTCATTGCGAAAAATGACTGCTCGCGGCCTAGCATGCCACGTTCTGACAGCTGGCGGGTCATAAGTGGCCCGCGGGTCGTGGTTTGGAAACCTCTGCTCTATGCCATTAAAATTAGAGATATTTGTAGAAGTGTGTCATTTAAACACACAAGCCTTTACAATAGACCATTGACCACGAACATAATAGCACCTTATCGTTCTTAGACATCCTAATCCACGTCAAGAGGATGACTCCATTCAAAGAGCAGTATTTCACAAAGAAACCAGGACGGGGCATCCATAAAACCGTCACTGCCATTTACTGCCGATATAGTACATTGCGATGTGTGTGTGGGGGGGGGGGGGGGGGTCTTTGCACCTGAGGAATTAAGGCCCACCTGGCTAGTGCAGTCGCCGCGAACTGTGCAGGTTAGGATTGTCGTTTTGCTCCTGACAGAAAAATGCCCACACCTTACCGAGGATTCGACCCCGGGTCTCGCACAAGGACGTGCCAATAACTGAATTTCAATACCTTTGCACACATCCAATAATAAATAGCCTGGTAAGGACCCTTCTTAATCGAGCCAGAAAGATTTGCTCAGATGACACACTAAAAGAAGAACCTGTCACCCTTAACCAGACTACAATCTAATATCTAGCTGACTCAAGCGTCGCTGCCAGAAACCCAAACCTACCCCCACCGAACCACCGGTTCCCAAAATTCAAGTGTTTCTCCAGTTAACTTTTCAAGGGGTTGACGTAATTGAATACACGGTCGACAGCAGTAAGCCAAACATTCTTGGCTGCTGAACCAATGATAGATATAAACCCACGACGATACCTGCTATATCTATAAAAGAACCAGCCTCCATACTCCAAATCAAATTCCATTTATCAATTCCAGTGTGAGTATCAAGTTCCAGTCAAGACTTCTGCCATATGTCCTCGTCATACCCAACCGCACAGAGATGATGTGAAAAGAAACCACTTGTTGAATCACGAATTAGTTTAGATGTCTGTCGAGCTTGTGGTAAATATTATCCAAAAGACACCTGAGCGGTTTGATGGCTTACCATACCAAGAGTACCGTTCTTAATAGGAAAGTTAGCAAAGCCTCGAACCAACAAACTGCATCCTACTGGTCTCCATGGGCGTGGTTCATGGTGGGGGAGAGATTTGTATATAACCAACGCACAAACTGAGCACGTAAATGCGCTCAAAAGAGGACATTGGTGAGATTACAGCGCATTTAAGATATATATATATATATATATATATATATATATATATATATATATATATATATATATATATATATATATATATTTGATTGTTTCGGGATTAGAGGTTTAAAATTATATTTAATGTCGGTTCCTCAATCAATCAATTATATTTATTCACATCCTGCTAAGCCTCCATTCGTATATCCACACCCCCCTATTTTGTTTCTATTTCATTATGAACCAGGTTTCATGTCTTGGTCAGATGTGACTGAGATACCGTATGACAGTAAACGAACGTTACTGCCTGTTTTTTGTTAGCGCTGAATGTTGGGCGGCGCTCACCACCCCACATTGTGCCAACATCATCGGACGGAGGAGCACATTTTGGGAGAGAACAAGCCTTATCCTAGTGCGAGGAAATTGAACCTAAAGACTAAATGTCATGGCAGACCAGACCCTAAGCATTGGTTGGCAACGGGTCTAGGATCGAACTTCCGACAGGCGGACAGTTGAACATTTCTTTGCTGATCTATATAAATATATCATCATCATACAGAGCCCAATTGGCGTAGGCACTCGTGGCTCTCCACAGATCTCGGTCTTTGGTTTTCTGGATCAACTCTGCTGTTTTTTTTTTTCTTTTTTCTCGCTAGTAGTGATGGGCTGAGTGGGTGTGTGGGTTGGCTTTTCCCTTTAAACAGTGTCCCTCACCATCAGGCGGACCCACTCCGACTTCAATGGTACTTGTAATTAACGTCCCCCAGTCAAGGACGACAGGTCAACATTTTAGTCCATCTGTCCGGTGTAGGGGTTGAATCGCTTACCTCGGCATCAGCACATCGGATGTTTAATAAGACGCGTTCCTATCCATGAGTACCTGCAACTCTGCTGATCATATTCATCCATGCCACCGTCTCAATCAAACCAGCATCATTTCTCTTGATCTGCCTCTGCCTCTGCCTCTCTTCCCCTTGATCTTTCCAGTTGTCACAATGTTCTCCAATGCCTCTCTTCTCATCACATGACGAAAGAAAGCTGTTTGTCTCTTTCTTATTGGTGTATATAATGTTCTAGTTTCATTAGCCTTTTTCAGGCAACCGTTGTTAATTACTTTGTCAGTCCAAGGAATTCGCAACATTCGTCTCAGGAACCATATCTCTGTTGCTTCCAAGTTCTTCCTAATTTATTCATTTACATTCTAAGATTCACTGTCATACAGCAAAACTTTATCAATCGTGGTATCCCAGAACATTCCAATGGCATAATAGTGGTATCGTGGACGACACCACGGATCTTGTGAAAACACCACCAGAATCACCAGGCCGCCCTGAGTAGTAGGGCTTGCACGTTTTGGAACGGATTTAGAGGAGCTTCCTCCGATTGACCTTGACCTCGGCTGATTGAGTTTACTCCTCCTCAGTCTTGTAGTTGGGTGGGTAAGGGGTGATAACTATGTCATATCAAAGGGAGATAATTCTAAGAATTATGTTTCTAAGGGCAGATAACTATTCAGTGGATGTATTATATTTTAATTAATAATTTAAAAAAAATATAAAAATAAAAATAACAAAAAATAAATATCGACCATGCGCGGGGTGAGAGCCCAGGGATGGGGAGGAGGTGCGTGGAGTGGGGCTAGACGGTTCGAATTTAAACACTATTATCATACGGGTTACAAATGAAAACCTTAAAAATGTAATGATGGCCGGTATTATTGATCGTAGTGAATATAGCTTAGTAAAAATCGTTGGTAAGGGGTGGGTAGCGGTTATAAGTGATCCATAGAGGGTCGAAGTGGTTTAAACATTATCATCATACTAGTTACAATCGAAAACCTTAAAAAGTAAAGATGGTCGGTATTATCGGTTGTAGTTGGTACGGCTTAGTGAAACTCGGTGTTAAGGGGTGGATACTGGTTATGAGTGATCTATAGAGGGATTTATTACCTATAAACTATCATCATACAGTTACAAATGAAAACCTTAAAATGTAATGATGGCCGGGATTATTGGTTGCTGTGGGTATGGCTTGGTGTCATTCGTTGATAAAGGGCGGTAGCGGTTATTAGTACTCTGTAGAGGGTCGTAGTGGTATATACACTATTATCATACGGGTTACAAATGAAAACCTTAAAAAGTAAAGATGGTCGGTATTATTGGTTATAGTGGGTACGGCATAGTGTTATTCGTTGTCAAGGGGTGGATAGTGGTTATTAGTGATATGTAGAGGGTCGTGGTGGTATATACACTATTAGCATACGGTAAAAATGAAAACCTTAAAAAAATAAAGATGACCTGTGTTATTGGTTGTAGTGGGTATGGCTTAGTAAAATTAGAAGTTAAGGGGTGGTTGAGTGGATGTGTAGCTAGATAAGTACTCGAACACTAACATCATACGATTTCAGATCGTTAAATGAAACCTCAAATCTCTCTCTCTCTCTCTCTCTCTCTCTCTCTCTCTCTCTCTCTCTCTCTCTCTCTCTCTCTCTCTCTCGCTCCTGTTATACCCTTCAGAGTGGTCTACCAAGTGTATTTACAATTTTATTATATCTCATTGTGTCTATACGGGTCTTTGCATCGTTCCCCAGAAAGCCATTTCCAATACCAATATATGTTCTCAGACTTGTCTGCTCAGTGCCACACTTCACAGCCAGACAAAACTACAGCTTCTATGTACCACTTCAACATTCAAATAAGAAAATATGTTAACCAAAATGGAAAAGATAACGGTCAAACTTATAAATATCTCAGGCACACTTATGAAAAGTAGGAAAACATTGTTAACCAAATGTGAAAAAATATCGTCCAAAGACAGAAATATTTCAACTAAACTTATAAATAGATCAGCCAAATTCATTAAAAGTAGGAAAATTATCAGCCAAACTGGAAAAATGATAGGCCAAATACAGAAATATCTCACCCAAACTTATGAAAAATAGGAATCTTTGTTTGCCAAAGGGGAAAAACCTGCGTCAATTAGGAATATTCTGTTAGCCAAATGTGAAAAATGTCGGTCAAGTTCAGAAATATCTCAACCAAACGTATAAAAAGTCGGAAAATTGTTAACCAAACGGGAAAGATATTGACCAATGTGTTAGGAAAATGTGTTAGTCAAAGAGGAAAACATATTGAACAAGTAACGAAACGTATGAAAAGTAGGAAACTTTGTTAACAAAATACCAAAAAAAAAATATCAACCATAGAGAGAAAAATATCGTCCAACTTATACAAAGTAGGAAAATTGTTGGCCAAATGGAAAAAAGTAAGGCCAAATACAGAAATATCTCACCCAAACTTATGAAAAGTAGGAAACTTTGTTATTGAAAGGGGAAAAACCTAGGTCAAGTAGGAAAATGTGTTAGTCAAATGTGAAATAAATAGGAGTGTCTAGTTGGCCGTGCGTCGAAGTACACTTGTTCCTGCAGTGAGACGCCCTCGTCATTTGGAGGCGACAGGTTCAATCCCGGTTGGCAACTATTATAGCTTTCAAATTTTATGTTTTCTAGTGCGTCTTCTAATCTCTATTTTCCTCCTCCCCCCCTCCTCCTCCTCCTCCTCCTCCTCCTCCTCCTCCTCCTCCTCCTCCTCCTCCTTCTTCTTCTTCTTCTTCTTCTTCTTCTTCTTCTTCTTCTTCTTCTTCTTCTTCTTCTTCTTCTTCTGTGGGCGCCAAAAAATATTATGTGTGTCTATTTATGTAATAGCCAAATGTGAAAAACGTCGGCCAAATTCAAAAATATCACGTCCACACTAATGAAAACTAGGAAAATTTGTTAGCCAAATAGGAAAAAATATTGGCCAAGTAGGAAAATTTGTTAGCTAAATGTGAACAATAGCAGCCAAAGAGAGAAATATCTCGTCCAGACTTATAAAAAGTAGGACAATTTGTCAATCAAAGGGTAAAATTATCAGCCAAAGAGAGAAATATCTCGTCCAAACTTATAAAAAATAGAAAAATTTGTCAACCAGATGGTAAAAAATGTTAATTGTGATCACCGATGCCAGTCGAGGAAGACGTATCTGTATGTAACAGCTATCGGGTAAAATACCTATACAGCGACTAGTGGCTAGCGCATGTTATCAGATGTATAATATTATACACGAACACAACAAACGGCCCCGACCCAATCTTAGGCATCCCTAATTCGATATCACTGAATTTTTTTGTGGTCTTTGTCAGGCTTCGGCAAGGGAATCAGATAGCTGTGTGTCAAAGATCTACACAGGGGCTTAGAGAGTTAAGACGGAGCTATACAGAGAATACTAGACAGGAGAGACACAGGCACTATGTTTAGCTTGACAACAGGACACAAGTGTGTCAACGACGAGAGCATTAAGTGCGTATGAGCGAGAGTATAGGAAACTCGCCTCTCGACGAGTAACTGGGGAATACCAGTTACATTAGTTAACTGACCAAGCGTGCTGGGACTCTACGCATGCAGAACTCGCCAGCGCATGCAGAACTGAATGTCCGAAGTTGAACGCGCAACTAGAAGCGTGCCTCAGACGGGGGACAAGGACTGAGAGAGAATAGACGTGTTCGCTAGGAACCATATGTAGTTTATAGACAATAGTGTTAGCTAGACCTTAGATTCCAATTAGTAAATAGTATCATTATTTCCACCTCTTCATTGCATCTGTGAAACATACCATGTTATTGATTATCAATGAAGTAATCCGCTCGCCGAGCTTGTGTGTCATAAGCTCTAAATAAAAATGTATCCTTTTGCAAACCACACGAGTTATTGATTCGTGTTGTGCAAAAGTAGGGAGTCCTGAATAACCTGTCGCAAGTAGGTTGTTGACACTGTGTAACCAATCCTCCTTAATGCTAGCACTCCCTATACTGTCGTTGTACATGTCTGCTAGTTTCTCTAGCTCATTGTTGGTACACCTATTGATGTCGTCGCATCTTATGCCATCAGGCCCTGGAGCGCTGTTGTTTGATCGTCAAAGTACAGCCTTGATTTCTTTCACTGTCACTGTGTCTTCATCCGAAGTGTTCTGGGCCTTGCACCTGTCTGAGGTGACCACCTTGGCCAGATTTCAGCCTCCCATGTCTGTCTGGTTGCTCTGCTCAAGGTAGCGTTCAAAGAGGGCTTTGCCCTTGTCCTCGTCAGTCCTCTGCCAGATGAGGTCAGCACCTTGGAAGTCAGAAATGCTCTTATTCTTGACTACACCACTCATGCTTTTATGTAGTCGCCAGAACAATTTCAGTGACTTGTCTGTTCTTACTCTTTGACACACCTCTGCGAGTTTCACTAAGCCAACCCCACTACAACTGATAATATCGACCATCTTTTACATTTAAGGCTTACATTTGTAACTCGTATGATGCTAGTGTTTAAACCACTACGACTCTCTACGGATCACTAATAACCGCTACCCACCCCTTACCAACGATTTTCAATCAGCCATATCCACTACGACCAATAATACCTGCCATCATTACATTGTTAAGGTTTTCATTATAATAGTGTTTAAACTCGAACCGTCTAGCCACACCCCACACACCAGCACCCCACCCTGAGCCCTCACCCTGCGCATGGTAGATATTTATTTTTTTTATTATTTATATATATTTTTTATTATTAATTAAAATATAATACACCAACTCAATAGTTATCTGCCCTTAGAAACATAATTCTTAGAATTATTTCCCTTAGATATGACCTAGTTATCACCCCTTACCCACCCAGCTACAAGACCGAGAAGGAGTGAACTCAATCAGCCGAGGTCAAGGTCAATCGGAGGAGGTTCATCCAAATCCGCTCCGAAACGTGCAAGCCCTTACTACTGCCCTGTCATCAATGATAATATAATTCTGTCACCAATACTTCTTCTAGCCCTTTTTTGTGTTGCCTTTCCCCAAACTCATCATCATCATGTGCCACGTCGGTAAACGTGCGCGGTCATTTTTTGCCATCTCACTCGATCACCAGAGTCGTGGATCAGCTCAGCGTTTTTGTCTCGACCATACAACGCGGCCAAGCCATCCAGGTGTGATATATTTTTGCAAGCCGACAACGTCGCTGAGAATATTCCCCGTAAAACAATTCAAGAGTGACACCGCAACAGGGCTGATGTGTTTCCCACTTCTAAAATCCTAAATTTACAACCACTTATTTTCGACGGGAGACAAAAACTTGAACGGGGGGAAGATAGGATAAAAACAAATGAAAATCGTACACTGATTAGAGAAATTAGACGTAGACAGTCACCATTTTTGGTCACGTTATGAGAAGAAATGAATGAGAGAACTTGGTGACAACTGGTAAGATCGAGAGGCGAGAGAACAAGGGGAAGACAAAGAAGTAAATACCTGGATGGCTTGGCCACGCTGTATGGTCGAGACAAGAACATTGAGCTGATCCCCGACTCTGGTGATCGAGTGAGATGGCGAATCATGACCGCCCACGCTTATTGGCATGGCACATGTTGAATGAATGAGGGCCTTCGGCTGTGTTCAACATAAGAAAGTGTGGACAACCATGAAAGCCGTGGGACTTCCAAAACATTTAATCAACTCTCTTGAAACATTGTATCTTGAACAACAAGTAGCTGTCAGAATAGCCGATGAGCATTATTCAAATCTGTTTGTATGTGCGGAGTGATTGGTCGGGGGCTGAGTTGTCTCGAGGTATGGTGTCCGCCTCGAGGGCTGATGGTCCCGGGTCCAAGCCCCGGTGAGGACCGGGATTTTTGTCACGTGGACCCGTCTCATCTCATCTCATCATGTTCCTCTTGTACCTTGCGGTGTCGAGGTGATGTATAAACAGCGGGAGAGTGCCCGCATTTGGGTTTCATGTATCGATAGTCCCATTGACTCTGTTATTCCCTGCGTCCATCGTTTACGTTGTCGGCCTCTTCTCTGCTTCCCTCTGGTCTGTACATCATCGCTTGTGGTATGCTGTTAGTTGGTAACCTACTTGCATGGCCAAACATCTGACTTGCTGGCTTCTAATAAAATCTAGTGCAGCTATAACCCCTACTTTAGTCCTGATTTCTTCATTTCTGATCTTATCTCTTCTTGATACATTGAGTATTCTTCTCAGGAATCTCATTTCTGTTGTTGTGATTTTTCTTTTCTCTTTTTCTGTCATTGTCCTAGGTTTGGCATTGGTAACATAGAGTTGGTAGGAAGATTGTGATTGTAAAGTGCTTTCTTAGTAGTTATTGATACATGTTTGTTCTTTAGTATTGGTGCCATTTGTCCAATAGTTGGTTTGTCTTATTGCATCTATTTTCGATCTCGTCTTCTGATTTGCCATTTGATGATATTATACTTCCTAGGTACTTGATACTCTTGACTTGTTTCAAGGGATGTTCGTTTAGGTGAATCGTTGTTGCTTTTTCTTCTTTAGTTATAGTCAATACCTCTGTTTTACTTGTGCTAATTTTCATGTTATGTTCCCTACACATTTCGTTTAGACTATTCATGTGGTCTTGTAATTCAGCTTCTGATTTTGCTATTAGTGCTTGGTCGTCCGCAAACAGGAGTTCTCTAATGGTTAGATTTGCAGATGGTTCTTCTTCTGTGTTCTCGTCATGCGGTGTTCTTGCGGTCTCTGTTTGGCTGGTTTCTTTACATATGTTGTCTATATATGTTATAAACAAGAGAGGGGACAGGACACAACCTTGTCGTACTCCGGATCTTATGGTGAAGGGTTCTGAGTGTCCTCCAGTTGCTCTCACTATGCATTCACTGTTGTTGTATAAGCTTCTACATAGGTTTGTTAGATGTGTACTCACTCCATATTGTTTAAGGATTTCCCACAGCTTGTTTCTATCTACTCTATCAAATGCCTTTTCTTGGTCGACAAAGGCTAAGTAGAGTGTTTCATTGAATTCGATTGATTTTTCTATAAGTTGTCTAAGAGCAAAAATGACATCTGTGCATCCTTTGTTTTTCCTAAATCCAAGTTGTTTTTCGCTTAGCTGGGGTTCTATAATAGTTCGTAGTTTTTTCTCAAGAATTTTGCAAAATATTTTCCCATTATGACTCAATAGTGAAATGCCTCTGTATTGTGTGCAGTCTCTTTTGCTGCCTGTGTTTTTCCAAATTGGGATAATTATGGCATTTTTTCAGTCTCGTGGTGTCTGTTGTTCTACCCAAATATGGTTGAATAATCTATGTAGCCATGCTGCTCCTACTTCTCTTGCTGCTTTAATTAGTCCATTTGGTATTTCATCTTGTCCTGGTGATTTGTTCAATGGGGCTAATCTGATGGCTTCTATAATTTCTTCTTTCAGTATGTCTGGTTCTAGTTCTTCAGTGGCATCTGTGTCGGTTTCTTAAATTCCTGTGACATCTGATGGGATGTTGAGAAGTTGTTCGAAGTACTGTTTCCATTTTATTAGAATTTGTTTTTGTTCACTTATTGGTTCTCCATTTTCGGTGTTAATTATTTCAGTTGGGTCAAAGGGTTCTCCTCTGGTTCTCATTGCACTTATCTTTTTGTAGAAGTTTCTAGTTGCCTCCTTGTAGTTTTTATTTAGGTTTCTCCCTACTCCTCCCAGTCTTTTTGTTTTTCCCTCTTTACTATTCTATTCACATGTCGTCTCGCTATTCTATATTCTGTGTAATCGCATTCCTGTTTGCTCTTTGACCACTTTTTATATTTTTTTTCCTTTTTGTCCATTACAGCTTTCTTTACTTCTGCGTTCCACTAACTTGTTATTTTTTTTTTCCATCCGTGTTTTGCGTTTTTTCGTGGTTCCACATGTTATCTTTGCAGTATTTGAAATGCTTGATTTTAACATCTCCCATTCTTCTTCCACTGTCTTTCTTTCTATAAGTAATTTTACAAAGATTTCAGTTAGCTCTTTTTCATAACTTTCCCTCATTGCCTCGTCTTTGAGATTTTTTAAAGTTTACTGATTCGCATGGCATGTATTTTCCTGGTCTTTGCTTCCTTCTGCTGATGGTTCTTATTGTTGCAACGACTGCTTTATGGTCTGTGTTTATACCTAAGTTGGGCACTGCCCTTGCATCTAATATATTTATATTTCTGTTATTTCTTGTTGATATAAAATCAAATTGGCTTTTAGTATCTAGATCGTTCCATTTATACCAGGTGTATATTTGTGAGTCTTTCTGTTTATAGAATGTATTTGTTATATAGAGGTCGTATAGGCTGCATAGCTCCATCAGTCTACTTCCGTTATCATTTCTTTCATTATCTTGGTCTCCAAATGCTCCAAGATGTTTTCTAGACCCGCTCTATTGTGTCCTAGTCTTGCATTAAAGTCTCCTATCCATAGCTATTGTGTTGTCCTGCTTATCTATTTTAATTAGCACTTCATGGATGTCTTCGTAGAAGTCCTCGCATTCTTGCTTATTATTGTTTGTATTACATGGTGCATATATTTGTACATATGGTGTAATTTTTTGTTCTTTTATTCTCACTGTTATGATTCTTTCTGATATATATTTTACTTCTTGTATTCCTCTTGCTAGCCGTGGTTCAATGTCTACTCCCACACCGTGTCTTGCCCTTTCTTGCTGTTCCACTCCAGGGTAGACAAACGTGTAACTGTGGTGGATCTCCTTGCATCCTTCCCCCTTTATTCTGGTGTCCGCTATTCCCATTAGTCCAATTTTCCTCTCTTTCATTGTTTCAATAAGTTCTTCTTCTTTACTATTAAAACCGCAGACGTTCCTTGTGCCTATTATTGTTTGAATCGCTGATCTATTTCGTAGTCGATTAACATTGCCGGGTTTATATCCTTTTGTGTCAGTCCGTTTATACTTCTTAGTTAGGACAAAAATCTGACCATACGGAGTCCTTCCCTTATGGCGAGCTATATCCCCGTGAGCCCATGACCTCGCGGTCATGGTTGCCCTTTCTGCACCACGTGGAGGTGGGGGTTGACTTGTGTAATCTGCGGGTCATCGGCAGGCTACTAATTTTCACTTTTCACCCCTCCTGGGAGAGGCTAGCCGATCCTGACCCTGCTGGCTGCAGGGCCAGGCGCAGTCCACACCTGGACTTCTAGTAATAAAATCTCCCCTGGTCTCTGGGTAGTGAGATCGGACGCCCGTGTGTATTGTTGCGCACGTAAAAAATCCCTTGGCAGTTGGAAATCGAAAAAAGAGTAGCCCAACTTCGCTGCCCGGGCAAAATTTGGAGTTTAAAATCTACCCAAAGTATTTCAGGATCCTCGCCGGTGCTACGGAATTCGTGCACTGAGCTGAGTTTCTCCGGACTCAGGCGTGAGTTAGGAGAAGAACGGAGCACTTATGGGTTACACCCGTGTGCCGTGATGTTGATCCGTCAACTAAACTAAACTGAACTCAGATATTAGTCGAATCTCACAACCAAATATTTCATTGAGCTGGTATTTTCAATATTCTGGCCGTACGTGTAACTGTTATTTAGACTGTTGTGTAACACGAATGTGCCGAAAACATGATTATTCAGGAGAATAGTGTTAAGGACACTTTTCATGGATTGACAGTTTCACTTGCGTTGCTGCACGTGATGTTAGTTAATTAGTTAGTTAGTCGAAAGATCATCCTCGTTGCACATCGAACCATTCAGTCCATAAGTGCTCGGACCCCCTCCTCAGCAAATCCCGCAGCGTGTAGCGGCTAACGACGCCAGTTCTGTGTTGGTTTATCAATCTTCTTTGGCTTCCTGCGTAGTGTTCTTGTTTGGCCACCCCTCTTTTAATTTGCTGCTCCCGCAGTCTGGCCATTGTTGTAGATTCACAGTCATCACTTGGTTCTCGCAAAAGTCTCACTTCTCGTAGAGCATTCAGAATGTCAGCCTGGTCCATGGCGCGTCCGCCCTCCACAGTAGCCTCACCTGCGAGCTTGTCAGCCCGCTCATTTCCTTGTACTCCCGCATGACCTGGCACGAAGATGAAACTAATCTTTGCCAGCCGAGACCGCTTCAGAGGCAGCAACCATTCTCTTCGGATCGACCCCTCCTCTATCCTCTTGATCATGTTCATTGAGTCGCAAAGGAAACAAGCCCTAGTGAATGTCTGTGTCTCGAGCCATGTTATTGCTTTACTTACTGCCATGACTTTCATGGTCAGGCTACTTGTGGTTTCAGTGAAAGCACCAGAGTCCTCCTTCACAATTCTCCCTCCGGCCCGAGCTGTAAAGGCCCATGAGCTTCTCACATGTCGGACGACCGACCCATCTGTGTAGATGACCGCGTCACCGTCTAGCGAATTCTCGAAAATCAACGCTTGTACTTCAGCCTCCACAGCAGCCGGATTTTCTTGTCTGCATTTTCTATCTAGTTGGATGCAAACTGAAAAGGATGTGCAGAAGTCTGTTGGCACTTGCACCCACTCCTCGCCAGTTCTAAGTCCTCAAGTGAACACACCTGTTGAAGAATGTCTTCGGCTTGACCCATCCACGACCGTCCTCTTTTTAACCTGCTGCCCTTCACCTTCCTAATTTCACTATGCAGTGGATGTTGTGTGTTTGCGTTAATTCTAAGGTAGGCGCGTGCCCTGCAAACTTGTACTCTCTCTTCAATGGTTGGAAAATCAAGAAGTGCACGTGATGTTATCCGGTCTACTTGTAACTCTAGAGTGACGCTAGCTTGGTCTTCCCACTGCCTATACACTAGGATATCTGCGAATGGGGGTGTTCTACCTTTGCCATTTAAATTGTTTCCCAATGATCCTGATCGTATAGACATTGAAAATGGCTGGAGTCAAGTGGGAACCTTGAGGGAAAACCTGCATAGATTACGATGGGGTCTGACGACCAGTCGCCACATCTGAGTTCAGCGTTTCTTTCAAATAGGGCGGAGGATATCCATCTGACAAGGAGTGGGTGAAGATACCATTCCAGCAGTAGATTCGCCAGAAGATGAAATGGTACTTAGTGGTATGCATCTGCTAGTGTTGTATGCGTCTTCCAGATCTATGGCAATTGTGCAAGTTTCGAAACCAGCATGGGCGCCTTCATAAATCACATGTGACATAGTTAGTTGCATATCTTTTGCAGGACGTCGCATTCAACCACAGCATTTTTGGGTGTTTGTGATTTCTTGGCAAGTATACGCTTAGTAGTTTGCCATAGCTTTCTGAACGACCGGCTCTTACAAAGTATAAAGTAAGGCGGTCTGCATGTCTCATCTCATCTCATTGTGGGGGGGGGGGGGGGGGGCTTAGTGGTCTCTAGGTATGGTGTCCGCCTCGAGTGCTGGAGGTCCCGGGTTCAGGCCCCGGCGAGGACCGGCATTTATTTAAAAAATCCACCTGGACTTCCAGTAATAAAATTTCCCCTGGTCTCTGGGTAGTGAGATCGGACGCCCGTGTGTATTATTGCGCACGTAAAAAATCCCTTGGCAGTTGGAAATCGAAAAAGAGTAGCCTAACGGCGCTGCCCGGGCAAAATTTCGAGTTAAAAATCTACCCAAAGTATTTCAGGATCCTCGCCGATGCAACGGAGTTCGTGCATTGAGCTGAGTTTCTCCAGACTCAGGTTTGAGTTAAGAGGAAAACGGAGCACTTATGGGTTAAACCGTGTGCCGTGATGTTGATCCAACGACTAAACTAAACTAAACATCTCATCTCATCATGTTCCTCTTGTATCTTGCGGTGTCGAGGTGAAGTATAAACATCGTGAGAGTGCCCGATTATGGGCTTCATATATCGATATTCCCATGGTCTCTGTAAAACAAATGAAGATCGTAAACTGATTAGAGACATTAGACGCAGACAGTCAAAATTTTTTGGGCATGTTATGAGAAGAGATGGATTGGAGAACTTGGTGACAACTGGTAAGATTGAAGGGAACAGACCAAGAGGAAGACCTAGAAGCAAATACCTGGATGGCTTGGCCACATAGCATGGTCGAGACAGGAACACGGAGCTGATCCACGACTCTGGTGATCGAGTGAGATGGCAAAACATGACTGCCCCGCTTACCGGCATGGCACATGATGGATGGATGGATGGATGGTCTCTGCTATCCCCTCCGTCCATTTGGTCGGCCTCTTCCTCTGTTTCCATCTGGTCTGTACATCATTGCTTGTTGTGGTATGCTGTTAACTGGTAACCTACTTGCATGACCAAACCATTTGACTTGCTGCTTTCTAATAAAATCTAGTGCTGCTTTAACCCCCACTTTAGTCCTGATTTCTTCATTTCTGATCTTATCTCTTCTTGATACGTTGAGTATTCTTCTCAGGAACCTCATTTCATTCTGTTGTTGTGATTTTTCTTTTCTCTTTTTCTTCACTGTCCAGGTTTGGCATGTGACATAACGTAATAGTAATAGTTTTGATCCGCTCATAATTGGTGGACATCCGATACTGACAGTAGAGACATATTGACATGTTACACGATTTAGTTCCCAATTTTTTTTTTCTTTTACTTTAATATTGTTTTCACTTCCTACAAGTAACTTCTCTGAAGTTTCCCTGACATGTTGCTGTCAAGACTCATCAGCATATCTCAGAGAACTACATCAATATTTAGACCAATGATCGTTCAGCATTTCATTTTTCCCTGTATGACAATGTTTGGCAGCATGGAGGAATGTAGTGTAAACAGTCGGTCTGGAAACACTAAACACCCACTTTACTGTTAGATTTCCCCCTTAGCTACCCTTAACTAAAACTATTACAATTGTTTAGTTAACAATCGGCAATCATGGTCAAACAAACTATACAGATTTTCGCTAGGATAAAACCCACCAAACAAACAAAAACTGGGGTAAGTTTTCCGAAGTTTTCGTTGTCAACGAGACGTCGCGATGAACGATCTTTCTAAAAAATCTTCTAACCTTCCTTATTAACTATTAATATTATATTATATACTTATATTTGCATTTTGGAAAATGTATGACAAGAATAATCCAGAAGTGGATCATTTGTTTTTGTTACAAGGATCTATGTAACTGAAAGTTGACTCATTATGTACCATTGTTGTTATTCAACTTATTGTACCAAAAAGAACTGAAATTAATTAATAATAAAAAATAATAGTAGTAAGTAGTAGTTAGTTAGTAGTAGTTTACGTTAGTAGTAGTATTAGTAGCAGCAGCAGTAGTAGTTAAAGTTACTTTAGTAGTCTAGGACCAAAGACTAGTGTCTGAAAGAGTAACAAACAACTGACTGTAAGTAAGTAATAGTTATTAAAGTAAGACTTCCAGAATTTTCAGATCGTTAAAATTTACATCTAAAGAATGTGTTTGAATGGCAGTTTATGGAGTAACCAGTGAGCGCAGATTATTATGTCTTCTGTATTATTATTAATATTATTATTATGGAGCATAACGGGGACGACCTGTTGCCGTAAAATTGAACCTTCAACTAACTAACTAACTAATATCATTGTGGTACAAACTAGAACATTACTATACCACTCTACTGTAGTGGATCATCTATGTGTGAAGTGATAGATCAGTGCTATATTCTACTGTAGTGGATCACATCACAGCTGTGTGATAGAACAGTGCTATATTCTACTGTAGTGGATCACATCACATCTGTGTGATAGAACAGTGCTTCTTCTTCTTCTTTCGTTCGCTTGAAATATGTCTATATCTGCAATGTCGTCTCTTGCATGAATTGAACTGTTTTTTTCAGTTCACACAGTGGTCCATAGAGTTTATCTTCCACCGTCATCTCTCTAGGCCAGAAGGTTTGCCTAGATATGTTATATTTTGGGCAGTCTTGGAGTATGTGCTCTGCTGTCTGCGACGCCAATCCACATGTGCACATGGCTGTTTCACCAATCTTGAATTTTGTATACATGTGGTTGCGTAATCTATTGTGTCCTGTTCTGAGGCGCAGAATAATGACTTGTTCTGGTCTGTCCATAATGTGGTAGTCATCTTGAGCAGGTTTTGGTGGCTTTCTGACTGATTTGATCATTCTTTTCTTTTGGTGGTATGTAACGGGCACATCAGGCTGTTCCTCTTTGGCTCCTTCCTTAGCCAATTGATCAGCTCTGTCGTTTCCGGGTACTCCACAGTGGGATGGTATCCACTGTATGGTGACCTTATGCTGACTGCTAAGTTCAGAAAGTAGTGTCCTTAGTACTGGCAATTTCCCAGAGAGGAGCGCCTCGAGTACTGATTTTGCATCTGTTAGTAGCACCACAGGTTGTGTACCATTGCTGTTATTTAGTAATTTCTCTGTTGCTATCTTGATTGCCTCAATTTCGGCATCATAGTTATGGCAGTACTTTCCCGCGGGATCGGCTGTGTCCCTTTTT